>JARHVA010003678.1:0-157500 GCA_037957365.1 Torreya grandis | reverse complement strand
ATGATATAATTTTTAAAGTGTATAATTTCCCCCTTTTAATCTAGGAATGAAATTACTAGCTTAAAGGAAATTAATGCATACCTAGGTGTGTATAACATACCTTGTGTTTTCTTGAGTCCAACTTGAGTGATTTGATCATAACTGACCTACAAACAATAACATTTTATAATACATAACTAGTGAATATAATCTAAAATTAAGAGACTTGAAATGATTAAAATTGAAAGAGAGAAAGGTTTAGGAGTACACATATGTATTTATGGAACCACCTTGCCTTGATATGAAATATGTATCAATTTGAATCACTAAAAATTAAATAAGGACAAGTATAAATATATAAAGTGAATATATATAAGGAGAGAGAGAGAGAGAGAGAGAGAGAGAGAGAGAGAGAGAGAGAGAGAGAGAGAGAGAGAGAGAGAGAGAGAGAGAGAGAGAGAGAGAGAGAGAGAGAGAGAAATACATGAGATCCCATGACCCCAAACTTTGAGAAAATATAAATTACAACCTAATAGTTGAGACTAACTCAACTGTGCAACCCAGTCATACTTATAACTTGGTGAGTGTGAGTGAACCAAGTCAACCACACTATAAAAATAATGAGGATCGATGATAAAATTAATTCCAACCAAAAAATTTGACAATATTGAGGGATTTAATCATCACAACCATACCAAAAATATAAACCAACTACTATAATAGATTGGCTCAATAAAGTTCATAAAAGTCCAACCTAGTTGGTGATGATAGTTCTTAAAAGGATTCAAAATATGAAATTTATTTGGATTTTTTAATATTAGGCACGCATTTCATATCATATGCACCTTAAATATGTATCTTGATGAAACTATGTATAAAATGGGTACCAATGTATAGAGTTCTACCAAAAATATATATATGAATCATATAATTGTCTTCCTTGTCCAATTTGTAAATTTCAATGATTGTGGTTGACATGTTACCATAACATGCCCCTAATATATATGGACAAATCTATAAATTAATATAAGTGCCAATGTGGAGAACATGTTTCCAAAACATTCCCCCACTACATTTTGAAATTGTTGAATATTGAGTAAGTGTGAAGAACATGTTTCAGAAACATGCCCCTACTAAATCCAAGACTATCAAGACGTAGAATCCATGCCTATATGATATGTCCCCATTCTGAAAATTTGAATATATAGAATCCATCCCTATATGAAATTTCCCCATTGAATATAAAATTATAAATGTGTATAATCCATGCCTTAATGACATGACCTCATTGATATGCCCCCAATTCCCACTTCTTTGAGGTGAAGAAAGAATAAAAAAATTGTAGTTACCTCACCTCAAAGGGATAAGATAGCCATATAATTATAAATGATACATGTGTCATATAGGATAACATGTCTAGGTAAATGTATCATTTAAGCACATAGAATGTGATCACATCAAGTTCCAAGATCCATGATAAATATCATGGCACTGTCTAGATAGAAACTATATAAGTTTAAAAATATAATCAACCATGCACAAAAGAGTACTAAAAATCAAGTCAAAAAGCAACAGTACATGAAGACCACAAAGAATAATCATATTTAAATTCCACAGAATAAAAATGATTGACTATAATGATCATGAGGTAAATGAGTATTTATATATGAATAAATAAACATGTGATATTGTGGATGTAAACTTTCTAGTATGTCAATAATATTATTTGTGTCTACCTTAGATGTTAATACCTTATACACATCCTAAGTTATATGTTTTAACTTAGCTTTATCTATATTTGGATATGTACTTTCTAGAGATGGATTAAACCAATATATATCAAGTCTTATAGGTATTAATAGATAATGTGTTAAGGTAATGAATGGCTTAAGATGAGGTGTGATAAACTATTCATCTACCATATTGGTATTAGGAATAGTATCACCACTATCATAATCATTTGGAATTGTTACCCCTTTGTTGATTGGTATTGATCAAGAAAGGGATCTCACATGATTTATTTTACTATGGTTTGAATATTATTAGATCCTTTTGTGAAGGTATTTTCTCTAGTTCTTTATTATTTCTACCCTTATATTTCTTTGAATTGTCTTTTGTTACCCATATTTTTTATTTTGGTACTTGTGATTTAGAATAAGTAATCATATTGTGATTGGTTTTATTAAATGATGTGAAAATGATAGGATCAACCCTTTTTTTTGACATTGTATTGGGGTTTTCAATCCAAAATAATGATTTGTATGATGCCCACACATCCCATAATATGCATAGTAGTATTAGGATTTGTGTATAGGATGTATAGGAGGCAATTTTAAAACTTTATGTTGAATCATTTATCTTACGATTTCACTTGGTCTCTTATTAACCTTTTGGATAATTTCTGAATCACTTATTCTTGTGTATTATAGTTTATATTTTCATTTTGATGTGAAAATTTGTTCGGTATAACATTGGGAGATGAGGATGAAAACACATGATTAACACTACTATTATATTCAACACACCCACTTTGTGTTTTTCTTCCAAAAGTGGGGACACCATTTATTTTTTGGAAATAAAAAATATTTTGGAAGGGTACCTATGAGTTTTGGGGGTTAATATACTTGAATTATCTATATAAATTTGATGATTTAAATTTTGAATCATGTGGTGGTATACTTTTTTATTTTGGAATTTCTTGTTCGAACTACCTATTTAATGAAAAAAATGTAGAGAATGGATTTACATGATAGGAATATAGATTGCTTTATTTAGAGTATTCAATATTTGGCAAGTTTGGTATTCAAAATATTTCATTCAAAAATTTCTCTATGGAAAGAATCTTTATGGAATCTTTCTCATCAAAATTTTTTCTTCATAACATTCTCTTTAGAAGGATTCTATGTATAAACTTTCTCATTAGTAGTTTTGTTTTGGGAAGTTTCATTTCAGCAATAATTTCTTCTATAGGTTTTTATTGGTAGCTTTCTTCATATTATTTTGTCTTAAAAATATTATTCATAAGATACTTTGTCTTTGTTAAATTTCATTTTGTAAGGATTATATCATGTAATTTATTTAAAAAATATTCTCTTTGAGAACTTTCATTTCGATGAATTTCATCAGAAGGTTTATTTCAAAAGGATTTTCTATAGAAAGATTCTCTCTAGATGATTTTATGTTGGAAAATTCATTTTGAAGACATTACTTTGCAAATTTTGTTTCAAATATTTTTCATCTGAAGGATTCCTTTGGCAGCATTAGTCATCAACAAATGTTTTTTGAAAACTTTTATTTCAGGAAGTTTGGGAGCATATCTTTTCAAAGAAAATTATACACTTTGGAGTATTTTGGACCAAAATTAAAGGTTTACTACGTTGGAATATGATACATAATGACAAATGGTAAAATATCAAATTATAAACCATGGCACCTTAAAAGACAAGGCATCTTATGTGGAGTATACACTAGGATATGGTGGTCAAATTTGAATTGAATGAAGGTGATGAGCTCACAAAAATTAATGAGTAATAACACAATAAATAGAAGTCAACATAGGAAATATATTTACATGAATCTTACATATATTTTCACATAATTCCATCTTTGATCTTGAGTAAACTTTAGCCTTAAGTGATCCCAAAATCCCTAATTTATACCAAAGTGATTTGAAATTTACAAAGTTTAGTTTAGTGAATATACACCATTATAAAAATATTGCAACATACCAATACTCAATATAATCACCATGGAATCATCATTTGGGTCCTAAAAGGGATTCCTAACATAACCTAGGTTCTCAATCAAGGGTTTTATAGTGTACTTGAACACTATGTTTGATGCTATTACATTTGATGCATGTTATTCAAATTACTTAGCATTTTGGGAAGTAGTGGAAAACATGGATTACTTTGAACTCAAGGAAGATATCATAACTAAGGATAATTATCTAGTGAAGGATCTTCTCCCATTTAAATATCAATCCTTACACTACATAGCTATCAGGATTGAGGTTGTGTTGTGCATCAATTTACTATGGAGTCTCTTTTTCAAAGGATAAATTATGGATGGAGGATGCCTTCACTATGTTAGAAACAATACTATTTCCAAGTATATATTAGGAGAACCATTTAACATGTATTTTATATTACCTATTTTAGATGTTAATTTTGATCTACATATTGTTATTATATGAAAGAAATCCAATAATGCAGAGTGATCATTATCAAGATGGCTTCTCCCTAGGGAAAGTTTCACTTTGAAATAACATTATAAGAGATTCATCCCCATCAATTGTTTCATAATGGGAATCCATGTGGGAATGGAACTACTAAATATAATATTCATCCATGTGATCATCTATTTATTACACCTAGATTGGGTTCCCATACTCGACCTATTAATCACCTTAGATCAAACTTACACTTTGGGAGAAATCATCAACACATGCCTCCAAGAGAAAATATTATATAAAGATAATCATACATTGGGAAGAAACTTATATAGGATGTCTTACTTATTAGATGCATTCATGGGTATAATGTATAGACATAATGGAGTCCTCGGGGATCCCAACAAAAAATCCATTAAGAATAGGATTTGTGACTATTATAACTTCATGCACATATACTCCTATGTGAGGAATATAAAAAAGATTATTGAGGACATATATACTTATGTCTAGATGGAAATCCACATATAGTCTTTACCAATAATTTCACCCATCATTACATGGAAACTTAAAAATAACATAGGAGACTATTGGATTTATTTGAATTACATAGTCATCATGGTGATGGGACATAAGGTAGATCTTATTTAGCTCCCAAAGTTTGTTCTAGATAAGGTAGTATAATAGGAAATAACATATTATATATAGAATGACATCAATGAATAATTAACAAAGAATAAGAAGGCCATGTTCCATGGATCACACATCACCATTGGGAGAATGAAGTATATAATTCATAGTTAATTCAAGGAGGATGGACATGAAAAAAGGGTGTATGAATTACCTACCCTTCCTCATAAATACTAGGATCCTCATGGTAAGGTTCAAAATAAAATTCATACCCTTATCTTTTCCTTGAAGCATGAGCCGATATATCATGATTTTCTCTTCCTGAATGCCAAGGATGATGAGGAGATCAAGGAAAGGGATACAAATAAAGGTTTGAGTGAAGACTTGCTGAGAGTGATACATGTAAAACCATCACTTACACTTGATGAAGAAAATTTTAGGATTCCACTTCCTAGAGGATGGAGATCCTTTGATTTTTGGAGTGGTATACCATCACAAGCACTTGAAGGAGAGGGTATATATCCCCAAATATCTCAAGGCCAAGCTCAGTAGTAAAAATAGTTGAGAGATGAGGCCCACTCTTTGGAGAATAGGATGGGAAAGTTGAGGAAGAAAAACTACCTACTTCCACAAAAATAGAAGAGGAACAAGTGCTCCTAGTTCAACCTTCAATAGTTAAACTAATACAGGTCAAAAAATAGTTGGATAAAGAGATAATTAAAGTAGGAGTTAATGAATAAAGGGCATAAGCTAAGATTATATGCTAAGATTCATGTAATGAAAAGTAAATAATGGATTCCTTAGCCCCAAAAATATTTATTATTCCACTTTCTCCTCCAACATAGGTAATAATCCCATAAGAAGGTGTAACAACTAATGCCTATCAAAGGAATCCTAAGGGAGACAAACCATAGATCCCTCCAACATAAGAAGTGGATGAGGAGGAACTTTATAACGTAAAGGTTTTAACCCTACAATCACTTAAGGATAAAGAACCTATCACATATGAATCATCTAGTAAGGCCCCTTTGCTCATAGCTTCTTTAAGTCTTTTCCCTTTAATGTCCTTTCCTATAATTTTAATTTTCTATAGACTATCACTTTCCACATTCATTCCCCAACATTCACTTTCTATAGGTTTACTTTTCCTACACCCATATATGAACCTACCTATAACCATTGTACCTACTCTACCTTCCACTACTATTATTTCCATCCTTTGAATTTCCATCCCTTTAGTTTCCATCCCTTTAGTTTAAATTCCACCAATGTCCACCCCATTAACACTAGCTTTGTCCATTCTATCCATTTCCCAATCCATTACTTCAAATACATCTCCTTCTACCCAATTTAGTTCAATTTTGTCTTCTTCTACTAGAACCACCATAACCATAGTGGTAACAACCAAAAGGGAACCCATGATGTAGCCAGTCTTTGTTTTTCATTTAATGCCATAGTATGGAAACATAGACTAGTAAAAGATCATTTGGCTAGTAAAACCCAACTCTTCCACCCAAACTAAGCAAGAACCTAAAGAACATGCACAACTAGAAGATCAACCCTTAGATCCCTCAAATATCACTCTTATATATTAGGCTAAGGAATTAAGAGCATTGCATCATGATTAATGTTCTAAGAGGACAAATCTGAAGATAACGAAATTGCCAATGGTGAGGTCACTATTTGATAAGGACACTGCATCAATATAGAGGGTGATGAAGATTAAAATTAAATATAATTCATGTAGAACCTTAATCATGGAGGAGAGGGAAGAAGTCTACTTCCTTAAAAAGAGATAAAATAGACAAAAGGTTGATTCTGCTTATATTTAGGAATTGAAGTCATATATGGATACCCATATAAAATCCATATTTTCCATACATTAATAGACCAAAATGGATATATAAGAGATCAAATAATATTTGGAGACACTCAGAGAGAAATAACAAGTGATTATATTTCCCCAAGGTATTGAGTAGGATGTGCAAGATGTAACTCTTAGAATATATAATATTATTTATTCTATTCATTCTTGTAGAGTTACCTTTGATCTTCATGTCAATAATATAACCAAACTATTCATAATCTAGAAGGAGGATGAAAATACATTGAATTTCTAGCACTATATGCCCCTAATAAGGTATTTATCTATTTCATGTTTATGACCTTGTTTAAGGCATGAAATACTTTAAATTTAGCATTAATACGAAAACAAAGATGTTCAATATTGGGTACTACCCTTTGAAGATTTATTGAATAATTTAGCCGATCAAGAGAAAGAAGAAAATAAAATTTTGATAGGATTAAAATTGGATACAATTTAAGATAACAAAGGTAGGCTAGTGACCCATGCTACATTTGATCAAATGATTAAGCAAGCCTCTAATATCTTCAAGCAAAGTTTGTGAGGTTTAAGCCTAGAATACATTGAGAAAAATTTGAGCACAATGAGGAAGAGAGCATAGAGGTGGAAGTATTCATGGTTGGGTTCATATAAACCAATGTGGAATATAAAAAAATAATGTATTATATGGTCAAGGTAATAAGGCCATACATGTTGGATATGAACTTAATCAGATCACAACAAGCTAAGATATAAAAACACTATGAGGACTTATATGAAAATAAGAAAGCATCTCAAAAAATTCCACCTTATATTTCCACTACACTCACTCCAACTACAATGCCAATAATAACATCCATGTCAACACCACGTCATACTATAGTTCCCATGGTAACAATAGTTTAATCCACTAGTGCATATTCCAGTATAACTCTAGTTACTTTATCATCTATGACAAGTACTATTATACTACTAATGATTGTTTTAAGACAAGTTAAGTAGGAGCTAATTTATGTAAATTCTAAGTTTTTACATTTTGGATGTAATGGTCATAACTAAATAGTTAGGTATTAATTCCATACATATATCGTAATCAACTAAATTGTTTGGTAGCATGCACATGTTGCATTACTTTGATATATGTAAGACATAGATATGTAACCAAGAATTATATTATAGTCTTTTTAGATGTAAATGAAGTGTTATAATCTTGAAGGATGAGGTGACCCCTTTTACAATATCATATATACATGGAGAACCCTCTTTTCAAAGGGTTGAAGTGTTTTAATGAAATATAGGAATAAATAAAGGATTTGATTATCATGCAACTATGTTTGTTCTTTCTTCTTCCATTTCTAAGTTAATTAATTTGAAGTTTATTTATTTGTAATTTATTTAATAATTTTAATGTGTGCCAATGCTACAAATAAATATATCTATTATGTTAATGAAAATTATTATTATATGTCAAATAACTATTAAAGATTGATATCTTTCATTGATTTAGATAGTTTGCATAAGCCAAATTGATAATATAAAATGTGTAGAAGTATCTTAGTTGATATAGTAGTTTATGTGTGAGATAAAACTACCATAAATAGCTTTTTGGTTTGAGTAGTAATCTCTTATATTAAGGTATGCAAAATCATCCCTAAGAAGATAAACCTTCTGTTGAGACCATTAAACCACCATATATCTGAATACCTAGACTTGAATCCATGTTTCTTCTTGAGTGTGCAAAATTTTCAAACAAAAAACATTAGTTCTTGAGATACTTATCAACCAAAGAGACACACTGAATAATTCCATTTCAAATACATAAAACCTTCCTTTCTACCTTACCCTTCCCTCTTTTTAGAGTTTCTTTGAGATCTACCCACCATAGATTAGTCTTCCACCAATCCAATTCACCTAGTGATTTATCCTTTTTATTAAAATCTACACAACCACCCACAAAATTGGTTGAACAACCCATAGGCTTAAACTATTATTTCACCACTTGGTTATTCTAACCACATACTTGAAAATCATGCCCTATAGTGGATCCTAGTTCCATAGAAATATTAACAAGTTAGAGGTTACCTTGTTTATAAATATCTAAGGTGTGTATAACACCCACATCAATAGAAATAAATAATTGACACTAGAAGGAGGGAAAACTTTTGTGATTTCCCAATAAATAAGGAACCCATCATTACAAAGACACTCAAGAGATTAACAAGGTCTAAGGCCCAAGCTATCCTTTTGGTTTCACAATTAACAAATTCTAGGAGGCTTAAAACCATACCTATCATCCTTAAGGTGAGAATAAATTAAACACCTTCCCCTATAAGGAAGATCCCACCTATTAATATTCTCATGGCTAACCATTGTTTAATAAAATCTACCATTCTAATCCATAGGGATCAACATGACCTACAAAGGAACCCAGATAAGTATCTACCTACTTTTTCCCCCTCAAGTGGGAGAATGACTAAAGAGCATATCAAATATTTCAAGGTCACCATGAGATTCATGAATTTTATCCTTAAGGATGTTGGATGAAGGATTTTTTCATTTACTCTACAAGATTCTTCCTTTGATTGGTATCTCAATTTATTAAAAAATTCCATCACCTCATTGGATCAGTGTCAAAGTACATTCCTTGTGCAATTTGGATAGGTAACTAGTCTAAGTTTGGAATATTACTCTTTACCAACATGAAAAGGGAGCCTAATGAGTCCATCTAAAATTTCAATGTAATATTACAGAAGATGCACACCTAATTGAATGTTGTGTCTAATACATATGATAATCTAACTCTTGAAATATATAATAATTCCTTGAATTTTATTATTATTATGTTCTCACAAAGAGTTTTTACTACTAATACACTATATTTGGCATTCCAATAAATTATCAACATCGATAAGCATCTCAATCTAAAACCTTGCCCTCATAATCCAGGAGGTCAAACACTCAAAAATGGACTTTTATCCTTGAATACAATCCCACATGCAAATAAGAATTCTCCTACAATCAATCAATATTAGTTGTATACTCTACTACCCATGATGTAGTAGATGATGAATCAAAATTTTGATTTTTCAAATAATCATACATGAATAAATAACCATCAATAGGATCAACATCAATCTCATACCAATGTGGTAGTCATTCAAGGTTTTGATTAAAATAAATATGAATTAGATTCTATACAAATAATGGTTTAGAAGCTAAGAAAATATTTATTAAACATGAAAAAGAGGATGGGTAATAAAAATAATTAGAATTACAATAAGAATTATAACTTTTTGAGATACAACAATCCTTTCAATAGGCCCACTAATAGTACAAAGCAATAATAATCTAATAAGTTGTTGAAGATCAATATCATGGAAGTAGGTTCACCATCTAATGTAGGGTCCATAACACATCTCAACATGGAGAGTTGGACTATATAAAATTATGCATAGCCTTCAAAATCTTCTAGATAGATGATTAGATAAGATCAAAAGATGAATCCTCTAGATCTACCTCATGAATATGGCCCTTATAGTTTAGCTATGGTTATTGAGACTTTTGAGTTCCCCTTCCCCAATGAAGATGATAACAATACAAAAGATAATTATGATGAAGTGCAGGCATTCTATTCCTTTGATAAGAATAATTATAATTTGAGGAACAAGTATCAATTCACCACTTCTATTAGTCCTAATAATATGGTTATCCCTCCAAATCCCAAGGCTGATAATAATCCTTCTCTATCTAAATGAAATGATTAAACTCAACATAGAGAGGAACATAATAAATGAGGATATAATATTGTTGAGAATATGAAGAAAATCAAGACCAATATTACTCTCCATGAACTAGTGCAAATCATAGAGTAGAGCAGCTCTTATGGAAGTCCATCACAGGTAAGTCGATTGTAGAAAAGTCTAAGACAACCAACATGAATGTTATATACAAAATAAATCTTGAATTTCTCTCTTTCTTCTTAACCATTCAAGTATTTATAAATAATATAAATAGTTTCTTGGTAGATTCAAGAGAATCAACAATAATGATTCTAAATTCTATTTGTCAAAATCTAGGTTTAACACCAAATCCATCTAAGAAGACTACGACATAGATAGATAAAATAGTAGTGCCTATATTGGGTGAGTTGAACAATGTAAGAATTCTAGTTTATTCAGAACCTAGAGTATAGATGAATATAAACATTTTTTTAATGGACATTCTTAAAGGTGATGGGTTGTTGTTGAGTAGAGATTGTTTAACTATGATAAATGGATATGTTTCCATGAAAGTTTAACATATTTAGATGCCTTAGAGAGGCATAGACAACTAGATTAGAATTGACTAAAAACGAAGAATGAATCCTCTTATTAAATAAAAAAATAATACCAATGAAGAATTAAGTTAAAGTTTCTTCGTCTTGAAATGTATACATTTACCATGAAGCATGATGCACCAGAGGAAATTTAGGTCCCTTCCCAATTATCGACCCTCCAATTCAATGGAGCCATATCTAATCAAGGATCAAGAGTTAATATTGAGTTGATCAATCCACAAGGAGACAAACTATTTGTAACTTATGGGCTCTAATTCTCATGTACCAATAACAAACAAGAGTAGAAATCCCTAATTTTAGGATTATATTTTACACTCAAGAACAATGTAAAAGAATTGATCGTATATAGATATTCTAAAGTCATGGTTACTAGTTCAATAATAAATATCAATGTAATTTTTCATATCTAAAGAAATACAAGCACACAACCTAGGATTTAGTTGAATCATTTGAAGCATTCAACATAGTATCTATCCTAAGAGAATAGAATGTATCCATAGATTCACTGATCACTTCAACAAAAAAATTGGCACCCTTAAATGAGTCAAAAATCTATAAGTTCTCAAGTTAATTGGTACTGGTCCTTTAGTACCAAACAACATTGAAATTTTTTAAGTATTTAATGATGACTAGCAAATTGTCTAATTTTTCACAAATTTAGGATGATTCAAATCTTAAATAATTGATGACAAAAAAAGAAACCATAGGTTACATGAATTATTGGATGAATAGGGTGTTATTTAGCTGAAAGAGAATCACCTCCCATCAGGAATGGTCACCCTAGAAAGGACATTTGAAATAAATCCACATGCCTAATAACAGAGGTAGCTAAAGTGTAATGAATTCAAATTCAATTTTGAAAACATCAATGATTAAAATAAGGCACACTTCATCAATATTTGTTTAATATACACACCTAAAGAAAGGCAACGAGTCAAGGAATTGATTATCATGTATAAAGACATAATTTTATGGACTTATGATGACTTAAGTGTTTTGAATCTTAGAGTCATTAACCTTATAATTCGACTCAATCTTGATCATAAAACATTTAGGAAAAGGTAAAGGCTAGTTAATCCTATTTTAGGTCCATTAATTTAGAAGGAAGTGGAAAAAATATTGAGTTCTAGGATTGTCTTCCCTATTAGATATTTGACTTAGGTCATCAATCTAATTCTAGCTAGGAAAAAGGTTGGTGAGATTAGACTTTGTTTTGACATTAGATATTTAAATAAATCATTAAAGAATGATATTTATCCTTTTCCTCCTTAGATGAGATAATAAAAATGGTAATTGGATCTGAGATGATGTTTTTTTGGATGTGTTTTCAAGTTACAGTCAAGCACTAGTCGAATAAGAATATTGGATGAAAATAATATTTTCTACAAAGTGGGGAACCTATGCATATAATTTAATGTCATTTGGGTTGATCAATGCTAGAGTGACTTTTAAAAGATCAAAAAAGCATGAATTTTAGGGATTGGTAGGGAAGTTCATCATTATATACATGGATGATCTCACTATTTTAAAAAAAATAGAGCTGATCATAATGACCATCTTCAGTCTATCTTTGAGAGGTGTATAAAGTTTGGGGTATCACTTAACCCTAATCAAAGTATATTCAACATTACTAAAGGCAACTTACTAGGCCACATCATTACTAAGGATGGGATTACCATTGACCTAGATAAGATTTAGGGGATATTAAAAATAATGTTTCTAAAATATAAAAAGGAGAGCGAATCATTCTTTGGAAAGATAAATTTTGTATAGAAATTTATCTCAGGATTCATGACGATTATTAAAACCTTAAACATAAACATAAAACATAATGCCAAAGTGGATTGGATTTTCTAATCTAATAAATCCTTCCAAGACATAAAGAAGTATATTTTACAAGACCCAGTCATGGTAAGCCCTAGTTTCACCAAAGATTTTTACTTATGTTTATTTCCCCCAAAACATACTATTATTATTGTATTTACATAGAAAAGCAAAGAAAGTGAGCATCTAATTGAATTTATGAGTACTAACTTGAAAGATTTAGAGCTTAAGTATTCTTTGATAGATAAGAAAATATTTTCTCTCATTAAGGTAGTTCAAAAATTTAGACACTACATCTTTTAAAAATAAGACCATTACCATAGTACCCAACCCTATTGTCAAGATCACACTTAGACATAACAAGTTGGTAGAGTGTAGAGGTAAATAGATGGAAAAAGTACAAGAAATTGATATGGAAATCAAACCAAATAGGATAATTAAGGGAAAAGTCATTGTTTAATTGATGATTGAAACACACCCACATATCACTATTGAAGAAGTTTGAAAGACACAAGTCTCCCAAAAAAATTTATATTTAATTATTATTTAGTTTCTACTCACTGGAACATGTGCCATAACTTAAAAGAGAGTAAAGAGAGATTTATGACTCAGTTATTCTCATTACATGATTCAGAAAGGAGTTCTCAACAAAAATAATTTTGAAGGAATTTATCTAAAATGTGTGTCACATGGAGAAGCTCAAGAAATCTTATAAAATATCTATCAAAATATAGGTACTGGCCATCCACCTAGAAATATTACAACACATAAAATACTTAGAGTGGGCTATTACTACCCAAATATTTTTAAGGATTGACACTTCTATGTGAGAATGTTTCATGAATTCTAGGTTCTAACAAAAAATACACACAATAATGCCACTATAGCCTGTAATTGAAGGTAGGTTTCTCGAGCAATGGAACATAGACTTCGATGGTGTTATAAATCCAAATTACTGAATTAGACACAAGTTTTTGTTCACTACTACATATATCTAAATTATATGGACTGACGTATTATCCACCAAGAACTTGAGAACCAAAGATGTGATAAGTTTTTTTCAAGAACATATCACAACCAAGTTTGGCACTCCCATATCTTTGGTTTGTGACAATTGGCTAGTTGTTAAACCAAATGAGTTAAATGAGTAGGACCATGATAATTATTATACAATTAGATAATCCTCAAATCATTACCCATAAGGGAATGGATTGTATGATTCAACCAATAGGAACCCTATTTATGAAATCAAGAAGTTAGTTGTAGATAAACCAAGGGAGTGACACCTCCTATTAAAATATGCACTCTAAGAAGATAAGATGAGGTACAAATAGGACCTCAATTTTTTTTTCATATATACTAGTATATGGGAAATAACCTATGTTCCCAATCGTGTTAAAATTACCACCATATCAATTTATTCAATAATACATGGATCCCAATGAAAAAATAGAGTCTATACTATTGGACATCATCAAAATAGAAGACAATAGGGATAAAACATTACAAAAATTCAATAAACATTAGGATGTGGTCAAAGGATGGTTTGACAAGAGAGAAAAATTCAAATCATTCAAGATTTATGACTTGGTGATGGTATGGGTCAAATCCCATGAGAAAAAAAGAATGAATTAAAAGTTTACCTTGATGTGGATAGGACCCTATAAAAATTTTAGAATTTTTATGTAATTATGCATTCGGTTTGACTGACATTCAACGTAACAATCTGACATATCCATTGAATAGATAGTTTTTTAAGAATTACTTTATGGCTACCCCATTTAGAGGGATACCTAAGTAACAATAGACATTATGGTATTGGTAGGATTATATTGAGTTTATTTTATTAGATAGTTTCCTACTTTTAGTCACTTTTTTATATTAGATTAGTTTGCACTTTTTAGGAGTAGCTTTTTTCTTTTAGTAATTTTCCTAATTTTTAGAGTAACTTATTTTTGATTTAATGAAAATCAAATTATATTTAATCTTGGTATATTCAAACATAGTTTGAGGTTTTTTGAATCAAATGTAAATCAAGGGATAATGCATATTATAACTTATGACATATAATCTAGGTAAGTAATGAGATAATTAACAATGAATATGTCTTGAAAATAATGATTTCATTAGGTATGTGAAATTGTACACCATATTTATATACAAATTTAGAAAACTCTCCTTATTCCCTTGGGTGAAGTGCACATAAAACACTAATAATTATCTAAGGTAATTATCATAGACATGGGCAAGAGTTGACATGGACATTTTGATTAAACTAATTTTTTTAATAAGACTATGTCATTATGGTCACCTTTTCTCTCTTTCTAAAATAAAACAAAGAAAAAGGGTTGAAAAGGCATAATCAAAAAATACGAAAGAAAATAAAAAAATTATTCAAAGCCAACATGATGAAATAAGATCAATGCATCTTGTATCAAGAAAAATGGAGGAACAGGTGGTCAAAGATATTTTTGTTTGGGTATGAACACCTAACTAACAATAGAGTAATTATTGAGATCCCCATATATACACCTAACACCCAATAAAATTTAAACCTATGTCTCACCCTTATGTCTTTTCTAAAAAAACTTGTAACAAGAGGTAAAGAACAACACTTTTCACACACAAATTTAAGGTGTAAGTAAAGCTAGTATGTTGTATAGGATTATTAAGAGTTTCTTTCCATTTTAGGTTTAATCATTTATTTTAAGATAGATAGATGGTTGAAATGGGGCTTATGAAACAATGGGTCTTTGGTTTTTTAAAACTTGGGAGTATTCACCCCTGTGAGTCACCATTCGTTTTATTCAACACACTCCACTCTATGCTTTTCTTCGAAAAGTGAGGATCCCCTTTGTTTTATGGAAATAATGAATATCTTAGAATTGTATCTATGAGTTTTAATGGTGAGCACACTTATATTATCTATATAAATTCAATGATTTTAATGTTGAATCATGTGGTGGTATACTTTTTCCATTTTGGATGTACTTATTCAGACTAACATATTTAATGAAAAAGATGGAAAGAATGGATTTACATGACAAGAATTTAGATTGATTTATTTTGGATTATTCAATCTCTGGCAAGTTTGGTCTTCAAAATATTTCATTCATAAATTTATATTCAAAAAGATTCTTGGTGCAAACTTTCTCATCAGTAATGTTTCTTTGGAAAAAATCGCTTTAGAAATATTCTCTATATAAACTTTCTAGTTGATAACTTTGTTTTAGGAAGTTTCATTTTGGAAATGATTTCATTAGTAGTTTTTCATTGGCATCTTTCTTCGTGATTTTTTTATTCATAATATTATTTATGAGAGACTTAGTCCTTGGTAACTTTAATTTAGGAAGGATTATATCGACAAATTTGTTTTAAAAGGATTCTCTTTATAAACATTCATTTCAGTGAATATTGTCAAAAAGCTTTTTTAGAAGTATTTTATTCAAAAATATTCTCACTAGAGGCTTTTATGTTGGAAAATTTAATTTTGGAGACTTTGTTTTGAAAACATTGTTTCAGAGACTTTTCATTAGAAGGATTCCTTTGGAAACCTTAGTTGTTGGCAACTTTATTTTATAAAATTTTGATTTAGAAACTTTAGGAGCATATATTTTCAAAAATAATTATATGCTTTAGATTATTTTAGCCTAAAGATAATGGTTGACTACCTTTGACTAGGCTATGTAATGACACATGTAAAAATATGAAAGATTACACCATGGCACCCTGAATGATAAAGAATCCTATTTGGCATGTACACTAGAATAGGGTGGTTGAATTTGAATTGAATGAAGGTGATGAGCTCATAGACATTAATGATTAATGACACATGAAGTATAAATCAATTCAATAAATCTATTTACATTGATCCCCAAGATTATTTCACATCATTCCATATTTGAGCTTGAGTAAACTTTAGCCTCAAGAGATACCAAAAGCATGACATTATACCAAATTGATTTGTGATTAGTGAATATTAATTTAGTGACTATACGCTATTACAAAAATATTAGAACATACTATTACTTAATATAATCACTATGGGATCAATTTCCAAGTCTTAAAAAGGATCCTTGACATCATCCATGTTCTCAATAAAGGATTATATAGAGTACTTCGACATTATGTTTGATGATACTGCATTTAATGGATGTTATTCAAATTAGTCAAAATTGTGATAAGTAGTGGAAAACATGGATTCCTTAACATCTAAGGATACAAATCTAGTGAAGGACCTAATCCTTTCAAACATCAATCCCTACACTACATAGTTGTAAATCTAGAGGTTAAACCATGCATCAATTTAGTATGGGGTTTCTTCTTCAATCAAAGAATTATGGATAGGGGATACCTTCACTATGTTGATAATAATTTTTTTTTCATGTATATATTAGGAGAATCATTGAACATGTATTTTAGATTTCCTATTGTAGATGTTACTTTTTATATGCATACTATTATTACATGGAATAAATACAACAATTGAGAGTAGGCCTTATCGATATATTTTTTCCCTAGGGAAAGTTTCACTTTGAAAGAACATCAAAAGAGATTCATCTTAATTAATTGATTTAGAATGGGAATCTATGTGGAAATGGCACTATTAAGCATACTATTTAGCCATGTAATCATCTATTTCATACACCTGAAGTGTGTTACACTAATGGACCTACTAAGCACCTTTGAGCACAACTACACTTTGGGGGAAATCTTCAATGCACACATCTAAGAACAAATCCTACATAAAGATAAGTGACCACTAGGAGGAAAATTATATATGATGTATTAATTACTATATGCAATCATGGGCATAGTGTATAGACATAAAGGAGTCCTATGGGATCCCGACACATAAGTCATTAAGAATAGGATTTGTGACTATTATAACTTTGTTCACATATACTCCTATGTGAGGAATATAAAAAATATTATTAAGGACATATATCCTCAGGTCTAGATGGAAATCCATGGCTATCCATTATCAATAATTTCCCATATCATTACCCATAAACTTGCCAATAATGTAGGATACTACTGGCTTTATCTAAATTACACAATCATCATGGTGGTAGGCCTTCAAGTATATATTGTTGAGCTCCCAAAGTTCCTTCTATATGAGGTAGAGGATAAGGAAACAACATGTTTGATATGGAATGGCATCAATGAAAAATTAACAAATAATGACAAGGCCATGTTCCATATATCCCACATCACCATTAGGTGAATGTAGTGTATAATTCATAGGCAATTAAAGAAGGCTTGCAATGCTAAAAAGGTGTATGGATTACCTACCCTTCTTCATGGAGAATGGGATCCTCATGGAAAGGTAAAAAATAAAATTCATACCCATATCTCACCTACAAGCATGAGGCAATGCATCATGATTTTGTGTACCTAAATGCTAAGGATGATGAGGAGGTCAAGGAAAGAGACTTAACTATAGGTTTAAGTGAGGACTTACTAAAAGTGATATAGGTGGAATAATAACTTACACTTAATTAATCAATGTTTAATATTCCACATCTTATAAGATAAATATCCTCTTATTTTTGGAGTCATAGACAATCATAAACACTAGAAGGAAAGGGGCGAAATCCCCAAACATCTCAAGGCCAGCCTTAGGACCAAAAATAGTTGGTAGTCAAGGCATGACTCATTAGAGAATAGGATGATAAATATTAAATAAATACATATCTCCACATATGAAGAAGATGAACAAGTGTAACCAATTCATCCTTTAATAGTTGTACTGATATAGGTTAATGAAGAGTTGGTTTAGGAGCTAACATAAGTAGGAGGTAACTCATAGAGGGTAAAATCTAGGATTATATGCTTGGATTCTTCTAATGAAGATGAAATAGTGGCTTCCTCATCCCCAACACCAAATACTATTCCCCCTTCTCATCCATCATAGGTAGTAGTCCCACATATAGATAGATCAACTAAGACCTATCAAAATAAGCCTAATTAAGACAAACCAGAAACCCCTACAACACAAGAGATGGATGAGGAGGAGATACAATAGGAAAAGGTCTTAAGCCTATGATAGATTAAGGATAAGGAACCTATCATATGTAAATCATCTGATAAGGTCAATTTTCTCATAACTCCTTTAGATATTTTCCCTTTAATGTCATTACTTGTAGTTTCTATCTCCCCTAGACTAGTGGTTTCCACATTCATTCCCAAACAAGCGCTTTATGTGGGTTTACTTTTTTTAACCCATATATGAACTTTCCCATAATTAATACATCTTTTCTACCCTCTACTACTATGGTTTTCATCCCTTTAGTTTCCATCCCTTCTATTTCCATTCTACCAAAATCCACCCCATCAACACTAGCATTGTCCATTCCATCCATTACCTAATCCATCACTTCAACTGCATCTATTTATACCTAATTGAGTTCACCCTTACCTTATTCCACTCCAAACACCATAACCATAGTGGAAATAACCAAAAATCTACCCAAGAGGTAGCCGTTCTTTATTGTCAATCCAATACCAAAGTATGGAAACATAGACTAGTCAAATATCATTTAACCAATAATGCCCAAACCTTCCTCAAAAATTGAGAAATAACATGTGTAAACTGAATAATTGTAATCTCATCCCTCAAATCCTTAAAATCTCACTCTTCCATATTTGGCTAAAGAATTAGGAACCTTGGCCTCTAAGAGGTCTAATATGAAGATAATAAAATTGGCAATAGTGAGCTCACTATTTGATAAGGTAATTGCATTAGTACAAAGGGAGAGGAAGAGGTAAATTTAAGATATCTTAGGAATAACATTAATAATTAAGGAGAGGGAAGAAGTCCACTCCCTTATAAATAGAAAAAATAGATAAAAGGGTTAGTCCCCTCATATTCAGGACTTGAAGTTTTATATAGAAACCCATATAGAATCCATCCTTGACATATATGAGAGGACAAAAATGGATAGAGGAGAGCTTCAAGAATATTTGGATACATTTAGATAGAAACAAGTGATTTTTTTCCCCAAAGCATAGAGTAGTATGTGCACTATGCATCTCTTATATGAGATTATTGATTTTATTCATTCTTTGGGAGTCACCTTATTTCCTAATGTCAATAATAAAACCAAATTATTCATAAGAAACAAAGAGGAAAATATTAACCTAAATTTCTCAGTGCTATATACCCTTAATTAGTCATTTATCCATTTTAAATTGATGACCATATTTAAGGCATCAAATTATTTAAATAAAGCATTAATAAGAATAGAAGAGGCCCAAGATTAAGTATTATCCTTTAAGTCTTTAGTGAATAAGTTAGTAAAGAAGAGAAAGATGATGAGTATATTTTGATAAGATTGAGACTATATACAATTCAAGATATTAGAGGTAGGCTAATGACCTAGGATGTATTTGATCAAATGATTAAACAAGCCTATTATAGCTTCTATCAGAGTTTTCAAGGATTGAGCCTAAAAGACATTGAGGCCAAATTGAGTGCACTGAGGAATAGCATGACATATGTGGAACTGTTGAGGGTTGGATTTAGATAAACCAATACTAAACATAAAAAATTAATGGAGCATAAGAGTAGGGTACTAGGCCACACCTCCTAGATATGTAATTAATAAGATAATAATGTGACAAGGCATACAAACACTACCAAGACTAAGATGCAAAGAATAAACCAACTAAACAATACCACCTGATAGTTACACTACATTGACTCTAATTAGAGATCCATAAATAATAGGCATATCAACACCACCTCATATTATAGTTCCCATGGTAACAATAGTTCAATTCACATGTGCATATTCTAGTGTAACTCTAGTTACTAAATTATCAACCATGAGTAATACTATAGTGTTGATGATAGGTTTGAGACAAGTTAATCATGAGCTAATTTAAATAAAGGCTAATTTTTTACATTTTAAATGTAATAGTTGTAACCGAATAGTTAATTCTTAATTGCATACATATATTGTAATCAATTGAATTTTTTTGCATCATACACATGTTACATGAGTGTGATACATGTAAGACATCAATATGCAAAAAAGAATTATATTATAGTATTTTTATATGTAAATGAAGTTTTCTAATCTTGGAGGATGAGGTGACCCCTTCCCTAAGATATGTGTGTGTGTGTGTGTGTGTGTGTGTGTGTGTGTGTGTGTGTGTGTGTGTGTGTGTGTGTGTGTGTGTGTGTGTGTGTGTGTGTGTGTGAGTGTATGTATATGTATATGTGTATATGTATCTATAAATACATATACATATACATACACACACACATATACATATACATATATATATATATACATACATATATATATATATATATATATATATATATATATATGTATGTATGTATATATATATATATACACATACACACACACATATTATATGTATGTATATATATATATATACATATATATATATATATGTATGTATATATATATATATATATGCACACACACACACACACACACACACACACACACGTATATATATACACACACACACACACACACACATACATACATACATACATATATTCATAAATACACACACACACACATCAAGGATTTGATTGCCATGTATCTGTGTTTGTTCTTTATTCTTCCCTTTTTATGTTAAAAAATTTGAAGTTTGTTATATATATATATATATATTGGCAATCAAATCCTTGATGTGTGTGTGTGTGTGTGTGTGTGTGTATATATATATATATATATATATATATATATATATATATATATATATATATATATATACATATACATATGTATAGACACACACACACACACACACACACACACACACACACACACACACACACACACACACACACACACACACACACACATCAAGGATTTGATTCCCATGTATCTATGTTTGTTCTTTATTCTTCCCTTTTTATGTTAACAAATTTGAAGTTTATTTCTTTGATATTTATAAATTTGACGTGTGCCAATGTTATGGATGAATCTGACTATTATGTTAATAAATGTTAGTCCTAAATGTGAAAGAACTATTGAATATTTATATGTTTCATTGATTTAGACATTTATCATAATTTGAATCAATAATATAAAGTGTGTATAAGTATCTCAGTTGATATATTATTGTAGGTGGGAGCTATAGCTACCCTAGATAAATTATTAGTTTGAGTTGTACTCTCTTATATGAAGGTATAAATTAACAACCTTAAGAAAAGAAATCTTTAGTTAAGACCATAAATTCACCCTATATCTGAATACCTAGACTCCTAGCCATGGTTTATTATGAGTGTACAAAATCTAAAAACATTAAACATTAGTTCTTTATATACTTATCTATCAAAGAGACAACTTAAAGAATTCCATTTCGAAGATAAAACTTCTATTCTAGCTTACTCTTGTCTATTTTGAGGTTTTTTTGAGATATACCTAGTGTATATTAGTATTCCACCCATGCAATTCACCTAATGATTTATCCTTATTATTAGAATCCACCCATCTACCCAAAAACCTAGTTGAACAACCCACATGCTCAACTTGTTATTGTAACACTCAGTTTTTATAACCACATACATGTAACTCATGTATCGAAGTGTAACTTAATTCCATAGAGATCCTAAAACATTAGAGGTTGCCTCATTTAAAACTCTTTGAGGTGTGAATAAATCCCACATCAGCAACTACAATGTGTTAGATTCTGTAGGAGTTTAATCTAATTTTTTGACTCTTTTATTAACTTTCATATACTAGTGATTTGATCTCTTAGGGCTTCATAGGAAGAAACCCTATGTACCTCAGATTGAAAATGAATACATATACCATCTACCTTATCCCATCAAAGAGTGATATCATGGACCTAGTTATAGGGATGATAACTATCACCCTCCTTAGTTTGAGGAAGAGGCTCCTTTGTATCCATTTTAAATGTTCTAAAAATTGATATGAGAATAGGATAATAAACACAAATTATAAGCAATAATTAAGCATGATGTCATAAGGATATATAAATTTCAAACTATTGGATAATTTTAAAAAAATATGAGATAGGTTTTTCTATAAAAATAGGAATTGAGAACTCAGAAAAATATGGAAAATAATGTATAGTGTACACCATATAGGTCTAAATTTACTAAAAATTGTAAAATATTAAATATGGGAAATTCATACAATATTTTATAAGAAAATTAGTTTTTTTCTATATCAACATAGTTATGATAAACCTTAGAATAAATTTATATTGGATATATTTTCAATTTGAAATAGACCAAATAATGTGAAAGGCTTCACAAGGAAAACCATAGAATACTCCTAATAAAGAATCATAAATTTTGATAAAAAAATTAATCTATTCATGTGATCTAATAGATTTTTAAAATAAAATATTATTTTTTATTAAACCCTACGTACCTCAGATTGAACATGAATACATATACCATCTACCTTATCCCATCAAAGTATGATATCATGGACCTAGCTATAGGGATGATAACTATCACCCTCCTTAGTTTAAGGAGGAAGAGGCTCCTTTGTATCCATTTTAAATGTTCTAAAAATTGATATGAGAATAGGATAAGAAATACAAATTCTAAGTAGTAATTAATCATGATGTCATAAGGATATATAAATTTAAAACTATTGGATAATTTTTAGAAAAATATGAGATAAGTTCTTCTATAAAAATAGGAATTGAGAACTCAAAAAATTAGGGAAAATAATGTATAGTGTAGACCATATAGGTCTAAATTTACTAAAAATTGTAAAATATTAAATATGGGAAATTCATACAATATTTTATAAGAAAAGTAGTTTTTTTCTATATCAACATAGTTATGAGAAACCTTAGAATAAATCTATATGGGATATATTTTTAATTTGAAATAGACCAATTAATGTGAAATGCTTCACAAGGAAAACCCTATAATATTCCTAATAAAGAATCATAAATTTTGATAAAAAAAATTAATCTATTTATGTGATCTAATAGATTTTTAACATAAAATATTATTTTTTATTAAACCCATGAAATAATTTAAAATTAAGTGCACCAATCCCATTATATGCCAATATTTACTAGACATATTAAAATGTAAAAAAAAATACGTATCAAGTTTTGGAAAACAAAAAGAGGTTTTTTAGTATACCAATATAAATAAAAAATAACTCTAAAGAATTTTAAAATGGGCCTATCTGGAGGTATAAATTTATAAATTAATAAATAATTTAATTAACAACATGTTCACATGAAATCTTTTTAACCAAAGGAGGGTAAACCCCTAGGGTAAAGTTTTAGATTTGAAAATCCATCATAAAAAGTTGAAACCTTAGGAGGACTAGATTCCCTAGATCAGATGTTTTTTCCATTTACATATGAGTTAGTTTCACCAAATTTTTAACCCTAAACTTAGATGTGGATCCCATTTAGATAGATAGGGTTAAGAATATAGAAACGAATAAGCACAAGGGTGATAAATAGATATGTAATAGGACAATGACTTCAAAAACTCATATATAACATATACTAAATTTATTATGTTGAGATATGTTAAAAATAGAATGTAAATATATGATATATATAGAAATTATAAATAAATAAGATACTTATCTAGTTATGATTCTAATATAGATATGGATCTAGAAGAGGTAGGAAGCAAATTGGAAGAGTATTTTGTAACAATCACCAAATTCTAGATTTTTTGCCTCTATAATCTCAAACACTTTTGTCAGCCTGGGATAGTTTCATTGATGCTATTATTTTGGTCATACATAGATTTATGTATATAATACCTTCTAAAATAGTATACAACCACTTGAATTCTTATGAATTTGTTATCACTTTCACTTTAGTGAATTCATATCTAGGCCATAGACTATCACTCCTTGTTAAATGATCAAACCTTAGTTCTTCATATTCATAGTGGATGTAGGGGAAAATGGTTTAGTGTTAAAATGGTTTTGATCTTCTCTAAATACCCCTTTATCAATGAGCACTACCTACATCACCAACGCTACGAATAGGGCCTCATACTTATGTAGTTTCCTCTATGTGTTGGGTTATGTGTGAATCATGTAATATGTGGAAAGTAATTACAATAGTGAGCTAGCTTGTAACTTGGAAGCTCTTGGGTTTATCCTTAATTAATTTATACTTTTATATGTTTTCTTTATGATTGATATGTAAATAGGATAAAATATGTAAGCTTTTCTCACTCGAATGTTTGATTGAATGTTTTTGGTAAGTTACCTAATGAGTATGTAAGATGTTTCTTGGGGAGGAACGAATGAGTTTTGATATTATGTTTATACCAATCCCATTTTATAATATCTCACATAATAGGACTTAGGTTGACCATTAGGATACATTTCATTTGAAAATTAGATGACTTTAGAGCACTACAAATTTGTGTTAGAGTAGGACACCTACCTAACCATAGGTATCTATCTGAGATGAAAGTGTCTAGGGAGAAATAAAATAGGTATAGGATCAAAACATGCAAAGACATAAGATAAGCATGTTTTATCAAAAATATAAATCACTTAGGTCATCAACATAAAACTGGTCAGACTGAGAGATAGGACAATTGGCACAATAGAGTAGATTGAATATTTGTAGTAGGAAAATGTCTAATATTGAAAGGTACAACTAAATTATGAGTTTTCCAAGGGTAAAAAATAATGATATATATAATTCATAAATTATGTCTACACATCCAAGGCATTCATCATTTGCATGTCAGAAAATATCAATACTATCTAACCAAATACCGAAGACTAGATGCATCTAGTATCTTTCTCTCATCATCAACCAATAAAATAGCCCATAGTGTCTCCATCATATGGTCATGACAAAACACTTTATCTAACATATTTATCTAAAATTAATATTTCAAAAGAAAACTAATTAGAAATGTCATAAAATAATTTAGTCAACAATAATTCAAATCTTAAAATAATAATAGTTTCCATAGAAAATATAATGATCATGTAGATAGATCCACATATATGTCACTAATGTTTTTTTTCCTTGCTAAGGAAAAATTTGATAGGGTTTGGATAGGATTGAAAAAACATGAATTTTGATGTAAACTACATAAAAATTAATAAAATTTAAATATTATAAAAAATGTATTTTTTTGACTTACTAGTGGTGATGTGTCCTAAGATTATAAGTTTACATTGACTTGCTGAAACCATGTCAACCAAAATACTCTCCTTTGTAGTAAATTATCTCTTTTAATACTTAAAATTCATGACATCTCAATATGAAAATGAATTTCATTTTATTTTTCAACAAACCTATTTATATGAGTTGAATTTTTCTTTTTCAAATTCAAAAACATTTAGAACTAATTCCTCTAAAAAATGTGCATGTGATATCTCAATAAGTACATATAAAAATCAATCCCTATAATTTTCATCAGAGCACACACAATGTGCTCTTCTACATGGCATTATTTTCATCATAACAATCAACATTTTCAATAGAAAAAATTATGCTCAATTTATTATATGTGGTATCTCCTATGTATTATTAATCCTTATCCAAGTTTTTAAAAAATACAATAATCATCATAAAATAATAACCAAAATTATAATATATCAAAACAATAAAATATTCAATAGATGCTTAATAAAACTAGATTGCAATACACAAACATTATTATTTTGATATGACACACTCAATTATCTCATTCCTTACATGGATGTGGGGAAATACATTAGGCTTAACACATAATAAATCTCATAACATTATTTATTAATTATAATGGTTTAAACTATATGAAAACTACAAAATTTTTACAAGGTTCTTATAAAATCCTATATAGTAACATGAGTACTAGGGGCACATGACATATAGATGCACTAAAAATATGTTTAAAGATAGAATATAAAAGATTCAAACAATGTAGAATAATATTCTACAACTGAGTACTATAGACACTATTTTATGAATTATATATAAACTCACCCTTGTACACCATGAAAAATTAGACCTTGGATGTTCCTCTCAATTTTGTACCTTTAAAACTTTCTAAAGTATTTCATCTATTCTATCTTTTTCCCCTTAGCCTATATATTTTTCTAAATAGTGTTATGTTGATGACCTAAACCTTCTATATTTCCAAGAATTCTTATAACCTACTCATTTTCCACTTGTACAAGTATTGAATATGTACCCACTTTCCCATTCACTGGACACTAACATCTAGGATAGATACCTACATAGAATATAGTGTCATGTTTTAATGTAAGTATAAAGTTCCCTAAAGTCATATAAATTAAAAATGAAATGTATCCTAATGGTAATCCAAAGTTATTTAATGTATGCTACTTCTCCAAAGGAAGTGATAAAATAGAATACCAACCCTCATTCATTCCTTGCCTAGTATAACCTAGAAACTTATTAACTACTCAATAGGCAAATTATAAAGTGCATTTAATCAAGTACTCAAGAGAGTAAAGCCTCCCCATTTTCTTCTATTTCCATACTAGTCATAGGGATAACACAGTTATAAATTTGAATTACTTAAGGAGTATCCCAAGAGATATATTTGTCAAGTTACAATATAGGTCATCAATGTAGTTACTTATCACATGGAATGTTTTGAATGAAATTGAACAAGTATGGGAAAACTACATTAGTTTGAGGCCATATTCATATTATTGTCTAAGCAGGTAGAACTCATTGACAAATGGGTCTTTGGGGTCATCTTGATATTATGTGCCCACTAACCAATTTTACCCCAAGGTCACTCTAAATATGAACAACTAGGGTTTTGTGAATTCATGAGTGATGATGCATGACACATATATAAATACACCAGAGTGAAATTGAAGTCAAACCCTAAACCATATAGGTGGTCACATCTTTTTCCACTAGTTATTTTATATAGGAAAATTGCATCAAGTTTAGATAGTAGCATCAACATAACCATCCCATTTTTATTTTATTTTGTACGTCTCCAAAATTATCAAATCCATCATCTTATGACTATTATTGAATCATCTTCTAGTCTTCTTTCTACCTGTTCTAGATCTAGAATTGCATTATTATAAGAATAAGCCAAATACATTATGTCTTTGTCATTTTTATACATAGCATAACGATACTTATTATTTATATCATAACTTATCATAATAAATTTAGTACATGTTTATATCTAATTTTAACACCTAATTGGCTTATTATAGATATGAGTATCTCCCTTATATTTATTAATTTTTATATCCCCCTTTAATGTCTAGATAACCACAATCTAGAACCATTTTAGTCTTAAACATTTGGTGAACCTAAACTTTGAACATAAAACCCTAGTAAAATTAGGGTTTTATGATTTTTCTTAATTTTTATACTCTACTAATTTTTTTTTCAATTTTTCATTTGTGAAGTAATGGAAAATGTTAATGCAAAAACCTGATTCCAAATGGAAGATAAATAAGCATTGATTACTCATATCAATAATTAGAAGATATTAATGGATGATTTATGTGTATAAAATGAGATGAAATAATTAAACATGATAAAACTAATACTTCTTCACCTAGTGATGGTCAAACCATAGAAGGAACTACAACTAGTTCTATACTAATCAATCTACTTACATCTAGTGGAAACATAGATTATGTCTTCTAAATTTTGTTTCTTGAAAAGATTATTGCTACATATACCATGGAATTACTAGTGGTTTCATCTCAAATTACATTTTAAATTACTATTAATTCTTAAATCATGTTTACATCCCATTTAGTGACTAGTCAAGTTGTTAATCTAAATTTGAATGGGTCCATAGCTCAAACATTCCTTCAAGTTATAAATACCTTGGAGGAAAATGTCATTAACAATGAAAAAATGCTTTAAAATATTCTCCTAATATTTATTCATAATGTGTGTTACATAACCCTCTTATACTTGAGATATATTTTCACCTTTTGCCAATTAGTTTTGTTACACATATATTTCTATGTTACGATGGCAAAAGTGATCCTGAATAGAATATTTGATCCTTTTATGTAACATACCTTGACTGTGCCTCTAATGACAAACTTTTGATAAAATTATTCCCAAGAAGCCTCAAGGCCTATGCTTTAAAGTGGTTATATGACTTACCTTTCCAATTTATGAAACCATTCAAAATTATTGTAGATCCATTTTTAGCACACTTTTCCATTAATATTTCCAAAAATGTTCATATGCTCAAATTTGCCAAATCAAAAATGGAACAAATGAACCTATCAATGGATATGGATTTAGGTATAATACAATGCTAACTAAAATAACCAATCCTATGGTAGATAAAGTTTTGAAAAACATGTTGAAGTAAAGTCTTCTTTCTCCTTTACATGAGTCCATTGTGTGGACACTTGGTTTTGGTCACTTTCATGCATAAACCAACACTCAGTTCAATTTCTAGAAAATGACACAATTTCCATCTATAAATAACCTAAATTGGCCAAATTTGTCTAGGTAATGGATTTAATTATCCTAAAATGTGATGAGGCTAAATTATTTGATGTATTACCCTATATACACCATAAACCTAGTTCAATTATAATCCTAGTTAAATTAAGACCTAGTAATTTGAAACTTTTGGGAAGTCAAGTTATTAATTAATAACATTTAAAAAAAATCAAAAGCTAAAAATCACTAAGAAAGATTAATTACATTATAAATCTTAATTAACTTGCCTAAGGAAAAATTCTAAATCAAATTAGTGATTTTCATTTACCAAAAAAGAATAGTAAAATATAAAGTCAAAGGTCAAAGGAACTAATAAAGAGATTTATTATCTGTTAAATATTCCAAAAATATGAGTCATAACCTCAAAAATATCTAATGTGAGTTATCATGCCACACAAATATATAGAACTAAGGTATCAATATTTCATGAGTACTTTGATCGAACCAAAGGTTTGACTAACTAAACTTGGGTTAATTTAAACACAACATGAGTTAAAATTTAACCTAGCATCATTAAGGTTAGAGTTAGTTCTCTTAGATATAAATATAAATGCCTACACCATATGCCAACAATTTTTTCTATGCAAGTTTATTTTGGTTGAATACCTTCTTGAAACCTTTGAGAGTACTTTTATAATGCATAATTTATGCCAAGCTTCACACCAAGTTCCAAGTGATTACTGGATAGATGCTCCCACCATGAAAGAACATCTCTAGAAGACTCAAAACATCATAGGCCTAAAAAAAATTCCTTATTCCAATAAGTAGGCATCAAATTTAACAAAGGAGGTACTAAAATTGTATTATCTTTATCTTTATTTTATGATCTTGCTTATTTTGTTATGCTCTCCCTAGTTTTTAAGCAAAATTTCTTAGTCCTAGTGTATTGTTATGTTTGATTTTTTGTCATTTGTACTAACAAGGGACTAATATACATATTGTTTAATCTTCAAACACATAAGGTACATAATGACATACTAAATGGGACTAAACAACCCATATGGATAAGGATAATGATATCATAACCTTAGTTTTACTAATAAATGCATTTAATTCTTTAATTTTAGAGTATTAACCTTGAAATATACATCAATCTATTTTTTGAGTAAACAATAGCTTTACCCTATGTAATGGAGGATTCACCATTTCCATGCTTATTCAAAATATATTTTTGTGTAGAAATGATAGATTCATAATGGATAATTTGACCTTCTAAATAGTGGATTCGATCTATAGAATTGGTAGCTTTGCCCTTGTTGAATGACAAATTTGCTAAGTAAACATAATATTTTCTTAATTAATTTACATATTATTTTATCAACTTCCCCTAACCTAATCAATAAATTCACCCTACTAAATGGATTTGTCAAGCTTTCTCTTTGTGTTTATGTTTGAAGGAAATCAATGGATTCTCCATGGTAAATGGTGGATTCGATTTATGTTTTCCCAAAACCTGAGAGCTGAAAATTGATTGTTATTTACTCACTTCTTTTTTCGAATCAAGGAAATCAAACCTCCTAACATTTCATAGGACCTAATATGGAGAGGGAAACTCTTAAGCATTGTTAAAATCTCACATACATTTTTGTTTGGTGCTTAAAATCCACTTAATCACATTTATATTTTAGTTACTTTCAAAGTTTTTACAAATGCAAACACGTTCAAGGGGTCACAATTTTAATCACATCTTGATTTGGTGATATTAAAAGAATCATAAATTTCAGTTAGATCCCTTAAGAACATTTTCACTTTATTTTTGTTTTATTTATTAGCTAAATTTTAAATTTCTTAGTTACATTTATTTATTTGTGAAAAATTATAAGCTCTTGCATATATGATCTCCCCTTGTCCCCTTTGGGGAACTCGAGTGACAAAATGTGCTTAGTTTATTTCCTTATTTTTGGTCTTGTCTAGAATAATGTTGTGTATGCTCTTCCAAAACTTCAAGTGACTTGGGTGACCCAGAAACAACCTCTAAAATATTTTTATTTTATTTTCTTACATTTGGATTGTGGGTGGGATCTCATTTCTCCATCACAAGTTCTCTAGGGGTATGTTGACTTGGTATTTTATCTCCCATTATCGTACCAACCCCACTCCATGGTGGGGTATATAAATTTATCATGCGATACTAGGATTTTGAGGGGGATAAGCAACTAACCTTTTTAGTATTAATGAAAACCCATGTTAGTTATTGGCAAACATCAGCCTCTACTAAGTATTACATGGTTGGAGTCATTATGCAAAGGAATAGACCCTTTCATAATCATTTATCATGTATGAACCAAATTAACATGATTTAACACTTGTGTTAGACATACTTGGGACCATTTAATGTATTTGAGATATATGTATTCTTAGTTAACCCTGCTTGTCATAAAATTTATTACCAAATTCTAAGTGTTCCTCACTCTAAGTTAATTCATTGTAACAATGATTGAGAGATATATGGAGGTGTAAAAAATTGTACCTACACATGTACTTAGATTTTTGGTTTAACACTTAATTATTCATGAGCATTGGTATATCAATGGAAACATTACCAAAATATATAGACACCCATGTTAGTTTTAGAGATAGGATAAGTGATTGGTGATACTTCTATTTTATTTAATTTACATGTGTCTTTTTAGACTAAAAGTGTTTTTTTGTATTGTCACATTATAAAAATTCCAAAACTATAACATGGTTTTCACATCAATTAAACCTAAGAGGTGTTACTATGTGTGTATTATGTCACACTTTTTACCTTAGAAATTCATTCTGAAAGTGCTTGTGTGTCACTTTTTTAAATGGGTCATAGTTATGCTTCCCATTTCATACCAAACATTTGCCTTGGATTTTTGAGTCCAAAACCATTATCATGCCATTTGTTTCAAGGAACATTATTACATTGTCTAAATTATTTGACATCTCTCATCATTTTTGAAACAAAGTTCCAAAATATTGTTAAACCTCTCTTATTTCAAATGTGCAATTACACTAATTGTTTTGGTTTATCTCTTTTGCCTTAGAATATTTTCACATTAAATTTGAAACTCAACCTTTAAAAGTGTAAATTCTAAACTAATTAAGTTTACACCAAAGCATCATCTAATTTAGGATTAGGTTATCTACATTTTATGTTAAGATGTGTTACTTGGGTTGATTTCCTCTTTGATATAAAATACCCCTTTCCTAGACCTAGTGATAATTGGTTATCTTATACCTTGTTTGAGAATATTTTTTATCCAAGTTATTTCCACTTACCTTATTTGAAATTTGTTGTACTAAATTTCAAATACCCTAATTTCATTATTCCAAAATTATCTTGTGAATAAAATATGAAGTCTTAGTGATCCAATTATTGATTTTCATCTAAGCCAATTTCCTTATTTTAGTTTATTTTTGAGTTCTTTGTTTCTAGGTCTAGCCTTATTTTTTATGTTGATGATTATAACCACCTTTGGGAAAATCATTAATATCTTTTGATCTTAGTTAATAATTGTTCTATTTTGTCTAGATATTTTTTCCAATGATTATAAACACCTTTGGGAAAATTAGTACCTTATCCATAGAAAAGTTTTAATCCTTTGTATTACCTCTAACACTAATTATAACCACCTTTGGGAAAATCAATATCATTCGTTAGACTAGTTTCATGTTTGTTTTATTTCCTACATTTTCCTAGTTTAGTTGTTCTACCCTTTTCACCTCTTTTATAGAGTCAAATATTATTTTTTTTAATACATAGATTGATTTTTAACATTATACACTCTTTTTTTGATGTGACCTATGCACAGATCTGAGCATGCCTCATTACACACATGGTAGGACATGTATAATATAGGTTATGAAAACTTTGTAACCAATGACCCTTTTTTTCAATAGTCATATGAAGACATAGCTTATGAGATAGATACCTATCCATCTTATTACATTCCATACATTAACAAAGTCATAACACTTTAATATAGTATTTGGTGATTGTACCTTCTTATCTAGGCCAAGAACTAGAGTAAAGGATATAGTACCTTACTCAAATGATGTCTAAAATTAAAAAAGACAAAAAGAGATCCCTATTATGTTATGACACCAACATAGATAAACTATGATCTATACTTGTTTCAACATCATTTTTAAGAGAGCAAAGATGAAGTTCTTGTTAGAGTTGTCTATGTAGGTTGCAAGTTTTTACCAAACTTCCCACATGAAAGTCTTAGTAGTTTTATTATAATTGTTAGTAATGCACATCAAATTTAACTATTTGAACATGCATCAACTAGTTATAGTCAAGGTCTAGTCCAAATGCCACAACAAGACCAAAATGATTACAAAAAGGAAAGGCCCTATGGATGAACAAATAGAATAGGTATAACAAGCATACCAGAATTATCTCAAGCTAACTCAAAATCTTAACATAAGGGCTATTTATAACACACTAATTATTGAGATAGCTCCATCAACATGGAAAAAATTGATGCTTTGCGATACATAATCCAAAACATAAACCCATTTAGCCAAAGCATGTTAGTCAGTGACATGTGTAATTTCCTCATTTTTATGGAAGAAATTGCTTATTAAATGGAAAACCTCATTCAAAAAATTTCAGAAAACATGTAATTATATTCCAACTTAAACCAAAGTGGGTCTAGTTTACCACCAGTCAATACATAGTTAATTCCCCCAATGAGTGGATTTCAATAACAGGGGATAGGCATGCCTATTTTCCAAAATAAACAAGTAACCTCCAATCCAACCAAGTGAAGTTCTAGAGGATGTTCAAATATAGATAATTTAACCTTGTATAAATTTTCTAACATTTATTCTTCATGTTTTAGGTTACATGATTGATGAAGCCCTTCTCGAATGGGTTGTGTCTGAATTTTATGGTTGAAACCTAATTCAACCTTTTACTAGCCTTCAGCCTGTATAAGTCTAGTTAAATCCATATTTAAAACTTATTGAAACCCTTGTTCGAGAAACCCTAGCATATTCTCATTTAAACCAAATTCAAAATTGGTGGAAATAATTTGTGCAGGAACACTTTAAAATGTTATAGGCTTAGTTCAATTTTTATACTAAGGCTTAGTCATGTTTTTCAAGATAACCAAACCTTAGGATAAAAATCTTATTCTTGGTCTATTTTATGCCTTGTGGTCCCTTTGTTATAAGGCTTAGCCTAAAGTCTTATCCTAAGGTTTATCATATTTATTAATATGATAAAAACCTTAGCCTAATACTTTATGATATGTCTTTATTACTCATGTGGTCCCTTTAGTTCTAAGTTTATAACCATGGTCAAAAGTATTTTTTTAAGTCCTTTCAAATCCATGGTGTCTCATATATTATGTTTAGAACTTAGCTTAATATTTTTATGCTAAGTCTCAAGATTAAATTCCATTCCTATATGTAGGATTAATGGTTCATGTTTAAGTGGATGACTAAGATCGAATGGAGTAAGATCCATGATGAAAATCCATGGTCCCATTTTAAACATCGATCACATTTTAGAGATCAATGGTATGCATTCTAGTATATAGATACTGATTGAATGGAGTGAGATCAATATAAACTTTTCAATAAAACTTCAAGTTTACACAGGACTACCAAGTGGCATAACTTTAGAACTCTAGTTTAAAGATAAGAAGAACCAAGCAATCAATGCATGACACACAGAGAGTGTAGGATGAACTTAAAAATCATAATTTTTAAGCTTAGTAGACAATATTCATAACATGTCTATAATTGATGGTCATGTAACCATCAAAGACATTCCCATAGATGTCAAACAATGATCATGCAAATGTCAATTTTAACATAGTAAATGGTCCCCCAAACATGTTTAAAATTGATGGTCATCCTACCATGAAAGAGGTTCCCATGGATGTCAAATGATGGCCATGCAGAAGTCAATTTTAACATAGCTACTTGGATCCATATTTTAAAATTTAATAGTCATATTTTGGATAGTGATGAATATAATGAGATAGGGATGCCATGGAAGTGCCAAGTCAAAGCCATATGAGTGTAATATGCAAAATAAGAGACCTTATGGACCTGGTAATGGAAACAAGAGCCTAAGTTACCATTTTTGTAAAGCATTCAAGCTATTTTCCATTGGTGATTAGTTTAAAAAGTATTTATAGGTTGAACATGGGACCATGCCTATATTAAACAACATTAATAAACAATGAGGAGCCTATAGTAGTAACTCAAAACATTAGCAACATAAGGGTCCCAAAGATCAAAAAAACAAAAATATTCATTTTATAATTAGCTTTGTATAATATTTTGAAAAAATATATTCTTTCATATAGACATATGAAATTTTTAAGAGAACATTATCTATAAACCAATATTTTAAAAGGAAAAGGTCATTTGTTCTAGAATGCAATAGAAATGACACCTACCCTATACATGTGTAAAAAGTTATTAGATGAGAATGATCTAAATGCTGCCTTGTGTCTTATAAAAGGATTATTATAAATTGTAAAAAATGAGGGAGTTCTTAGAACAAAATTACTTTGTAAATATTGAATAATTAATATAAGAAAAGAATTTTTCAAAGATTTTCTAGTATTTGCTTATGTGAAGTGTTATATCATTTCTCTCTTAGTTTTTTGGTTTCAATTTCACATTTGAATGGTTCATATGGATCTTGGATGTGTATCTTGAATGTAGAGTTGATAATTTATGCTAATGCTAGATTAGTTGAAAATTCTTAGGCTTATTTCATTTTTACACTTTATTTTCGTTTGGGCTGATGTTTTTTACTTGCAAGAGTGAATCTTTAAAGTTAGTCTGGTTCCTATTTACATCATTTCATACCTTCCTTGGAAGCTTGCTCGATGCATGTTATGATTTGGGCTTAAATTGTTTAATTTTATACATTAGTTAAGTACATGCCTAGATGAAATTTTAACTTTATCATGACATTTGGAATGAATGTCAGCAACATTTCTTTCTACCCTACCCTTCATTTTTGCTACTTTTTAAAAAAAATCACCTTACTTTAATGGTCATTATAAATATCCATCTTAGATTAGTTCTTGATCATAATTCACCATCCTTAGCATAGTATAATGCATATGTTGCATAGATTTTATATTCATCCATGGTGTCTCTCAACCACCAAATAATATAAATATTGTGAAATGGTCACTTGTTCTTCCTCTATTCCACCAATAGATAAAAAGATTAACACAACCTATAACTCATGCACTTAATTCCTGGAATTTAAAATGAGATGTCTTCTTAAACACTCTAGGAACATGTGGTACACATTTAGAATAAATAGGAGGAGCTTCACTTGTGATATAAGGAGGGCCTTTAGTTAGATCTATATGAATTTGTAGAATATTTTCTCATTTTGGTGAATTATGTCTAAAAATCAGTGTGTTCTTTACATATTAATGTTCTTTTGAGCATAATTGTGTAAAGATCATTTATTTTTATGGTTTTAGATCAATATTTATGATTCCTTCAGACAAAGATCAACATTTTTTGAAGTATTTGTGGTAAATATAACTTAAATCCAAGGCATTTGAGGTTAGTAATAGCAGTTTTGTTGAAATATTGATTGAGTCTTTATGGATTTGAGTTCATTTGAGATTAAACATGTAAAGATCACTCATAATGACATATTTGTAAATATTTTTTAGCTAATTTAGTTAAAAATAAATGTCATTTACTATTATTTATACATATTTGTACAAAATTTACTTAATGTGTGAGTCTAATCATTATTATTTATAAATATGAGGTTTACACATTGTATTTTAGATAGGATTTAGAGTTAGAACTACCAAAATTAAGATCCTCATTAATGTATGGCATGGTTAGGTGGATCTTCTATCAATGTGCCTAGTTAGGTACGTGACTTATCAATAAATCTAGAAAGGTATTTACCTTATTTCAATCCTAATAATGTTGTGACAAATGAAGAAAATGTTAGATCTTTAAAGGCTAATTTAATACTCTTAAATGTTATTCATGAAAATTTAGCATGTAGATTATTCCCATTTAATTTCAAAGATAGTTCATATTAATGCTTCTTTAACCTTCTAGAGGATTATATTACTAGCTAGGATGAGTTTAACAAGATTTTTATTGAATAATTTGGTAAAATCATTATTTCATGCATTCTATATTAACAATTCACCACTATAAAAAGACACTCAAATGAGCCTATTATAGCCTTTAATGTTAGGTTCCAAAAGATGTTCAATAGAATTATAGCCACTTATAGACCTAAAGAGGCTTTATTCTTGGAGATTTACAAGGATGCTTTGGAACCCATGACTTATGTATTTATTAAAAGGTTTGTTGGAGTCATAGACACCTTAGCATTAGATTATCCTAAAGTTGTAATAATCAATGATAAATGCATCCTCAAGGCTAGTTTGTATATGATATCCCATATGTCAACCTCAATTTCCCAGCATTGAATGTCTTTTGTAATGTTAATCAAATTGCATATACCTTAAATTAGACACCACCATCACACTAATTACCCTTAATACATGCCCATCCTTTCCAAAATTTGGGTTTCTTGAATAATAATGATACGAATTGATTTCATTCATAAGGACAGAGAGCTTTGGTTCCCACTAATAATGACAATCAAGCTCATAATTAAAAAAATAGAGATTTATGATGAATCCATACTTAATATGGTTTAAAATCTAAGAATTTATTTTCTTTAGTTCTAAAATAAAGTGGGAAATTTTGGGGAAGGCTCCAACAGAGGCTATGTTTCTCAAAGGTTTAATAGGTTTCATGATAATAGCCACAATGAGTCATCTAAGGACATACGTGAAATGAATCTTTGTGATATAGGTTTGGCTAATAATTATAATGTTTTAGAAGCATGTTAAAGTGAAATGGATACATATAAACTTATGATTAATCAAGACTTTATTGTAGGGACATCTAGCTTTGCAGGAACTTCTAAATTCTTCATGGATGCTTTTGATTTTCCATTTGATGAGGAAAGCAAACCAAAATATGATATATAATATGAAATTGATGTTTAATATGATCATTCCCATGAACAAGATCAGATACAAGTTAACATCTCTTCAAAAGATAGCTATGAAGGAAATTCATATGAGTTCATTGCTAAAATAGAGTCTCTCTGTGAAGATAAAGACCAGTGAAAAAATTTATGCCAAGATTTTTTTAAATAAATTGAGGTATTTAAAGATAGAAACATCATTCTTGAGATCCCAAAGGAAGATTACTTGGGACTCAATTGGGTAGTTAAGATGACATTCTACATGGAGGATGAGGACGAAGCAAATGAAACAAATCAAAAAAATTTATATGACACATTCAAATGGGTGGAAATATGTGATCAACCTAATTCAAATGGTAAGGTTCTATAAAAATTTCAATATCTTTCATCTAATCAATATGAACTAACCTTTCAAGATGAATTAGAAAGTTTTGGTACAAATATTGGTATTTTATCCCTACCTCAAGTTAAATTTGATGAAGACACCCACCAAAGAATGATAGCTTAGCTATAATGGTTAAATTAAGATGAAATATGATACTATATATCTATGGTTGAAGGGGCATTATCACTCCTAATGAAAGGTAAAAGGGTTTAGGAAGAATATGATTGGGTCTTAGATCACACCTTCGATCCATATGTATGAGAATGTTGATAGGAGGCCAAAGTACATCACCTATAAAACACAAGAATACAAGTGATCATATCCACAATAAGAGGCCACTAAGAGAAATAAATCATGCTTCGGGGTTATCTACTAGGCTAAATCACTTTATATTTGATCTTGGAGGTAATTAATTTATGAAGTTAGTGTAGGCTTTTAGATTAGTTTCTCTCCTATTTATTTCCTTCCTATCCGTTATTTGTAAATAATGCCTATATATATTTGTTTGATTTTTTGTGTTTTGTTCCTTACTTCTACTAAGTCCTTTTAGACAACCCTCAGCTCAAATTTCACCTAACTACTCAAGAGATTCATAGTTTATAAATATTGGTATGACCTCTCAACATTGGTTGATCATGGATTATTGAAATATGAGCTTGATGTTGTAGTTTGGAGAAGCTAGCAAAGACTAATGGATAAGTTAATTATTCCTTTAGATTTTAAACCTTATCATTATCTAATCTTGGTTTTAAGAAGAATTTCACATATATAAATAAAGATTAAATTACTCAAACACAGTCATGATTTCACTTTAAAAATATTAATTACTTGGGACAAATTTTATATCCAAGGATGATTTTCTAAAAATTAGACCCTTGACTAAACCCCTAAGCCTAGCTAACATGGATCCCAACCTTTGATATAAAGTTAAAATTATTTGATAAATCCAAAAATAATAACCTTATTTCAAAATCTAAAGTGATTTTTTAACAAAGGTGATTCGATTAATCTCCACTAAGGCTATAGACACCTAGTTGGTAGTACAACAATGCCCTGAGTGGAACCAAAGGCATCTTTATTGATGCTATGGATGTTTGGTTAGTAGTAGAGCAATGCCCAAGCCTTCCGTAATATAAAGGATGGTTCTTAATGAATATTTAAAAATGTTTAAAGTCAATGTTAATGATTAAAGTTACAAACATATAAGTCATTCTCTAAATACTTTGGCAATCAGTAAGTGGAATCAAAAAACACACACAACATGACTGAGTCTTGATGTTTATTCCTAATTCTACATGTTCAATATTTTTTATAACCATTAATTGATATTAATAATGGTACTTGATCATATGAAATAAGTAGCTTGATTATTAGTTTGATCCAGAGTCTTAGAATTATAACATATTGTTATGTTTCCCTTAGAAGTCACCATTTATTGAGGTCAACATACCCCCATTTCTAAAAAGTGGGGACCTTTATGTCAAATTATTCAAATTTTTACATTATAATTAAAAGTAACTTTATTAGAGTGTCATTAATATGTTTTCACATTATTTAGATTTGAAGATCATCCACACCTTCACTTGGTTTGATTATTTGTTCATACCTCTAGTTAAACCTTGTCTAAATTTGCTAACATTTATTATTCATGTTTTAGTTTACAAGATTGATGAATCCCTTCTTAAATGGGTTGTGTCTAAATTTTATGGTTCAATCATAATTTATCCTTTTACTAGCCTTTGGCCTATAAAAATTCATAGGAACAATTTAAAATGTCATGGACTTAGTTCAATTGTTATACTAAGGCTTAGTCATGTTTTTCAACCAAACCAAACCTTAGGCTAAAATTTCTATGCTTGGTATATTTTATACCCTATGGTCCCTTTTTATAAGTATTAGCCTAAATTATTATCCTAAGGTTTATCATATTTATTAATATCATAAAAATATTAGCCTAAGACTTTACTCTATGTCTTTGTTATTCGCAGGGTCACTTTTGTTATATGTTTATAACCATTGTCCAAAGTCTTTATAATAAGTAATTTTAAATTCATGGGGTCTCATATATTATTTTTAGAACTTATATTAATCTTTTTATCTCAATTCTTCATCTTAACTTTTATTTTTTTATGCGCGATCAATGGCCCACATTTAAGAAGAGGACTAAGATCGAATGGAACAAGATCAATTATGAAAAACAGTAGTCCTAGTTTAAACATAGAGAACCTTTTAGTGATCAATGGTAAGCATTATAGTGTAGAAATATTGATCCATTAGAGTGAGATAAACTCATACTTTTAAATGAATCTCTAATCTCCCATGGGACTACTAAGTGGCATAACCTTAGACCTATAGTTCAAAGAAAAGAAGCACTAATCAGTCAATGTGTGGCACATGTAGAGTACAAAATGAGCCAAAAATGACAAGTGATAGGATTGGTAGATAGTCCCCATAAGGTGTTTAAAATTCATGGTCACGTGAACATCAAAAACTTTCTCATGGACATCAAATGATGGTCACATAGATGTTAATTTTAACATAGTAAATAGTCCCATAGACATGTTTAAAATTAACAATCATGTAACCAGAAAGAGGTTCCCATGGACATCAAATGATAGTCGCATGGATGTCAATTTTAATATATCTAATTAGATCTAGATTTTAAAAGGAAACAATCATATTTTTAATAGTGAAGAATACAGTGACATATGAATGCTATGAAAATACCACATCAAAGCCATGTGAGTCAAATAGATGAAATCAAAGACCCTATAGACCTAGTAATGCAAAGGAGATCCTATATTATCATCTATGTAAATTAGTTGAGATATTTTCCATTGGTGAGTAGTTTAAAAAGTATTTTTAATTTGAATATTGTACTATGCCTATATTAAACAACATCAATAAACAATGAGGACCCTACAACAGTAACTCAACACTTTAGTAGCATAAGCATCCCAAAGATAAATGAAAAAAGAATATTCATTGTATAATTATATTTGTATAATATTTCAAACTAGGATATTATTATTTATAGCTATGTGCAATTTTTAGAGCACATTATCTATAAACCAATATTTTAAAAGGAAAAGTTCATTTGTTCTAGAATGCAATAAAAAGGACACCTATCCTATACACATGTATAAATGTGATTGGATGAGACTAATTGACATGTTATTTTATATCTTATAAAAGGAGAATTATAAATTGTCAAAAAGGAATGAGTTATTAGAACTAAATTACTTTGTAAACTTTGACCAATTAATATAAGCAAAGAGTTCTTCAAAAATTATCTAGTATTGACTTGTATGAAGTGCTATTTGGTTTCTCTCTTTTTTGTCTAGTTTCAATTTTAGATTTGAATGGTTCTTATGGATTATGGGTGTGTATCTTGAATGTAGAATTTTTAATTTGTAACAATTTTAGATTAGTTAAAATTTCTCAGGCTTATTTCATTTTTTTCTCTTCTTTTGCATTTGGGCTAATGTTGTTTGCTTGTAGGAGTGAATATTTAAAGTGAGTCTGGTTCCTATTTTCACCATTTCATACATCCCTTAGAATATTTCTTGATGTATGTTGTGATTTGGGATTAATTTTTTTCACTTAATACATTGGTTAAGTGCATGCCTAAATGAAATCTCAACTTTGTCATGATGTTTGGAATGAAGATCAACATCATTTCTTTCTACCCTACCCATACCTTTTACTTATTTTTTATTCAGATCACCTTAGTTTAATGGTTATTATAAATATCCATCTTATATTATTTTTTATATTATTTCTTGATTTCAATGCACCATATTTAGCATAGTATATTGTATATTTTACATAGATCTATTATTTGGCCACAATGGCTCCCAACCACCAAATAATATAGATACTGTGAAATAGTCACTTGTTCTACATTTATTATAGTAATAGATAACATGATTATCACAACCTATAAATCATGTGATTATTTCCTAGAATTATAAACTAAGAAGTATTATTAAACACACTGGGCACTTGTGGTATACATTTAGGCATCAACAAGTCCATAGGCCAAATAGATAGTTGTGATGCCACAAGCAGATTAGGGATAAATATATGAGAGGTTATTATTATGTATGATATAATAACATAATTAGGTATGTCTCCAAATTATTTTTAGATTTTATGAATTATCCAAAAGAAAATTTGGAATGTTCAATGATTCTTAGGCTTAATTTGTAATTATTGGTAGGAATCAGTTTAAAATCCAATAAAAAGCTAGTTGTGGCCAATTTTACGTGTCTACAGTCTAGATATATTTGGGAAGGAATTGAAATATATAGGCATGATATAGTCTTCTAAAGGAAGTAAAAGGTATTTAATGCATAAGAGTATAAAAATAATGGATGAACTATACATACCCCCTTGACGGAGCGATTGGCAAAGGGGTCAATGATCGATCCCTTGAAAGGAAGAAATGATGGGACAAAAAAGGTAAAATTGGGTGGAAAATACCTATTTTCCCATAATTAGTTATAATCAATGGAATATGGAGCTACCCTACGTGGGTAGATAAATAGGATGATTTTCCCATAGGAAGTTATAATCATCAACATAGGTGAGATAAAAAGGTAATTATTTACCTAAAAGTGGTTATAATAATTGAAAAAGGCTTAGGGTAGCAAGATAATGATTTTCCCAAAGGTGGTTATAATCATTTATTAGGGAAAAAATGATTTATGCATAGGTCGTTATAATCATTGGTAGGACAAAAACATACCCAGTTGGCTGAATAGAGATAATGGTTTGAGTGAATGTGATTATAAGAATTATCACAATGAAAATTTGCCCCAAGTAGGTAGAAAAAGGATAAATATTTACCCAAATTTATTTATAATAATTAAAATCCAAATAAATCAAAATATAATGATTTTCCTATAGGCTATTATAACCATTAGCTTAGCGAGTGGGACAATACACAATTATTTTTCCAAAGGCAGTTAGAACCATTAAAATCACAAGTGGGATGAGATACCTTGATTTACCTAGAGGTGGTTAGAATCATTGGTACATTGATGATGGCAAATATGATGTAAATTTTGATAATGGGGCTTACAAACTAAATTTACAATCATAGACCAAGAGTAATATGTTATAAAGGATAAAGATGAATATTGGCAACCTAATAATATGGATATGGTCATCTAAACTAGAAAGGGTTAAAATTGTGTGATTTAATTACTCTATATTTAGAAATGATTCAGGTAGATGAAGAAGTTATTAGGTGCCAAGGAGTTTTATAGGCACATTGCTTGTAAGACTTCATGATCTAAGTTTTACTATATCACATGATGGTAGGCATCATGATATAAAAAATCATGAGAAATTATAAAAAATATGCATAATTACTAACACACAATCAAATAAATAATTAAAAAAATGAACCAATGATAAAAACCAGGATGATAATGTTGGCACTTGAATATGCATGGATTGAAGAATAATGCATAAGGAATCACCAAATGAATTCACATAGACTGAATCAAGGAAAATAAATAAATAAAATAAATAGGCAAACAAATAAAAAAAACATGAAACAAACACAAATAGTGGTTATTCATAATGTTAACACAAATAGAGAATAAATAAGATGATAAGCATTTCCCTAAGGTGATATGAGATAATGAAACAAACAAATAAAATGGTGGAATAGAATAAAATGAAGGGGCTATCCAAGTTAACTACAGATGTATTGGGCAAGTGGATGTTGTCTACATAGTTCCATGGACATAATATCTAATAAAAAAATTATACCAAATGTAATTCTCCTAGGAAATAGGATAGAAGAAAATGATGAGAAGAAAACATGATGATTATTATAGAGGAATATGGGAAAGGTCTCAAAAAATGGTGATATTATTGGATGATAGGTTAATAAGGATGGGAAAATTAAAAGATAAGTGGGTTCTCATAAAATATCAAAGGTTCCCAGATTCCTTAAGGAAAAGACGTGGTTGATGTGATAATTTTTAGGACTTTTTAGATCAATTTACAATTTTTTTTGGAATTTTTGAATCATCTTAACTCGATGGAGAATTATGAGAAACTAAATGGTCCAATTTATAAAATAATGAGAGTTTTCAAACTTAAAAATGATCACAAAATGGTTAGAGTGTGGTAAAGGGTGACTAAGCTAACCTCAACATGAATCAAGCATTATCTACATAGTCCTAAGATATGACCTCAAGTCACTATAGTTCTACCTTATTATGAATAAATCTAACTAGGTAGCATAAATTTCTCAAATAAAATAGATAATGTAGGCAAATGGCACATTATGACATAAGAATGGAAAGGTGGTACTTCAAGGCATGAAAAAAGTTATTGTACCTAAATTTCCCATAGGGGTTTATAATGAGGAAATAATGACATATTTTAATGATATTAATTTACCCATATGTGGTTATAATTATTATCATGATTGTAGGACTTTGATTTTCCCAAAGGTAGTTATAATCAATAGCACTTGATTAGAAAAAAACAAAGAATGAATGATGTAATTGCCAAAACATTGTCATACTATTCTAGAATATGGAATCTATCTATAACACTAAATCAACTATTTAAACTTGATCTAAATCCTCATGTTGAGATTTATTATGGAACCAAGTGAATGGAATCATGATTAAAGGGTTGGGTAGGCAGGGTAAAAAGAACTCTGGTCAATAGAAAAGGTATAGTAGAATGGTAAAGTGATAGAATGGTATGATACAAATAAGAATTTGGATATTATGGTACAATGGAAGTATGCCTCATAGATAATACATCCAATCTCTCAAGTTAAATAATGATTTAGGTATATAATGTTCATTATCTCATCATGTTCATCCCAATTTGGTGTAGTGAGCATGTATTCTCTAGATCCATAATTTTCAATAATGATATATGGGCCTATCTAGTTGTGTTTGAACATGCCCTTGTGTTTTTTTATTGATCATGGTATTCTATTGGTTTTCATTAATAACAAGATAACCAAGCTCAAATTCTCTATGGATGACCCATTGACTATAGTGGCCATAGAGTCTATTATGTTATAATTGAAAGCTATTGACTGTAGCCATGTGTTTCTCATCTAGTAACTTTAACTCTTACAAGTGAGATACTTGGTAATATTCATCATCCAAGACATGATTCAAATAGATGTGTAAATAAGGTAACTCAACCTTAATGGGAAGAATGACCTCAGCTCTAAAAAAAATGAATATGGAGTGGCACCTATTGCAGTACAAAAATTATTATGGTATGCCAAGAGGGCATGAAATATATAGAGGTGCCAATCATGACCAACATCATTTATAATCTTTTTAAGGATGTTTATAATGGTTTTATTTGATTCTCTTTCCTAGACATTACCTTGTGGGTAATATGTGGTTGAAAAATGTTAAGTAGTATTGTACTCAACACAAAATAATTTAACATCTTTGTTATTAAATGATCTACCACTATCAGATGTAATTTCAATTGGGATACCATAGTGGTAAATTATATTGTTAAAGATGAATTTATAAATTTGATTTCTAGTCATGCAAGTGAGGAGTATAGCTTCAACCCACTTAGTGAAATATTTAATAGTGGTAAGGATGTGTTTTTAGCGATTGGATGAGGTGAGGTTTATATTCCCAATGACAGTAAGGCCCCAAGTAGTAAATGTCTTTGATGTAAGCATTGATTTTAGAATTTTGGTTGAGGCATGAATTATATCGACATGTCTTTGACATTTATCACACTTTCTAACATATGAAACTACATTTTCATCCATCATTGGCCAATAATACTAATATGTAAGATCTTTTTGGCTAGGAATCCCCCACTTGTGTGGGATCCACATACTCATTTATTAACTTCCCATAACACTAATGTTGATTCTTTTGAGGTTATGTAATGAATTAGAGTTCCATCAATGTTATAGTGGTAAAGGGTTGGTCTGAGTAAGGTATATCATGTGGTGTGGTGGGTAAAGACATTAGATTGATTAAATGATAAGTCAGATGGCATAATATGGTCACAAAAATAGGCAAAGAGGTATGAATACCATATATATATGAGGCCAACAATATCATAAAGCATTGTGATAGTTGAAGGTTCATGAGCTGGAACTAAAAATTTTCCTTGTGGAATTGATTTTTTTTGTCATGTTTTTATGATGAATTAAAGATCCAAAGGTGGTCATAGCATCTACTATTCTATTATTGGCCCTTATTATATGTTTAAACTATACATCATCAATATACTATTTGAGAATGTAGATCATAGATGTTTACGGTACCAATTTGTCATCAGTGGTCTAAAAATGGTATGTAACCTGATTAATGATTAACTAAGAATCATCATAAACCTTAATATGTTAAATATTCCATTGTACTACCTTTCGAATTCCTATGATAATTGATTTATACTTAACCATGTTACAATAAGGAAAAATATTATGAAAATATTTAGGGATAAGATCCCCCTATGGTGTAATAAGTAGTAGGTCTGCCCTTGATCCATCTATTATGAAGGATCCATAAAAATACAACTTCCAAATCTAATCCTCATGATATGTTTCAATGATATTCATAATGGATTCATTTGGGAATTAGAAAGTTAGTGGTTATATATCTATAAGGGGAGATTTATCAAGTTGATCCATAATAACTTGCCCTTTGATGGCCTTTTGGCTGATGTATGTTATCTCAAAATCACACAGAATCATGATCCATTTGGCCATACAGCATTATAAATCTATAATAGATAGTAAATACATGATAAAATATACTTTTAAAATAACCTTGGTCTTGTTTTTAAAATGTAATGTCATAATTATTTAGCCAAGAATACCATATCTAAATAGGATTTTTCAATGGACATATAATTATGTTTATACATGACTAGTGTATTGCTTAAATAATACATCGCATGCTCTTTTACATTATCACCATGATGAGTTAGAAGTAGCCTCAGGTCTTTGTTTGTAGTAGATAGATATAATAAGAATGGATTTCGTAGCATTGGTGGAAATAAAATAGATGAATTTACAAAATAGTCCTTTAAACACTGAAAAGATTTCTAGCATTCATCATTCCAATGAAACGTGACATATTTCTTCAGTAAGTGTGTAAATGGATGAAATTTCTTAGCCAACTAAGAAATGAAGCATCTGATAGACTAAATCTTGCCCTACAAATTACAAAGCTTCTTTATATTATAATGTGGTGACATAATGGTAATGGCTTGTACTATGGCTAGATCGACTTCAATTCCTCTATGAGACATAATGAAGACAAGAAATTTCCATAAAGTAACTCCAAAAACATACTTATTATGATTAAGTCTATCTTTGTATTCATGTATACTATCAAATATATTTCCTAGTGCTATTGGATGATCAACCTTGGTCTTTTATTTTCCTAGTATATCATCGACATAGTCTTCAACAATGTAAAGCATCATATCATGAAATATAATCTTTCAAGATAGACATAGTAAGAATGGATTTCCTAGCATTAATGGAAATATAATAGATGAATTTACAAATTAGTCCTTTAAACACTAAAAAGCTTTCTAGCATTCATCATCCCAATGGAACCTGACATCTTTCTTCATTAAGTGTGTAAATGGATGAAATTTTTTAGCCAACTAAGAAATGAATCATCAGATAGACTAAATCTTGCCCTAAAAATTACAAAGCTTATTCAAATTAGAAGGTGGTGGCATATTGGTAATGGCTTGTACTATGGCTGGATCAACTTCAATGCCTTTATGAGATAAAATGAAGACAAGAAATTTTCATAAAGTAACTCGAAAAACATACTTCTTAAGATTGAGTCTATCCTTGTATTCGTGTAGACTCTCAAATATATTTCTTAGTGCTATTTGATGATCAACCTTTGTCTTTTATTTTCCTAGTATGTCATCGACATAGTCTTCAACAATGTCAAGCATCATACCATGAAATATCATCTTGAATGATAGATATAGTAATAATGGCTTTCATATCATTGGTGGAAATAAAATAGATGAATTTACAAAATAGTCCTTTAAACACTGAAAATCTTTCTAACATTCATCATCCCAATGAAACATGACATTTTTCTTCAGTAAGTGTGTAAATGGATGAAATTTGTTAGCCAACTAAGAAATGAAGCATATGATAGATTGAATCTTGCCCTAAAAATTACAAATCTTCTTAAAATTAGAAGGTGGTGGCATATTGGTGATGGCTTGTACTATGGCTAGATCAACTTCAATGCCTCTATGAGACACAATGAAGGCAAGAAATTTTCATAAAGTAACTCCAAAAACACACTTCTTTGGATTGAGTCTATCCTTGTATTCATGTAGACTCTCAAATATATTTCTTAGTGCTATTGGATGATTAACCTTGGTTTTTTATTTTCCTATTATGTCATCGACATAGTCTTCAACAATGTCAAATATCCTATCATGAAATATCATCCTGAATGTTTTTGAGAAAAAATGGCATAACCTAATAATAAAACATACCCATGGAGTGGTGAATGATTTTTTTGTGTTGGTGTTATAATGTAATCTAAATCTAGTTGTATCCTAATAATCCATCTAAATAATTTTGTAACCCATTATGGAGTCAACTATCATGTCAATGTTTGGCAAAGTAAAGTCATCTTTAGGGCAAGACTTATTTATATCTCTAAAATCAATGCAGATTTTGATTCCTTCTAGCCTCTTACTTATTGTCATAACATTTAAGATCCACTATGACTATTCGATAGATCGAATACATCTCACTTTCAAGAGTTTTTCCAACTCTTTCTTCTCTAATATAGTAATGTGAGGATGAATCTTATGCAACTTTTGTTTTATAGTTTTGGAGTTAGGATGTACCAAAAGGTGGTGTACAACTAAGGCATGTTTGAAACCTATCATGTCTAAGAAGGCCCAAGAAAATATGTCATAAAATTCCCTCAAAAGGGATGTAAATACTTCACACTCCTACTCAATGAGAGATGTCCCTAATTTTATCCATTTTAGGTCATCTGGAGTCTTGATGTTGAATGCTATAGTGTATTATACAAGAAGATTCAAACCATCTTCCAAAATGGTTGGCAAATATTTAAATTAGCCTGTAATGGTAGAGCCCTCAACTTGGACTAGGTCTTCATGTTTTCCTAGGCAAGACAAATCAAAGTCTCCTAATGGTAGGGATGGCAATGTGATAAACACTATCAAAAGATCATGGATGATTTGATTAAAAGCCTTCTATTCTTTAGAACTAAACATAGACCCATAGTCAAGTTCATTATTGGTGGTCTCTTGAGCTATTTTTGAGTAAGTTTGAACACTCCCATATAATGGTCCCTGAAAAAAGTTTTCACTAGAAGATTGACCTTTTTATTTACTTTTAACTTGGTCCAAAAGAATCTCAAAGAGTTTTTCACTTTGGGAGCTTAGTATTTTATTTAATTTTTATATGGCTAAGGGTGTTCACTCATTCTCCAAAATAGGCTATAGTATCCAACTTGATTAAGAACACTTGTTTGTGGTCTCCGAAATGGAACATTTTATCTTAGGCCTAGAAAATCACATAAGGCCTCATAATTTTAAAACTCAACTAAAAAAAATATGGATTCTTATTGGTGCTAGTCTATAACTTGAAGATGATATAAAGGAAGTGGGATGTTGAGAATAACTAGTCTAAGGATATATATGTAATTGGTGTCAAATAGATTGGTATTGATAAGGTCTTCTTAAGGGTTATGATTGGACTATACTTTACTATTAGCATCATTGTCACTAGTCATTAGCATTGGAACATGGATAAGATATATAGGGTCATCCCTAAGTGGTTTAAATCTAAGACCATAGGTTCCTTTATACCGAGTGGCAAAAATTGGCTCTAAAGTTCCCTACTAGTTGGGCCTAAGGCCTCCTCCTTCATATTCATGCATCTCCATGATCCTTTTAGGAATTTGGTATTTTTCATTTTTATAGAAATCAATTAGTTTGTCATTTTATAACCATGATTCGTCATCTACAAGTGGGTCTTGTTCTTGAGCAATGTTTGGTGTGAAAATGATAGGAGTTAGACTATGTTGTTTTAAATTTCTCTTTTGTTTTCCTTCCATTAAAATTGGTTTGGATTTAAGTCTTTCATATGACTTAGGGCAATGTGAAATTTTGGAAATGTTAAATGTATCATGGGTTAAATATTCTCTTGGGTTGTTAGCTAAGATGGTATAATGATTAGAAATTTTAGGAGGTAGCATGTGGTAAAGTGAATCAAGGGTATCTGGGTCAATATAGTTGGCCTCTGGTGAATCAATAAGTATTTATTTTCCTTGGTCCTTCTTGGTAAATTAATTCAAACTAAAATGCTAGTAATAACATTCACACTCAACCTCCAAATATTTATGATGTTTATATGGCTACAAATCTCCATGGATAGTGATCTCCATACCTAAATGAGAGAACTTGATACACTTGTGCAATGTTGAATGTATTATATGAATTTCATGTATCCAAGGTCTACCCAAGAACAAATTATATGACAAATCAATGTCTAAAACATGTCATAGTGTATCATGGGTCAACAACCCAGTGATAACTTCCAAGTTTATGGTGCCTTATGATTCTCATTCTTAATTGTCATTTGCCTTGATTGTGATCATTTTTGGATGGAGATCGACTGTCATGTATCCAAAAATATCTATGAGATTTATATACAAAAAAATTTGGATTTTTTCATTGTCTATGAGTACATGCTTCACTTTATTCACCATTATGATAACTTTGATGTATAATGGATAATTATGCAGAGAACTGAGAGATGACATATCACTCTGGTCAAAGGTTAATTGTTGGCATGGGAAGAGATGTCCAACCAAAGCTTAAAATTTATATTTAGATATGTCATTAGGAACATAAGATTAATCACATAAGTTTTTAAGATGTTCTTGTAGATTTTAGACATATGTAGCAAATTCAAAATGCAGATTTATACAAGTGTCTTCTATAATTATTTCATAATATCAAATGTATTTTATTTAATAGAAATATATGGCTTGTTCTTAGTTAGAATGATTGGTTAGATGGGTGTAGTGGTAGATGGTTATGAGAATGGGATGGTAATATTTGGTCATTGAGTTGTGATTGTATAATCAAAATTAGAGATAGGACCATTGTTGCTATCAAATGATGGTTATTGGGGAATAGATAGGAAAAATATTAGTTGTTAATACACATATATATGGTCATGAGGAAAGGATGAATTATTAGTATAAGTTCTAAAAGTAGAAATGCCTACTTGTTAGGATGCCTATATATGGTCCTAGGTCAATGAAGAATAATTGGTATGGTTTGGTTGGTTGGAATTAGCTAGTAATATTCCTATTATGTTAGTCCTTGGTCTCAAATCAATGGTGATTGTGGAAATGTGACCTCACACAATATGGCCTACAATTTTATTTTATTCATGTATAATTACATGGTAGGTTTTTTGGTTATTGGTATAGTTCTATCCTTGGTTTTATCCATTTGGCTAACATTGTTATTGGTGATGCTGATTTGTTATTGTTATCTTGGCTATTGATATTGTTGTTGCTACTATTATTACCTTTGTTGTTATTATTGTTGGTTGTTATGTTATGAAAAGTGGTACTGATAAATACTTAGATTGTAATGGGATGTAGAAGCTCCATTATCCAATGTTATATCCCCATTTCCAATTTATTATAAATAAGATGTTTGATTTTTACACAATGACATAGATTATGTCCATTAACCTAATGGTACTCATAAAATTCATTTTTTGCATACCAGTATGGATAAGGAATGCCCTTAAGATAGTGCTTCAAAATAGACTAGATAATCAAATTAGCAGTGACCATATTATAAAATATGACTTCAATTGATTTTCCAAGGTCACTAAGGATGTGATGAGTAGGCATAGTTCTCTTGGGAGGAGGAGTAATTTATAAAGGCAAAGGTTGTGTTTATTACACTAGTCTAGGTTACTACAAAGGATAAACTTGTTGAATAGGTTTTTGATTAGGAGTAATTTGAATTTATGGTGTAGGATGAGTAGATGGTATTTGCACCATTTGGATATGTTATGACTTGGTTACTCCATTCCCAAAATAAATCTTTTTATAATTAAACTACTTGGATTTTTAGTAATTTCTAGCCTAGGTTGGTGATGACACTTGGTCTTGGACTTGTTTTGATTTTGGCAATTTTTTGGTTTTGATTTTGGTTCTGATTTGACAATTTTATCTTGATGATCCATTCATTAATAAGGAACCTTTCAATTAATAAACCTTTGTCAATGATTTCCTTGAAAATGTGTGTAAATTGGGCCTCCAAATGGTAAGATATCTCATTATATAAATTCTTGGTAAACATAGTGGCTAATTGCTTATCTGGTAAACTCTTGCTAAATTGGTTGACAAGTGATCTCCATCACTAAAAATAATTGCAAATGTTTCACCAGCCTTCTGTTTAACTTGAGTCAAATCTAGCAACAAAATCTCATGTTCAATATTGTAGGAGAATTGTTGAAGAAACTTGTCTAAAAGGTCATCAAAATTAGATATTGAGTTATTAAGTAATTTTACAAACCATTCCAAAGAATTTCCTACTAAACTTTGAGGAAATAATAGTAGGAGGTATATGATTTTGTAATCCATTGGTTGATAGGCAATAAATAATTATGTTAAATGGGCATTATGGTCTCCTTTAATCTTGTACTTCTCAAACATTATTGGTTAATACCCTAGAGGAAATGATATTTTTAGATACTCCATATTGAATGGGGATGAACACATTTCATCTAATTTAAAATTCTTATTCAGTTTCCCAACTTGTATGGCGATAATTACATCCTTCATTTATTGCAACTCTTGTGCCAGAAAACTAGATGGAACATTTGCCTGAACTGGAGGCTAGGTGACCAAGAGTGGATTACTTTGACTAGGGTATAATGGAGTCATGGTTTTTTATGGAATGTTGGTTTAGCTAGGAAATTGACTAGGAATATGCATACATGGATTAGGATGTAATTGTTAGGATTTCACACATTATGGTGTGATATTTTAGTTGGGATTTGGTGTATAGGCATGGTTTTGGGGAAATTATGGTTGAGATGGAAGGATATGGATATGAGTTATGTAATGTGCCTACTAATATTGAATAGGTCCCTAATTCTAACTAGTAAAACTTGGTTGAATAAGGGGAAGTTGTGAACCAAGGTCCTGTCATTAAGTTTGTGGCAGATTGGGAATAAAAGGCAATTGTTGCCTAATCAGTACTCCTAAAATAATTTTACCTCATTATAACACAAAAAATTGTTCTAGAGTAGACAATTTTATATATATTTTGATTTTTCATTGACTAATAGACATATGTTGTTTATTAGATTAAGTTTGTGATTAGAATGGTATGTGTGTTTGTGACTGAAGAAGTACGTTTGTCACTACTTAATGATCTAAAACACTAGATGCCCCCTATTTACATGGTGTAACATTATGCCTTGGTTACATTGGCATATTGGTTTTTTACTATTGTTTTGGAATGTTAATCAATATTGTGGTGGAATAACATTAATCACATTTTGTTGAGGTAAGGTACTAGTTTAGGTGTGACTAACTGATCCTTGAGGTTCTGTGCTTAATGAAGTAACTAGTTGAGTATTATAGGTAGCTTGTTGTGTTTGGGAAGTAGAATTTATTTCCCCCTAAATTTTTGAACCACTCATGCTATTAAATAAAGGAATATTTTGTTTTAGACTAGTTGTTTTTGCATTTAAGACACTTTAGCCTAGATTGGATGACACATATTATCCATTGTGTTTGTATCATTCATCTACATATAAGAAGTAGAAACTTATTCTATAGATGGGGAATTTAAAATTTATCCAACTAAAGTTCTTTACGTGAATGGGTCTATACAATAATTTTATTGGCCTGTCAATTCAATTAATACCCTTGTTAAAGGAAATAACTTGATAAGAGGAGCATTTGACATGGTACTATTGTTGAAATTACATGCTAAGTTTAGGTAGGTTTGGTATGCTATACACTTATATATAAAATTTTCATCCATGGGGCCTTTTTACTTGTAAAACATATGAGGGTCCTAATATCCCATTGACATGAGAGCTTTAGGATTTATATAAGAGGCTTGTTTGATGTTTTGATTGTAAGGTATGTTTATAGGCCTCTAACTAGGATTGGAAAAAAATCGTGGGGGAAGTCTACTAGAAAAGTAGCCTCTACCTTGACATATCTAATTAAAAATTCATCCTTTTTTGAAAGTAAGTGATGATCAAACAAATAAGGATAATAGGCCGATGGCATAGTAACTTAGTATGGTTTTTGTTGGACTTGGTCTACAACCAATGATATTATAGCTAGGTATTACATTGTTTATTCTTAGTCTTGCTCTAAGTATGGATGTGTGTTGACCAACTAATGGTCCAAAAATATCTTGGGTTTGTTCCCAAATTTGAGTATTGTAAGTAGTATAAGGATCCATCACACAAACTACATCATCACCATAATGGTTTTGAATAAATTCATCTTTTGCGACCACATTATCATATCTAGTATTGCACATGGTTTTGATATGAATATAGTGAGATGTATTTAGATCAATGATTAATGTTTTGAAAAAAAGGTTTAGAGTTATATAAAATCTTAAAAATACTGTCTAAAGGATAAATTGTTTAAAATAAATCTAACTTGGTCAAAGGAATGGAGCTATATATCCAAAATGGTATTTTTTAAAACATGGTACAAAACATTCTAACATCAAACATCTAACATGAAATGTCTCACACAAAAAGGTCAAGTAGATGAAATAAAACTAGAATGCTAAACTCTAGGTGCAAAGTGTTTCAAAAAAGTCTAACCTAATAAAATAAAAGTTACTAGTTCTTTTGTCAAAATAAGGCACAAAATCTAGGCTCAAAATAGGGATGTGTTAGGAATTGTTTGGAAAAGTCACAAAATCTATACTTTAAATGAAAAACAAGTGTATGATTTAATTTAAAAAATCTAAAACATGTTGACATAGACTAGGTACTTGGATTCAAAAATAAACTTGGTCAATTAGTATATGTCATGAAATAAAAGGCATATAGAAAATAAGTTGTTTCTTTAAAATATAGGCACAACCAATATTTTTCAAATTGAATAAAGAATTAACCTAAGTTACACAACCCAGAAGAGAAATATCAATGTTCAATATAAAATTACATAAATCATAGGTAAAAATCAATCAATATTTGGATTTGAACTTAGCAAGGTTAATTAAAAAGTCAACTTAGGACAAACTAGGATTCTTGAAATAAATAAAAAGATAGACAAAATTCAATAGCATAATGACACTAGCTAAGGATCTAAAAGGCACATGTGGCTTGGTTTCAAAATTGTGATTTAGGCACAAGTTAAACAAGTCTATGAAATGATTTAAGAAACATACCAATATTATCATGCTCTAAATATATTAAAAATTATTCTATTTCAAGACTCAAAGGCACCAAACATGAAATAAATTAGGCAACATAATGTTACCCATTTCAATAAAGTGACACACACAAATATTTGTCAAAAGACTAAGGTAAAGGTATGGTATCAAATGGGTGGCATAACACCTCCTCAAATAAAGGAGTAATGTGTGAACAATACTAATTTTAATGTGTTATAAAAAACTAATAGTTTAGACTAAATACCATTCAATAAAGGTTAAAAATACATAAACACCTAAGTGTAACATTCTAGATCCTAAAACTGAAAAGGATTCATGATACTATCAAATTATGTTAATATACTCTCTCTTGGGTGGATTTTAAGTGTTAATATAAAAATAAATTAATGTGAGAATTAGGGTTTTTAGGCCCAATATTCTCCTAAGAGTCTATATTATGACTGGAAATTTAGGTTACTCTCCCTACATAAATAATATGTTTGCAAAAATTGGGGATGTTTTAATCTATCACTTTTTGAATGTTTTTAGATGGGCCCAAGTGTGCATAACACTATATATGAAATCACATCATTTGGCTCCACATCAACTAAATTTTTATGAAAAGTTCTTATCCTTCTCATAACCACTAAATATGTCACTTTCTCAGTGAAGTGCATTGTCTGAGTTTCCCCTATGGTCCAAAATAATCTCTTAGTAATGGACCTTGTTTAACCATTCAAAAAAGTGTCGTAGTAAGTCTACATCAATTTGTATACCTCACTATGGATTGGGGTTTAGACTGCACCACGAGATGAATTCCTAGGTTAATGCTTCCCTAGAGAACCCATGAGGAGGTGATGAACTCCCACTTATAAGCCAAAATGCATGAAAATGAAAGACAATTAAAAATAATTTATGGATATTTTGGGATCACCCAAACCATATGAACTTGGGGAGGACCTTTGCAATGTTATTTTCAAACTTTTAGACTATAGTGATCAAAGTAATGAATGATAATTTTTGGTCTCCTAAGTTTTGTAAAGGGGACTGGGGGAGAGCATACACACATCAATCTTTTTGTGAAGATAAACAACCTCAACAAATAAACAATAAAAATTAAACTCTTAAGAGTATTTATATATTGTGAGAGTTCATTTTAATCACAAAAATGAATTGTGTCATGATATTTTGGCCCCTTGGCATTTATTTTTGAAATATTGAAACGAAATGAAAATGATTTAAACAAAAAGATTCTTAAAACACCAATTTGAAATGTGAAAATTACAAGTTAAAAGTGTTTTAAATGTCTCCTTGAAGCCTTTGGGTCTTGTAAACCATGTTAGGGGGTTTTCAATATTTTTAAAACATTAATGTAACTTGAAGGTAAAATAATAGCATATTATAAAAATTTAGGATAAAACACATGGTTTTAAAAAACATCAAAAATGAAGTCTAGATGACCCCAGATGAAGCTTTGAAAGATGGCCGATCAACATGTTATTCAAGCCATAGGTTGTTAGGCACAATAGCATCTTGTAGTGAGTCTAGGACATGGGTTTATAGTCCAGGCCATATATTTACACATAGAAACTTATGAATGGAATTTTGAAGACTATTTAAAGAAAATGAGTTCAATTAAGCCAAAATTAAGACAAAATAATTATACACAATATGCTTAAAAGTTAGTTGAAGGATTCATGAAGTAAGTAGGCCCCACTAGGAATGATATTTGTGATCATAGGAATCTAAGAAGGTAGGTCAGTAATATGTTAGTTTAATAAATAAAAACTCAAATAAAACATAATAACACTTACACTCCAAGCCTAGATACTAGGGAGAGATTAGTAACAAAAACTAAGTGAAAGCATAACTAAAACATAAAAGACACAAAATTAATTACCTTCCTTGGGATATCTAAATGATTTGTTTAGTGGCTTTATCAATTTATGCATCAAGAAGTCTTTAGTATTGAAATTTTTATATCTCCTTCTCTCCTTAAAATCATGGCTTTAGGATTGCTTGGCTCAATATTTGAGCATTATAATAGTACTTGCTATGCAATTTGGGCATTACAAAACTACATAAAAGAGTTTGTTGAAGATATTTGAGAATAATAACTATGCATCAAAAGAGCTTAAAAACCAATAAATAAGATGTATTTATAGCCTTAAGATTTAACTCTCACCCAAGGTTGAGTTATGGTTTAGGATTTAACACAAACTAAACCCAAGTGAGTTAAAACAAAACCCAATAGAGTTAATAGTTATCAAGTAATTATGATTTTAAAATAATAGGCAATGTTGAAAGGCTAAGATATTTTGAATTTTTGAATTTCCTTTTTAGATATTCATTAATTTCAAATGAATAATTCAACAAGGAATTTTATATTATTTAGTTTTTAATTGATTTTTATAGAATTTTATCTCTTTCAAGATTTTATTTAAGTGTACAAGTTCCCAACTTAATAGGTCCATAGGCCAAATTGACAGTTGTGATATTTCAAGGTGATTAGGGATGCATCTATGAGAGGTTATTATTTAATACAATAAAACACCCTAATTATGGATGTTTCAACATGATTATGAAATTTTATGAATGATGCACAAGTAAATGTGGGATGTTAAGTGATTCCCATACTTAATTTACAATGGTTTGTAGGAATAGGTCTGAAGACTTGCCAAAATCTAGTTTTTTCTAATTTTAGGTGTTTTTAGGTGGTAGGAAATTATTTTCTTTCACCCAATGGACATCACACTGCAATAATGTTACAACTACCAACACCTCCAATAATAGGGATATATTCAACAATGTGTTCCCTATATATAAAAGGGTTCGATAAGTTGGCATGAAGTTCCATCCCAAACCCAAAAATACCAACACATTCCATGGATCCAATTACCATTAATGTAAACATTATCTTTTAACCAAGGTTATGTAGCCAATCCAAACCAAAATGTTCTTCAAAAATAACTTGTTATATATCTAAAATCTAATCTAAACGCCTAGATATACATACCCTATTGTCTAGCCAATTCAACCAAAATTCCATAATATGGACCCAAATCAAGTTTATCCACTTTTGATCATGTGATCTCAAAAATACCAAAACACTTATGCAAATTTCCTTGCATAAGATTTTCCACTGATGGAGGATGCAATTCAAGATAAACAAATTGGAAAACAAGTAAATAAATTCAAACTAGATGAAATATACACTTACCCATTCAACATGGAGTATCTGTAAATACCATTTCTACTAGGTTATAAACCACCTAAATTTAACAAATACAAAGGTAAATGCAAAACCTAAATATCATTTAAAATAATTATTTATCACTTACTAGCAAGTGGTATGTAATGGCATATAATTGATTTTACTATTTCTAAGGAGTCTAATTAGATAATCCTTGGAATGTGTGTTACAATTACTGAAGAATTATGTACCTCATTTCAATGATATTTAAAAGAAGTATGTACATCACTTTTTATATAATATTGAGCATTAGATCATTATTTTGGATTTAGGCCAATATAAACACAAGATATGTGAAATCTTCAATGCATACTTGTAATGTCAAAGAGCAATAACAATCAAGTTTACTCACAATCTACCAAATAAATAGTTGGCTATAATATTTAATAGGAACCTACATAGTTAGATATCTTACCATCTCAAGTATATTGTGCTCATACATTTGAACATGTGATAGATAAAGGAATACAAATTAATAAACCCTTATTAACAAAGGGATACTCAAGCTATCTTCTTATCATAACCAAAATAAGAACCAAGGACAAAACTGTAATTAGAACCCATTGAATTCAAATAATGAATTTAATTTTACTATATGCCAATAAAATGAGATAACTAAACCTTAAAACTACAATAATAATGTTGTTGACAATGGGGTTACTGAATCATGCCATGTTTAGATGGTGTAAACACTAGTTGCCTATTTACCTTCACCCATTCAACAATCTCTTCCTATTTGCATTTAAAAAATACCTTCACAAAATGAACTTACACAAAATCAAACCCAATTTCAAGCCCCTCCTCCAAGGATAAAACCACCCATTTCCAAACCATTTAGTGACCTTGGTGAGCCTTTTGAATTTATGTTCTAAAGATTAGTTCAAGTAAATATGATCAATTGATGATACTAGAGTCCTTTCCTAAATGGATTCCATTTTTTTATTGTTATAAATAACATGAATTCTATGAGTACCATTGTGTTAGAGGACATTCCATAATATGGTGTATCTAACTCAAGTATTTGATTTATAATATGTTGGAAAATACAGACATAGAAAGAGACACCCATGCTCCTATGAACAATCATAACTTTGGTATCTACCAAAATCCATTTCCCAAACATAATAATAACTAGTAGCAGTACTAAAAATAGCAATAATAATGGTAGATAACTCCACCATAAAATTAGATACAATGCCAACCATAACAATAATAGAAAAATTGTTGGAACTAAGGATAAAATGATCAAACCAATCAATGAGTTGATCATTCCATTACATATATCTATAATAATGTTGTAAGACATGTTTTACATGGTCATATTGCCACTATCGCTATTAACCCTCAGTGAATTACCAATCAACCTAGACCTTCACCCAATAATGCCAATCATGTGAGTAATACCTACCAACCTCCTTATTTAGGTGATTATTCTATGGGCCAAGTTGTTAAATATACTCCATACCATCCAAGAATCATCATTATGAGCCTCATTACCTACCCAGCCAACTACCAAAGCCAAAAATGAGATCAATATTAAAAAATCACAACTTGATGAGGTAGGGTCACTATCAAATGAATACAACTAAATACTATAAATGAGCCTATTAATCCTTCCATACATATCAAAAATAAATAAACTATTTAAACTCAGGGGAATAACTATGATATTATCAAATAACTAAAGAAGATAATGTGCACATATCCATAATGGGTTTGTTATATACATATATCATCCAATAAGACATCCTAAATGAGAATTTGAACTAATCCCTCATGTTAAATGATAACACTCCAAATAGACTCCAATCTATGTTAGGACACTTGGCCCCTAACCAACATCTCACCTTTGACCAAATTGATATGTCTTCTTATGGTCCTCCACATAATAACCCATTGTACATTGAGGTAAGTATAATTAGCCATATAGTTTAATGTGTCCTTGTATATAATTATTTAGGCCTCAATATTGTGTCTTTGAAGTTGGTCAAACATCTTAGGTAGACATCGACTGACTTGCATCTACATAACATAGCTATCAAGGCATATGATAATGAATAATGGGAACATCATGGCACTATTAGTTTACCAATGCTCATTTAGAATTTAACCCATGACACTATATACTATGTGTTAAAACTAAAACTTCTTAAAATATATTCTTAGGCTAACCATAGATCCATCAAATTAGGGGTATCCCTTCTACATTGCATTAGTAAAATATCAACATTCAAGAATGGAAGTGACTATACTAGTTGATATTTAGTCATATTAGTATTGTATACACCTTGAGGATTAGTATGAAATATATAAGTATCAATTTGGTATGAATCTTATACCTAAATCAGATGAAAAAGAGTCAAAAAAGGAAAATCCATTGAATTAAGTCCATAAACTAACTACATTGACCCAAATATCCTAGCCTTTACCTTAGCCAGGCCTCTACAAAATATTTATAACAACTTATATATAATTAACAAAGGTTTCAAATAATATAGTACTCATAATGCATTTCATATTTCCAAATTGACTAAAAGTACAAAATCTTATGGGAGACCTAAGGCCAAAACTACTCACATAGAGTTGGAAACCAAATGAAAATCTTACTTGAACAAGCCCATCATTTTCAAATTGGCCTCTAGCCTAGAGAAAGATTCTTTAGTAGACTATGATTCATGTTTTCACACTAATGAGTTAGCTACCTATTACCAAAGTGTAAATTATCCTATTCCCAACTAGGTTATGGATCACTTAGCTTATGAATATAGAGGATGTAGGCTACATCAACAAGGCATGATCAAACTAATCCTAATGAATTAGTACAAAGGAACCCATGGTATTGGATTTAAACTACATGGGAGGGAACTTGCATACCTTATTTGTGTTTCAACCCTAATGATTACTAATGAGAATGCTAACAATGATGAAGGGTATTATTATCACATCTATAATAACTTGGCTGCTACAAATTTATTTAACCTCCATGCCATTATCAATGTTAACCTTATTAATAACCATTCACATTTAACCATTTACCATCCATAATTGATATACTAGGACTAAAAAGAGTCAATAATTCCATTAGATGAGTTTGAAAATGATGAGGCCACATAAAAATTTATAGGATTGATGAGTCACATTCCTCATGGAGACCACAAATAGGGCTTCACTATTTAGATTAGATCATGATACATACTTCAAAGAGTAAGTGAAATTCCCTATCAAAAAATAAAAGGTAACATTAAACATTGAAGTCTAAAAGTGAAAACTTCTTTGAGGCACTTTTTAGCCAGGGAAAAAATAAAGAGAAAGGCAAGTCTCTCGGTGAAAACTAGATTTGAGCACCATTATAAAGGGATGTTGACTCCTCTCCTTTTTAATCAGATTAGACTTATAGCCCATAATCTATTTATCAATAAAATGTTATTACTAAGGAGCAGAATATTTGAACATATTATTGAATAATGCCCTTGGGTATTTGTATCATGGTTGATGCCAACATTAAGAGATTCTAATTTGTCCTAATTAGGAGAATTAAATAAACTAGTCTATTAAGAAAAAAGTTTCCATTCTCAATTATTTAAAATCCTTGCTAATTATTTTGTATAATGGTTCTAAAATTATTATGGAAGATACTTCAGAGGTAAACATTATGACTCTAAAAGACCAAAGTGGATTAAACTAGGTACACCCCTCACTATAGAAGAATGCTAATCTTTTACAACCCTTCTGAAGAAATTTATTGACATATTTGCATGATCTTATTTGAACATGATAGGTTTGGACCCACCTTGTTTGTACATAATCTCATTATATATCTTGATTCAAAGCCCATTAAGCAAAATTTACATAAGATGCATATTCATATTGTTGTGCTAGAAGAAAAATAGTTGGAAAAAATCTTAGGTATGAAATACATTAGGTTAATTGACTATTCAAAGTGGATTTTAAATATTGTGATAGTAAGTAATAAATAAAAAGGTATAATAATTTGAACTAATTTTAGAGATATCAAAAAGGCTTACCCAAAATATGACTTCCCTTTTCCTAATATTGACATAATAGTCATCTCAACAAGTGATTATGAAATGATTTATTTAATGGATGGATTTTAAGGTTATAATCAGATCATAATTGCACTAGAAGACCAACATGAGATATATTTCACCACTTGATGGAGAATTTTTTGTTATTAGGTGATGTCATTTGGACTTAATAATTCTAGAGACACTTAACAAATATCTAAGATAGTGATTATCCATAATATGATGCACACCATTATTGAGTAATATGTTGATGATATCTTAGGTAAATTGAACACCCATGCTAACCATTTAGTCATGCTACAAATAATCTTTAAGAGACTTTGATAATATAACATTAGGTTTGATTTGAATAAATGGGTATTTGGCATCACTTTTGGCAAACTATTATGTTTCATTATCTCTCATAGGGACATTAAAGTCAACCTAGCTAAAGTTCTTATAATTATGTAAATGCCACCACCATCTACCTTGAAGTATCTCTACAATTTACAAGGTAATATTAAATCTATCAAATGCTTCATCTCAAAATTAGTTTACAAATGGTATCCATTTATTCACTTTTTTAAGAAAGGTGTTACATTATCATAGAATGAAGAGTTTTAGAAAATATTTGATCAAATTAAAGACTATATTTCCAACCCACCAAATGTCTACCCATTACCAATTTCAATAATCAAATTTATCATAATTGAGAAAATATTCAAACTTAAAACAACATAACCACAGCTAATTAACACCAACACATTCAACCATTACCACTTTTGGTTACACACCATTGCCTCAGTATCAACTCTCTCATAAAATGGGTGAAAATACGCATAGATTGCTTTAGATATACACATATTTAGACATATAGGTCTACTCATATATAGATATTTAGACACATAAGTCTACTTAGATACAATTATTTAGACATGGGTCTACTCATATATAGATATTCAGACACATACGTTTATGTAGACATATATATATATATATATATATATATATATATATATAAGTTTTACATAGATATAAATGTTTACTCACATTCATAGTTTGACATATATATAGGTTTACATAGATTTACAATTTTAGGTAGATATACTAGTCTACTCATGTATAAAATTTGACTCAAATATATAGTTTGAATCAAATATAAAAATGTTTAGATACATATCTACATTACTCAGATATCAATATTAGGGTCATGATACAAAGCACACATCCTTGATCTCTATTTTTATATTATTAGGTTACACTCAAATTGTCACCATGATGAGACGAAGGTTTCATTAGTTTAGATTACTTAACTATCTATAGTAGTTGATCCATAGACATCCACCAAACCTAGTTTACATACCCAGATTCATTACACATATTAGAGTGGAGGAAGTAGGATTTATTTCTCCACATATTTAGTTTACATACTCATATTTAGTACATATAGTATAGTGGGGACAAGTAGACCTTATTTCTCGACATATATAGATTACATACATAGATTTAGACCATATATCAAGGTGGGGGAAAAAACATGGTTTTGTTCCTCATGATTTAGTTCACTATTCATATTTATTATAAAGGACACCCCTATTATGGATTTCCTCCACACATATTTAACTCTAACTCTATCCACTTCTCTTATCATGAAGTGATCTAGGTCTATAACACATACACACATGTAATAGTACGTATGTACTCCTCTTTTTATTTTTAATCTAGAAATTTCATTTCATTATACTGCTAGTATAAAATGGGTGCACATTTATACACCTTAATTTGGACTAATTTGGTTAATAAATCACAAGTACTATATAATGTGTTTTTATTTAACATGAAGGTCATAATGATGAATATAACCATTATTCACATGGTTATTTTGGGTCTTTTGATCTTTATTATGTCTTATTTCCCTATTTTTTGTACCCCTAATGGTGTTGATTCACCTCCTTCTAGTCATAAGGGCCCCTAGCCTATAATTTCTAGTCTAAAATCTATTTTTAGGCCTCAAGACACTAGTTCCATCAACAAGACAATATCCTTATGTGGAACTAGTGTCTTATTATGGATCTAGTGTTGAATGGTCATTTTCTTATATTTTTTGGGTCCCAACCCTATAATAAGCCTTTATTTGTGTTTTTATCCCTTGTTTTGAAAATTGTCAACCATAAAACAAGGTATTACATTCAAATAAAAGTTTCATCTATATAAATATCCTCACAAGGAATTTTACATCTATCACTTACTATTTTAGCACATAATTACCTAAAATCAATCAATAGTACATCTCAAAAAATTTCATACAGCTCAACTATTACATTTAGACATTACATTCTATATAAAATAGAGGTCTAAGAGAAAGTCATTCTATCATACCATGCACATTGATTATGAAATTTCCCTAAGGGAGAATTATATTTTATTTGAGATCCATATCATTAGGTTTAATTCAGGTAGTTGCTAGGACCACAAGGGTTCTAATCCACATTATCGTAATATCATAAGACCAAGTTTTCCCTTTATTTTGCACTTTATTGGATTTTTGTTTCATGTTTGAAAGTATTCATTAGGGTTTTAGAGGATATTTAGTGAAAATAATGACATAAGTGACTTTATAGAAGATACAAACCCACCTGAAGATCCCTCAAAACCTCCCATAGCTTTCATGAATTTTTAGATAGCTCTTCCAAGAGGGACACTAGCACCATAATTAACACTAGTACCACATGGTGCCAATTTCCACATAAGATATCTAGTATCTAAATCTTTATATCAGCTATAATCATAGAACAAAAGGTAACTGACAATTTTTTAGACTTCTTTTAGCCTCTTGAGTCATAGAAATACTTATTTTTCTCTGGATAAATACTCTTTATTTATATTTTTTCTATTTGTATAAGGCTTTTCAAATCAATTATTTCCTATTTTCATTGCAAGTTATTGTTATACTCATATCTTTACCAAAATATGATTTAAATACACTAAGTCCTAAAAAATTAAAATAATATTATTGATAATAAAATGTAATACAAACATGTCAAGTGAAACATTAAAAACCACCAAGTAATATAAAATAAAAATGTACGATGAATTTATACATAAAAACATGAAAAAATGTCTTACGTAATATAAGTGAAGTCCAAAAAAATAAAACAAGAACGTGATGGCTAAGTGAAGACAAAAATCTATGAATAATGACAACTTAAACTAAGTGTTTGCTCTAAAACTTGATCTAGGAAAGAACAACCACCTAAATACATGATAATTTTTATAATTAGATGAAGTGGAGATCAAAATGGATAGGTGTTTTTGAGGAAGGACTAGTTATATTACCTAGGATTTACAATGCAACTCACAAATTTAAATCTAAGTGGTAGAAGGAGGATAATAATGTGATATAAATGTGCTTTGCTAAAATTTATATCCATCAAGATGATATCAAGAAAAAATAACTACGTTAATATGGAATTGAAGGTATAAACTAGGTGATTTATAAATCCTTAGATAGAATGACACAATCTAAAAAAATGGGAAAGGCTAATAAATATCATCATCAATGATTTGGGACACTGTAACTTGTGAATGGAAACTTTGGGATATTGAAAAATTAATAGTTTGGGATATTAAAAAATTAAGTACATATATCATTACATCAAGGATAAATTCATTAAATTAAAATGATCCTACTTTTATGAAAATTTTTACCCACTCATCTTGATTTATTATAGTGTCTTCAACTTAGTGTGAAGACTAGGTACCTATGTGAGAAGTTAAGTGGTAGTAAAATGTATGAATATATAATTCATGTAATGATATAAGATTTCCTACCCCAATATAATGATGGACCACTCACATATGTAACTTGGCTATAACATGAGGATAACTATAGAGTTTGACATTTTACTAAGATAGGATATGTGCCAAATAAATATCACATAATTTGGTTCCATATTCCCTTTGTGATATAATATTCATTTTTATTGTATATTGATAGTAATTATTTTGTATTTTAATATTCTTCTTCCATAATTATTATATAAAAAAACATGGATGAAATAAATAGATAACACGATATAGCTTACACTTTTCCATGAGAAAAAACAAAATAAATGCCATGGTTGCTAAAAAATTATAGACTTTCTCACATGTAAGTGTGAAATATCAAAATTGACCTCTATGTTCCTCATTTAATATGAAATAAATGAATAATGAGGACCAAAAAATATGTTTCCATGTAATAAAAATTACTCAATGAGGAGTATGTTTATAACTAGTCACAAAGACGGAAGATAATGCTTCAAAATCAATGGGAATATTATGTGATATTCATGTGACTAGGGAAGTCATACTAACCTAAAAAGGATATAATAGAATAATTAATGTAAGTACTAGTCATCCCATAATAGGGAAAAATAATTGGTCATCCCCAGAAAAGGATAAGTACATAATCATCATGAAAGAGGGGGAAAGAAAATAGGGACTAAATAATCATAAGGAAACTAAGGAAATAATGATTAAAATGTGATAAATGAAAACAAGAAGGTTCTACCTAATATCTTAAAGAGAATAAAAGGATGAAATTAAAGTGATATAAAATTTGAGGTGATACCTAAGATCCTCAAGTGTATCTAAAGATAAAAGTTAAATTATGAAAGAGCCAAAAAATAAGAAATGGTGTAATAAATCATCCAAAAATAAGGGAAAGTAAGTGAAATTTATAAAGAATCATGATATAAAATAACAAACATAACATATTCTAATGACTATATTGAATAATATCATGTGAAATGTGAGTGAAAATATATCAAATTTTTTCTTGAAGATAAATTTAGTTTTTTGTAATATACTAAAGGTTTTTGAATGATATGTTTGGTAAGGATGATAGATTAATAAGCCAAGATGATGATGATTGTTATCTTAGGATATACCAGAAGCATGTAAAATAATAAGGATGGGAATTATAAGTTCCCCAAAGGGTAAAATATCGGTATTAGAAGGTGCCCATATATGTTTAGTAACATAAGGATGGGCATAATGAGATTCCCCAACATGTGTGAAATTAAGAGGATGGGAATCATAAGATGACCCAACCCATGGGATATAGGTCAATTGGTTATTACATAAGGTTGTTTTCTCTATGGAAGGAGATAAATTACTAGGTCTTGATGGTTTCTTAGTCTTATTCTTTCAACATTTTTGGGATATTTGCTTAGTTGATTTGTTTAAAGACATTAATTAATTTATTAGAATGGGTAACATTCTTAAGGAAATCAATAACACCTTCATCGTGTTAATACATAATAAAAATAGAGCCAAATATTCTAAGGAATTTAAGCCCGTTAATTTGACCAATGCGTTATATAAAAATTTTACTAAGACATTGGCATTGAGATTATAGCCCCTCTTACTAGTTTTAATTTCCAAACAATAATGTGGTTTTATCAAAATAAGACTCATTAAAGATGGGTTAGTAGTGGTGCATGAAAATATTAATTCCATGGAAAATATTAAAAAGGTAGGTGTGGTCATAGAACTAGACATGAACAAAGCTTTTGACATTGTATATTGGGTGTTCCTTGATAGAGTTTTGGAGAAATTAGGATTTTATTCTCATTTCCAAAATATTATCAATTCATGCATTTCGACTCCTAAATTATTTATCATTGTTAATGGTTCACCTATGGGTTTCTTTTATAGTAGAAAAGGTATCAAGAAAGGAGAGCCCGTTTCTCCCCTTTTGTTTATTATTATGGTAGATAGCCTTAGTAGATCTATTACTAGAGCCACTTCTATTGGAATTATTAATGAATTTAGACCCACTTCTATAGATCTATCTATTTCTCATTATAAATTTACTGATGATACAATTCTTCTTCTACTAGCCAACATTTTGGAAGCTAAAATGATGAGGCACATTCTTAAATTATATGAAGAAGCTTTTGAGCAATAAATCAATTATGAAAAGAGTTCATTATTTTTTTAATACTCCTAACTAGTAAAGGAAAATTTCTCAAATTATAGGTTGTAGGATCAACTCTCTCCTGACAACTTATTTGGGGCTTCCATTAGGCATGGGGAAAGTTTTTATGATAGTCTGGAACACTATTATTAATAGATTCCAAAACAAAATTGTTGGCTGGAAAGGTTTGATTCTCTCTAATGTGGGTATGTGTTTACTAATTAAGAGTAATTTGATATATCTTCCCATTTATATCATGTCCATGTTCTTTATTCCTCTGACTATGTATGATAGATTTGAAAGGATTCAGAAGCACTTTTTATTGATTGATACTAAAAATAATAATATATTTCATCTTGTGGCTTAGTATAAGGCATACTCTCAGAAGAATATAGGAGGCCTAGGTATTAAAAACATCAGGATTATGAATGCAACTCTTATCTCCAAAATCGGTTGGAGATTATTAAAGGTTTATCAACCTTGGAATAATATTATTAGAGCTAAGTATTTAGGTCAAAAATGTTCCCAAAACTTTCTTATTGAGGAAAATCTTTCTAATGGATCTATTTTTTGGAAAAACCTCATCAAAATTAGGCGATGTGTTGATAAAGGTTCTAATTAGAATCTTGGTGATGGTAAGGATATTCTATTTTAGAAAGATAGATGGGATAATTTATATAAGTTTTAGTAAAATAACTCTTGGACATAGAGAGTTTTATTTCTTCCCATACTAGTGATAGAGTTAGTGATTATAATTTCTAAAAAAATGGTAAGTTTCAAGTGAAGGACCTAAATCTTATTATTTCTTACAATAGGACTAATTTGAAAGATATAATAATTGCTCTCCAAGAAACTCTTGACAATATTTAGATTAGTTAGCAAGTCCTAGGGATTATTTTATTTTAATTAACTCTTTTGACAACTCTTATAATATTAAAGATGGTTATCAACTACTTTCTGAAGATACCCTAATTTTGAGTGGAGCAGGATATTGTTCAATGAGCTCACTCCTAAGATTAATCACTTTTTGTGGATGGTGCTCAAGAAAAGTATTCTCACAAATGAAGCATCTAATGAAATTCATCATCTTTTCCTACACTCCTCTTATGCTAACATGTTGTGGGGCCTAATCTTTTCTAGATTTGAGGTTTCCTAGATATTCCCAAAAGATATTTTGTAATCTTAGGATCAATGGTAGACTCCATTCAAACATAGCACACTTAGACATTTTTGGAAACTTATATTCCCTCACACCCTCTAGAGGATTAGGAAGGGTAGGAATGTGGTTATTTTTAGACATTTCTATAATTCCTACATAAAATTATTAATTGATATATCTATTGATGCAAAAGAAAATGTGCTCAAATTCAAGCCATTATAAAATCATGTTTTTTGTAAACATGAGGAGAAATTTCTTTCTAATTAGAATATCATCGTTGGTGATCTTCAGATCAAATATCCCTATATTTATATATCTATTATTCAATGGATCCATACTATCAACTAGTACAAATTAAACTCTTATGGTGCCTCTAAATGTAACCCAGGAGCTATAAGTGGAAGTAGGATCATCAGGGATCACTTAGACAATATTATTGCTTCTTATGACAGACATATGGGTATTCTATATAACCATTATTCTAAGGCTCTTGATATTCTATGGGGGATCAAGTTAGTAAAATATTTTATAATTAATAATATAATCATTGAAGGTGATTCTTTGAATATCATTAATCACCTCAATAGTATTCATCTATCCAGCTGGACTATCTCAGAGTTCATACTATAAAGTGTTTTCATATGTAGGACCTTATATAATTATAAGAATTATCACATGTATAGTGAAATTAACCATGTGGTGGACTCATTTTTTAATATGGGGGTGATTAATAAACATCTTCAATTTTGGTATGTTCATGACCAAATCCTAGAAAATTTTATGGATATCATTAATAAGGAAAGGATATTTGGATATGATTAGATGTGTTATAGAGGTTTTAATCACTCATATGATATCTATTCATTTTTTAGAACTCACATGCCTTATTTAGGATTATTCCATTGACATTATTCATTGGACTCTTATGTTCAGTCTCTCTATTAGGTTTTGGGCTATGCAAAGGTGGTGTGGGAGTGGGTTATTATATGTTTTTAGTGATATCTTGTGATATGAGCCTAATTATTACACCATGGGTGGCACTCCATGTTATGTTTATCCCTTATGTGACCCAAATAGGAATTCAAATGAAGAAATTTAGAGGTCTTTAAATGTGGGAGGATTCCCAAGCTTCATGTAGAAGATTAAGGGACATGACAACCATATTTATCTCTCTTTTAACAACAACTAGAGGAATAAGGTTGCCATCTATAAAGGTAAGACCTTCTCTATTACTAAAGATCTCATTGCTTCTATCACCAATCTTAGTAGTGAAGTTTTAAAGTTTTATATAAATAAATTTGATAAGGTTGCAGAGAAGAAAATACTTCTTGAGGGTTCCATGATTAATGCCTTGATTCGAAGATGGTATTATTCATTCCTCTCTCCCTGATCCTTTTAATGAAGTGGTTGGTATGTTGGTGTTATATGTGACTTTAGAGTGTAGGTACAACACTCTACCACTTGATCATCTTGTCCTTCTAAAATACTTCCATAAGGGTTCAAGGACTAGTCTCCCTTATTATATTTTACATTATATGGAATCATATATTATTAATTTTTAGTCATATAAGCGTGTCCTACCTCTTCATGAAGGGGTTATTTTTCTTGTGCATCATCACTACAACATTGTCTCAGCCAACATTCTAGCTCATTATATTCCTCACCCTCCCTCACCTAAACATATTACCTAGTGAAGGGTAAATATTAATAATCCTAGATCTCTTTCCTTACCTTCTCCTTCCTAAAGATGGTGCTTAGAAGTAGTGATAAAGGCAAATGTTTAGTTTCTATCTCTCTCAAGGGAAAGGAAATTACCATTGCTAAGAGTTTCCCTGATATGGGACATGGTACTATGGATTATAATCCTTCTCACCATAATTTCAAGGAACTTGGAATCAAATCCCAAGTTATGTAGTTGGATGAAAGGATTGAGGAGCTTAGAAAGGAGTTTATGCAACTCAAAGAATGTTGATAAAGATAAAAATTAGGTGGATAATTCCTCCATTTTAGGGACTAAGATAGAAGACATTTCCAAATGAATGAGATCCCTAGAAGACACTATGAATCATATTAAAAGTAGGTAGAATGATCCCTTGGACATGTAATAGGCCATTTTAGAGTTTTTGGAGTTTTAGGTTAGGCAAGTTTGCACCTTTAGTAACTTGCATCCAAGATTATGGAAGGGGGCACTAAGAAAACTTATGCTCTTACCACAATTGACATGATACAACCTTCTCAAACTACTACCATAAATATTTTTAATTATTTGGAGGGGATTAAGAATATTTTTAGTAAGTTCAACAAGTGAAGATTCCTTTTTTGTGATGTTATGAAGTGGTTGTTGTTTCGCATCTTTGGTGTTATTTTTTATTAAGGTTCTCCCTATTGTTGTTCTTTCTTTTTTTTTGGTTATTGGTTATTTTCTATAGTTGGGTGTTGGTATGCGCTATTTTTTTATCTCTCTTCTATTCTATCAATATTTTTATCCTTTTTGTATTAGGTATGGTCCCTTTTAAAACCATTTACCATTAATAGAAAAAAGAATGACATGGCTAGTATTGATGTCAAAATATTTATAAGTTTATGTTATGGTACTAAATGTGGAATCTAAGGTAATATCATGATATTTGGAGAATTTATAAAATTTAAATGAATGGTATAGGTCATGTCAAAACAATGTTGATAAACATGACTAAAAGTAATTGTATCTATCTATTCAATACAATTTGTTGAAAAAATATTGAAATAAACTATCTCTATTAGGACGGTATTGTATGATGATGATATAGGAGTAAAATTAACTATATCATTCAGGTAATTATAGTATGGATAAATAAATTAAAATATATAAAAAAATAGGTCATGGTAGGTGAAGTTAGGTGAAATAGATAAAATTGTATCGACACATTCTATGTCATGTCTAATGTATTTATCTAGAAGGAAACAAACTATATCAACCTATTTTGGTTAATTTACAATGAATTATAATGGAGGAAAATGAAATATATCAACATATTCTAGGTTAGTGATGATGTAGTAGAATATAAGAGGAATATACTAAATAGTATCGAGATGGATGAGACCATTATGAATAAGTGATTTTGGTAGATAGGAAGAAGTATGATATTTATAAATTTTCATATGTGATATAGGATTATAATCACATATAATTTGAAATGTGGTTGGTAGGTGGACTAGATGTTCTTCATATATTAATGAATTGATTAGAAATGGTTGAATGTGAGAAGAGGTTTCATCACTCATCCTCATAAGTACTTAAAAGGAGGGGTATAGGGTGGGTAGACATAAATGAAACCATCCTCAACATTACTCGATTTGAATTAGGGAGTGTTAAATGTTGGATAATCATAAAAGAGATCGTCAATGGGATGATTCACTATCATGCTAGGGTTTTCATCTCCATTAGAATCATCATCATAGATATAAAACTAATGGTATTTATTTTATACCATTTTAATAGAGACAAAGGTGGGAAATTTTGGAACATCATGAATATAAACATAAATATACATGTATGGATCATTAGGTCATTTGGAAGAAGATTAGGGTGATAATCATCAGATTTTCACCTAGGTAATAACTATCATTAGGGTTATAAGGTGGAATATCACAATAAAAATGAATTAATGATATAATTTACAAAATTTATATCATAATTATATTCATCAAGGGTTGATAATATTGATCATCTTCACCCTCACTATAAGTAACATCATAGGTGAGAATATAACAATTATGATCCTCAACCAAGAGAAAAGGTATAGGATAATTACACCATGAGGATTTTAAATCAATGGTGTTCATGAAAATTTGATGAGATTATTGGATATAGGAAAATAACTATATCATGTTAGTTGCTATAGTTAGTCACTAAGGCCAATAAAATAAGTTTTATCATCCAAGTCAATGTTGTCACTTAGTGAACTAGATTATATCATGTTTATCGATATAGTTTTAATAAAAGGTATTACTGGTGGTGGTTAGGAAACAAATGAACTATATCATCCTGGCCAAAGTATTTATAAAACAATCATAAAAATATATTAGGCTATCCAATGTTGTCCAAAATAATACAATATAAGGTATCAAACTAGCCAATACACTTACATTATTAAAGATATACTAATTTTAAATATTTTATAGGTCAAAATAAATAAAAATTAAATTAATCTAACCAAACATTAGGTATAATAAAAATCACATTGGGTTCACTAGAATGTATGCACAAGCTAGGTTTAACCAACACCTATCCTTTCTCAATAAACTTCGACTCTATGGAGGTAAATAAAAATGATCCTATGATAATTTATTATTCTAAGAAATGACTATGAAATCCATAAAAATATAATAGGGTTTCCTCTATTTCAAATTACATTAGGAAATTGTTCTAAATCTTAAGACTATGACAAAATGATATAACTCTCACTAGACCTCGATGAAAGTAAATATGCAAGTAAAAAACAATATTTATGAAAGTACACTAAAAAAAATTAAGGTTTAGAATTATAATAAAATTAAAGGGTAGATGATCAACCAAATAGGGGTCTATAAAACCTAAATTGTAATATGGAAATTCCAAGTAACCCTATAGTTACACCAACTTAATTCAGTGTAGAGAGAACCTATATAAGGATACAAATGCATTCAATTATAAATAATAAATAAATGTATATTCAATAAGACTATATATGAAAGAGTATATGGTTATAATAATTATCTTGGAGTGGACTCATCAAGACTCAATCTCCCACTTCACTCAAGTAGATATTTAAAAAATATGTTGTGGGTTGAATTCTTCAAATGTCTATAATAATTATCAAGATATCCCCAACTAGTAATTCCTAATGACTCATATTGAGACTCAAATACTACCACATGAAAAGGTTCTTAAAAATAACACTATATACCATATACTAATCCAAATATGACTTAGGGTAGAATTTAAATTTATATTATATAAAATAAATTGTATATGATATGATTGGAATGAAGTATGCTCCCTAATATATACAAATCAAATACTAAAAAACAACCCTAAACTCTAAGTTGATGATATAAGACATGATGATACATTAAATAGATTTCAATTGAAATATAATGATATCAACCATGCTGATATATAAATATGTAAATAAGTTAGGATTCAAACTATATTTGGTTGGATGATATAGTGAAGGAAGGGTAAAGAACACTAAACGTATGGTATAAAGCAAGATGATGCCATAGGATATATAAATTAGCACAACTAAATGAGGATATGATGGAAGGAGATAAATTTTAAGACAATATGAGGAAGCTAAAATGGTATTAATAATGGTTTAAGTGAGATATATTAGTAACATCTCTCTAAAATCACCACAACCCTACCAAACCCTTTTTTGGTATACCCTTTAAGGAGTACACTTAGATATATTAATGCTCTACAAGTCACTATAGGATGAAACATCATTAAGTGATATAGATGTAAAATATTGTGTGTATATGCATGCCCCACCTAAATCTCATCACATGTAATAATAATGTAACATGGGATGGTGTTTTGGGAAATAAACATAACAACACAAATAAATTACTGAATTGAAATGCTAAAATAACTTAAAGTAAATAAATGTAAATAAAATGAAAGTATGTAACTTCATTTACATTGTTTATTGTAAAAAGGGAAGCATGTGTAGTAGATTATGGAAAGTTCCTAAAGTGTGGAGTGAGAGGTAAGCCTAAAAAATGAGATAAATTTCAATTTTTAAAAATAATTATTTTGTTAGCACCTAAAATCTATATCTCTCTTTAATTCTAATATTTATTTCAGTTTATAAAGAAGACCTATGAAAATAAAGACATTGGTGATAAAGGAAAAAAATCTCATGATAAATAATTAAAATCTTCACAAAAATATAATTATGGATGCTTTATTATTTTATATAAATTCTTATAAAATTCATGGTAAAAAATAACACTTTTAAGTGATGAAAAATTAAATTTTAATTAAGTAGATAAAAAACAAAAGATGTGAAAAATGATGTAATAAATGATAAAATGAAGTAAAACTTACCCAAAGAGGATGAGATATATAACAAAATTTAAGCACATGAAATATGAATATTAGAAAAATAAAACAAATATATGTAAGTAAAGAATGTGATCTCATGTAAGATAAGCATTTTATTTTAAAGAAAGGTAAAAAATGGGTTTTAAAGGATCCCATAACTTGAACAAAAAGGAGAATAAAATAAGTAACACCAAAGTGAAAAAGATTCATCTGAGGAATCCTACAAAAACCAACACATTTTAACCCAAAAATAAAAAGGAACACAACAAGGCTTAGAAAAATTATCTAGAATAGATATAAACTAGACTAGACATGACAACCCTCCTACTCATCATGGACAAATTCCTTTCTACTTGTTATTCTTCATGATGCCTATATCTTCTACATTTTTTCTAACCTCCTTATCTATCATATTATATTTTGCTATTTTACTTAGATGATCCATTTTGTCAATGTTCAATAGATTTTTAGGGACCTCATTATAATTATCCACTTTTCCCTTCATTTTATTACATGTTACCTCCTTTCACTTCTCATAAATCTCATTTTATTATTTTTCATCTCATGTTCCACTTTTTGAACTAATTCAAGCTTAAGGTTGAGCATGCTAATTAGGTTTTTACAAACATCACCACCCTTACTATAAACACCATATCTAGATTGGATAACTTTTAATATCCCTTCTAATCTACCTAATATCCTTTCCTATAATATTTAGTATCCCTTTCATCGATTTTATATTGTTATTAAAATTTATGCTAGACCCTCCTCCCCAAATATTTTATCACCTTACATACTCACCTTCCTTTAATATTTAATTTCAAAAGTTAGGGTCCCTAAAGTGCTTTCTACACCACCCACATCCTCTTATTTCTCTCGTATTTGTTGATTTATAAAATACGGAAGATCATTTATGAGATCTAATAGGGCTTTTATCTCTAAATTGGTCACTTTGGGATCATATTCACTATATAATACAATTAATCTCCTTTTAACTATGATCAATCCCTTATTAATCTATACAAATTGGCCTAACACTTCTTTGAATCCTAAAATTCCACCTTGTAATCATAAAATTTTTAAACAAACCAAGCCTTCTCAATTTCCTTGGGGCTTGATTCATTCTAATCCTCTACCCTATTATCAATCATTAACTTAGCCTCCTTAACTAACTAGAGAATGAGATCTTGTTAATGCTAGAATAATATCCTCAAACACATTAATCATGATAGCTATCATTCTTAAAACCATTTTTTCCAACCTCTTTTTAAGTTTATTTATAGTTTTGGATCATGGATTTCGATGCACTCAATGCACACCATGGAGATACCTCTAAGTATGATTTTCCAAATGTAAGATAATAATTTTAAATCAAACATATATGACTAAAAATAAAATTTGATTCAAAATTTAATAAAATCATGCCAAGTAAAATATAAATAAAAACATAAAAATATTGTAAAATATAAATGAAAGACAAGAATGTCTAGTCAAACATAAATAAAAACATGAAAGTATGAAAAATTTCCTATGTAAGATAAGTGAAGGCAACAAAAATAATACAATAACATTATGTATAAATGAAAAAAAACATATATAGATAAAGACAACTCAAACATAGTAGTTTATCTAAAATATAATGTAGCAAATCACAAACACCCAATGACATGACATAGATGGCAATGAGATGATGTGGAAAGAAAACATGATAGGATTTTTAGAGGAAGGCATTTTTAAAATCACCAAGTAAATATGATAATAATTTGGAACATATGTGTTAAAATAAAAGTGATATTCATCAATGGGATATCAAGGATAACTAATAATGTACATAAAAAATTCAAGGTTCCACATCAGTGTTCTAAAATCATTAGTGGTAATGTGATGCTCTAGACAAGTGGGCAAGGCTAATAACTATTGACATCAAGGACCAGGACACTCCAACTCTTGAACACAAATATTAGGATAAAAATTTAAATACATAAATCATACTATGAATGCTACATGCATGAAAGTAAAATTATCTTACATTCCAACTACATGTTCTTTACTCCTCTAGATGCATTACATAGTTGTTAAACTAATATAAAGACTAGGTACTGGTGTGAGAAGATAGGTGAAACTAAAATGTTCTAAGATATAAATGATGTAATGATATAAGACCTCATACCCAAATCTATTGGCCTACGACACCAAAGTAGACTTTGGATCTATCATCTAGTCAATTTTAGAGTTTTAGATTTCACTAAGATAGAATATGTGTCAAACAAAGATCACATATTTTGGTGTGATAAGAATTTTGTGATATAATTGGCCATTTGATTTTATTTTTATAGTATTTATATTTTCCTCCTCCATATATTTTTGAAAAACCAAACATGGATGAAATACATATAAAAACAATAAATATTACACTTGGACATAAGAAAAGAGAACCTAATGACCATGGTTCCCAAAGACTCCTATAATTTCCCACATGTAAGTGTGAAATCTAAAAATTTACCTATTTTTTCTTGAATTGAATAGAAATAAATGGATAATGGGGATCATGGAAAAACCATCCATGTAATAAAAAAGATATAATGAGGAATATGTTTATAGTTGATCAAGGGAAAATATTGTTTCAAAAGGAACATGACTATGTTTTGATAGTCATTTCACAATGGAAGTTGTATTATCCTACAAAGATCTAACACAAACATTAATTAAGGTATTAGTCATACCAAAAGAGGGGGAAATTAAATTTTCATCGAGGGGGGAAGTAAATAATCATCCCAAAAGAAGAAAAAAGTAAATAGTGTCTAAAGGATCACAAGGAAACTAAGGAAAAAATGATTAAAATTTGATAAATTAAAACTTCAAGGCACTACCTAAGATATATAATAGAAATAAAGTCTAAAATTAAGGGGGTATCAAAATTGAAGGTGATACTTAATATCCTTGGGTGAATATAAGGCTTAAATTGAAATTAACAAAGAACCATAATGAAGCTATAGTGCAAGCAATCATCCCAAAATAAAAGGAAAGTAAATAGTCATCCCAAAAGAGGGGGAATGTAAATTAAATTTAGAAAACTAAAGAATCATGAAAAAAAATAACAATGAATTTTTATGTTAGACTATATGAAAGAAGGTCATGTGAAAGTTTATTGAAGATAATTTTTTTTGTTTTTAAGATGTGAGAGGTTATTAATTGTTAACTCATGCTTATTTATCTCTCATATTTATGAGAGATAAATAAGCAAAGATCATGATTATTTTCATGTTAATATGCACCAAAAATATTTAAAACATCAAGGATATGCATTGTAAAGTGCCCCAAATGTTAAAATATTGGCATCATAAGGTGCCCCAATATGATTAGTATTAAAAAAATGGGAATCAAAATGTTCTATAATATTTGTGATAAGAAGAGGATTCACATTGCAAGATTCCATAAACTATGGATATATGTGGATTATAGTTAACCTCAAAATTCACAAGCCTAGGAAAGATGTCAAAAATTATGTAAGTCTATATTACAATAGAAATGTAAAATCTAAGGCAATGTAAGGATCTTTGGGAAGTGATATAATTTTTTTATGAATGGTATCAACCAAGTTGATATATTCTAGAGAAACAAGACTAAAAATAACTATATTTTTTAGGTCTATACAATTTGAATAAATAGAATTAAATTAATTATTTCAACTAGGTAAATAATGTTTTAAGAAAATAACTAAAAAGAATTGTATCAACTATGTTGGCATAATGCTATGATGATATAAGAATAAAATTGACTTATCTAGGTCAATATTGTCTAGAGAAATAAATTAAAACCATATAAGTAAATTTAAGGTCATGGCCAATGAATTTGGATGAAGTAAAGAGAATTATATTAGCCAAGTTGATATAGTCTAGAGAAATAAATTGAAATATATCAACATATTATGGGTCATGGTTAATGGTTTTGGGTGAAATAGATAGAACTATATCAACACATTTTATGTGATCTCCAATGCAATTATATAGAGGAAAAATAGTTGTATCTAATTTTTTTGGGTCATGCCCGATGTCATTTACTAGAGGAAAGAAAATTATATCAATGTATCCCAGGTGATGGCTAACAAAATTGATTGCAAGAGGAAAAAAATGAAAATTATTGGGCTTGATGATACCATTAGAAATAGGTGAATTTAGATGTGATTTCAGTAGATATGAATAATTATGATAGTTATTAATGTTCATGTAATCTAGAAGATAATAATAACCTATAATGCATAATGTGCTAGGCATCTCTATTAAGATTTATTGATAAACTAGTGAATTAATGAAAATTGGTTCAATCTAAGTTGAGATTTGATGACTTATTCTCCTATAGCATTCCAAGGGAGGGGTATAGGGTGGGTAGACATCAAGTAAACTATTATCAACATTGCTTAATATGAATTTAAGAGTGGAAAATGTGGAAAAATCATAAGAGACATAATTAATTTGAATATTTGGTATCATTATAGGGTCTTCACCTATAATAAAATCATTGTCATAGATATAAAAATAATTATATTTAATTTAAACCATGTGAGAAGTGATAAATGTGGGACAAGTATGATAATCATGAATAGGAACATTACTTAAGTGTACAAATTATTAGGATCATATGGATGAAAATCAAAATAATAATCATTGAGATTTTTACCTAAGTAATAAGGATCACTAGGGTCATAAATGGGAAGATCATAATTGCAATATTTGGCAATGTTATAATTGTCTAAAGTGATATCATTCAGATATTTATAAGGAAACTCATTAATGGGAGAACATATTGATAATCATCACTCTCAGTAGATGTATTATCATGGTTAATAAGAGTGTCATTAGGATCCTTATCCATGGGAAAAGGTATATGATAATTACACCATAGGAGTTTTCATCAATGGCATCAAGAAAATTTGATGAAACCATTGTCAATTATAGATTGACGGTTCTATGTTGGTTGATATAGTTAGTCACTAAGGTTAGAAAAATAAACTATATTATCCAAGTTGATGTAGTCAGCCGTAAAAATAGACTATATCAGGTTGGCTTATATAGTTTTATAAAAGGTGGTGCTAGTGGTGGCTAGGGAAACATAAACTGAATTGGATTGGTTGATGTAGTTGTAAAAACCACAAAAAACTATATCGAGTTGTTCAATGTAGTTCACAATAATAGAGATAAAAGTATGAGATTGGATGATATAGTTAGACAATAAAAGATATATTTATTTGAAAATATTTGTAAGTTGAAAAAAATTAAAAATTAAAAAATTTACTCGATGAAGGGTAGAATAATGTCCATGTAAGGTTGAATATAATTTATACATGAGCTAGGATTAACCTAAGCCAAGATATGCCAATAGACTTAGAATTGCATGGAGGTAAATATGAAATATCCCATGATATAAAGTTAGTATGAGTAATGACTAATGAAATCCATATATCTAATAGATGGTTGCCTATGTTAAAACTTTTGAGAGGAAATGATTTCATATCCTAAACATGTAATATAAGGATATAGATCTAACTATACCTATATGAAATTAAATGTATAATTATATGAAATTAGTTAAGAAATTAATGTGAAATAAACTAAGGGGAAGGCTCAAAATTATTATAAAATGTAAGTTTCCATAGAATACTAAATGTGTTTGTAAGTAACCTAAAATAGAATATGGAAATTCTAAGAAATACTATAACTAAAATAGCTTGATTCAATGTATATATAACCTAAACATGTATACACACACATTAATTTGTTAAGTAACAAACAACATTTATCTATAAAGTTAATAAATAAAAACATATACAGTTGTAAATACTTGCCTTGGAGTGGAATTATCAAGCTTAAATCTCCCCCTTGGCTAAAGTGGAGATTTATAAGAGATGTTCTAAGTTTAAGGATTTAAATGGTCGGAAAAAGAATCAAGTTACACTTAGGTTAGAACTCCCAGTGCCTCTTATTGAGATTCAAAGAATACCGAAAGAAAAGACTCTTCAAGATAAGGTTATAGAACAAAAATGCCTCAAAATTTGACATAGGGAATAATTATAAGTGAAATAAAAGAGAATAGAGTTTATTCGATATGGTTGGAATGAAATATGACCAATATATATACTGCAACCCTAATCTCTAAGATGATGGTATCATCTATACCTATATAGTACATATAATTCAACTGGAACATAATAATATTAATGAGGCCAATACAATACATATATCATCATTAAAAAAGTATCAATATGGTCAGTAAAATATAGTAAGGGTAAAAGACACTAAATAAATAGTATCAGTTAGGCCAATGTCGTAAGATATAAATGAACTAACACAACTAAGTGAGGATAATATGAAAGGAATTAAAAGGTATGATAATCTAGGGAAGATAACCTGATAATATGAATGGTTTAAACATCATATAATATAAACATATCTCAAAAATCACCATAGCCTACCAACCCCTTTCATAATGCACACTTTAAGGTGTGCACTCAAAGAGATTAGTATTCAACAAGTTCCTACAAAAATAAGTACAAGTAGGTGATAAATATTTAAAATATTAAATTTATATTTATTCCCCATAAAAAAATCATCATGTGTCACAATAATGTAACATAGGATGGTGATTTGGGAATGAGGAATAGAAATGAAAAACTAAAACTAAAATGAAATGCTAAAATTATCAGAAAGTAAATTGATGTAAATAAAATGAAAATGTGTACATTCACTTGCCTTAGCTATTGTCAAAAAATCACATGTGTATTAGATGATAAAAGTTTCCCAATGTGTGTAATGAGAGGTGGGCCTAAAAAATAATATTAAATTCCATTTTAAAAAAAAAATCCATTAGCACTTTAAAAATGTCTATATCACTAGGATTCTAAGCTTATTTTGGTTTTCCAAGGGGACATATGAAAACAAATACATGGGTGAAAAAGGAAGGGAATATCATGTTAAATAACTAAAGTATTCACAAAATAATATTGATAAATATGAGGATGTATTTTTTATTCTTTTCCAGAAAATGTGAAAAAAACATCATTAATTTTTTTAAAGACAAGAAGTGATGAAAAATGGCATCTTAAGTAAGTAGATCAACAAATAAAATATGTGAAATATGATGAACTAAAAAATAAAAGTGAATTTAAAACATACCAAAATAGGATGAGATATGTAAAACATTTTAAGCAAATGAAATATCAATGTAATAAAAATCAAATAAACACATGCAATTAATTAATGTGATCTAATGTAAGAAAAGCATGTAAAATCAAACACTAATAAAAATTATATGACTAAAAATAAAATGTAATTAAAAATATAAGATAGGCATGTAAATTAAAACATTAAAAATAACATAAAATACTATAAATTAAATATTTATGATAAGAATGTCTAGTCAAACATAAACAAAGAACATTATAGTATGAAAAATTTCAAATGTAAGATAAGTGAAGTTCACAAAAATCAAATAATAACATGATGGATAAATGAAAATAAAGAGATATAAAGAATGAAAAATCAAAGTTAGTGATTTATCTAAAATGTGAAATAGTAGATCTTAACTGCCTAAATACATGGTAAGGATGAAAATTATTTGGTGTGGAAAGAAAGAGTGACAGGTATTTTTTAGGAAGGTTATGTTAGAATCATATGGTCTTAAAAATGAAACTCACAAATTGAGAACCAAGTGGCATAATGATGCAGGTGCATGAGTATGAAAGGGTCATTTTTTGTAAATTTAATTCAATTTTGGTAATGTTTAGGTGTAGGTATCCTTTTTAGGTCCTTTTGAAATGTTAGTCTTCAGAAATTATAATCAGTCTTTTTGACAAAATCTACATATTCAAAATTTAAATTTCTAATGATCTTTTGTAGGTTATTTCTCATATTTAAGGTGATGTAATGGTATGATTCTTTGTGTAATGGAATAAAAAAGGTTCTTAGGTTATTTATTAATATTAAATTATGTATTAAATCATGATTAATTATGTAAAGACTCAACCAATGGTAAAACCCAATGTGAATTTTTAAGTTGATTATCCACACTTAGAAGGAGTCTTGGGTTAGTGGAGAAAGGAAAAGAAAAACAAGAAGGTTGTTGTTAGACTCTCTTTATCTACATCACCATAATATTTGGTATTAGAGATCATTTTTTGTTGTGTCTATCAAGATATCCATAAAGTGTTCTAATTAGTTTCAATTTTATTTGACCTCTTATGAGAAGGTTATATCAAAGACATAATTCATAGGCCTGAAAAACACTATTTTGTAAATATTAATGTTTCAAGAAAATAAAAAGCTAAAGATCAGTTGGGTAAGTTGGGATATCATTATGTGAATCTAATATAGTATTTTCAATCATAATAAACCCTTGTTCTATTTTTCTCTCAATTAATATTTTAAACCTATTACTCTCATTAAATAAGACTACAAGCTTGATCTCTTTTCATCCATATCCATCATTTTTGGTATTAGAGATCATAGTATATCTTAGGTGAGGATGATTTTTTATTAGAGTGACCAACATAGGAAATTATATTAGTAAAGATAGTGAAATCATTTTTTTTATAAACTTACAGGTGAGTTTATAGCATGTGGTAAAATAAACACATGTAGGGATAGTATTGAGAATAAGAGTGAAGTTGGCATTTAAATAAAAAAATTAAGAGGTCAGATGGGAAAATAAAAAGTACCAATATTGATGGAAGAGTTATAGAATATAAGTGCATGTTTGGATGCAATAGAGCTTACACAAAGAAAATTGTTATCCACATGTAAAATGAATGACATAAAAGAGATCTTGCAGTAAATAAAAGAAGAATACAATCAATAATAAGAAGAAATAAAGAAGCTTGAAGAGATTAAGGAACATAAATTAGAGGATGTAGAAATGCAGGTTTTAGGTAATGTAGATGATGATAATAAAGTAATATAATATAGTACAAAAGTGCCCATAATGAGCAAAAAATAGTTCTTGTAATAGGTAAAAGAATAATAAATTGAGTGTATATTTCTTGCCAAGATAACTACTAAAACATCTAAGGTAAGTTATTTATAACTAGAAATTGATAATTTTTAATATGAGTTTGTTGATAGTGGATGAGATTCCAAGTGATTTGTCATCTATAAAAACTATTTTATCAAAAGAATTTTCTAAGGAAGGCAATATGAAAATAATAGTTGTGAGTATTTTGTGGAGAATAAAATAGACATGATAGAAGAGATAGATGTTTCTATGAAAGATATGTTAAATATAAGGAAACAAGAATAGGATGTGGAAGAAATGAAGGAATTATAATTTCATATGGAGGAGAATAATTTGGTACTAAAATAGCTATAACTTCACATCAAAGAAAACAAACTAAAGGTGAAAAGTGTAGAGATTAATGAGAATTCTCATTTTGTGGACATTGGAGTGAGATAAATGTTTTAGGAAGGAGTTAAATAAATTATTTCAAGTGTATGTTTATGCACTTGGGAAGAGAAGGATTGTAAACTATCTCTATGTGGAATAATAAGGAGATAGAAATAATAGTGAGGAGAATAATGGACATAAAGGGCATGATGAAGGAATTGATTTATTTAACATGTTTATTTCATGTGAAGGTATAAAAATAGAAAATATATTGGAAGGTAAAATATGCAAATAAATTAAAATCAGAGGTCTAGTTGAAGAGAAGCTAGTAAAAAGAACCACATGAGGTTCATCTGTGTATATATATGAGGGGCTAAAGGAATATGACATACAATAATAATTCCATTTGAAATAGATAGATTATTTAAGATATCATGATTAAGAGCTCATGAACATTTTTTCTCTTTGGGAGTGTAATGCAGGTGCATGAGCATGGAAGGGTTATTTTTATAAATTTAAGTCAAATTTGGTAATGTGTAGATGTGGGTAGACTTGTTAAACAATTTTTGAAGTGTTTAAATATTTGGAATTTGAAATTTTGGCATTGATAGCATATAATCAATTTTCCTACCAGAATTTTTATATTCAAAATTAGAATTTCTAATTATCCTTTTTATGTGTTTTCTCATCTTTCAAGGTGATGTAATGGTATGATTCTTTACATAAGGAAATAAAAAAGGATATTAGGTAATGTATTTTAATTAAATTATTAATTAACTCATGATTATTCATGTAAATAACATAAATAATGCTAAAACCCAAGGTGAGTTGTTAAGTTGTTTATCCATGCTTAGAGGTAGTCTTGGGTTAGTTAGAAAAATATAAGAAAATGAAGAAGGTTGTTGTTATACTCTCTTTATATACATCACCACAATTTTTGGCATAAAAGATTAATTTTAGGTAGGTGTATTAGGATATCATTAAGCTTTCCATGTGATTTTATGTTGTTTTGACTTCTTGAGATAAATTTATATGAAAAACATTGCTTATAGGCCTAATTCCTAGGCCTAGAAATCCCTGTTTTACAAATATTGAAGTTTCAAGAAAATACAAAGAAAAATATTTGTTGGATAATTTGGGATATCATTATATTAATGTGATAAATTATTTTAAATAATAATAAAACCTTACTGTTATACTTTTATCTCAATCAAGATTATAATCCTATTGTTCTCATTGAAGAAGACTGCAAACTTGATCTCTTTTCATACACTTTCATTATTTATGGTCTTAGAGATCAGAAGATACCAAGGAAGAATAAGAATGGTTATTAGAGTGACCTAAAGATGAAATTATTTAAATAAATAAAGATAAATAAGGTTGTGATGAAACTTACAAAAAAATTTACAATAGGTGGTGAAACTGACACTTATAGGAATGGCATTCAAAAGAATAGTAAAGATGGAATTCAAAGAAAGAAGAAGAGGTCAAATATAATAATCAACAAAGCTAGTATTTATGGAAGATTTAATGAATATAAGTGCACATTTGGATGAAATATATCTTGTATAATGAAAATTAGTATCAATAGGTAACATGAATGATATAAAAGAGATCTTAAAAAGCAAAAGCCAAGCAAAATGAGGTAATTGAGTAGGTTGATGAGATTAAATAAACCAAACTAGAGGATGTAGTAATACAAAATCAAGGTAACATAATTGATAACAAAAAATTAGTAGAAGATATTACCAAAGTTTTGATAATGAGTGAAAAGGATTTTTTGTAGCATATAAAAGAAGAAAAAATTGAGTGTGCTTTTCTTTCCAAGCTAAAGGCAATTATTACAACATCTAAGGTAGCTAATTTATAATTAGAAATTGATAATTTGTTATATGAGTTTATTGATATAATAGTGGATGATTTTCTAATTGATTGATCATATATATAAATTGTTTTATCAAAAGAAATTTATATGGAAGGAAATATGAAAAAATAGTTGCAAGTAGTTCATGGAGAAGAAAATAGACATGATAGAACAGATAGATGTTTCCATGAAAGAGATGTTAAATATAATGAAACAAGAATAGGATGAGGAAGAAATTAAAGACTTATTATTTGATATGGAGGATAATAAAGTGTTAAAATGGAAGAAAAGAAGTAAATGTGAAAAGTGCATAGATAAATGAGAATGTTCATCTTGGTGGACATGAGAATGAGATAAATGTTTATAGGAAGAAGTTAAGGAAAGTAGTTCAAGTGAAAGTTTATACAGTTGAGAAGAGAAAGATTTTAAACCATTCATATGTCGAAGATGAAGGAGATATAAATAAAAATTAAGAGAATAATGTATATCAAATTCATGATGGAGGATTTTATTTATTTAACTTGTTTATTTCATGGGTAGGTATAACAATAAAAAATATAATGAAAAGTCAAATATGCAATGAAAGTGAAATCAAAGGTCCACCTATAAAGAAGGTAGTAGAAATAAAAACCATATGTGGTTAATTTATACATGTGTGTGTGTGTGTGTGTGTGTCTATATATATATATATATATATATATATATATATATATATATATATATATATATATATACATACATACATATATATATATACATATATATATATGTATGTATGTATATATATATATGTATGTATATATATATATATATGTATGTATATATATATATATATATATGTATGTATGTATATATATATATGTATATATATATGTATATATGTATATGTATATATATATATATATATATATATATTAGAGAAAGTAAGAAGACATAGAAGAATAATTCCATCTGCATCAACTAGAGTATTTAATATCTCATGAGCAAGAGTTCATGAACAATTTTTGCTCTTCGGGAGTCTGATGTAGATGAATGAGCATGAAAGGTTTATTTGTATATTTAAGTAAATTTTGGTAATTTTTTGGTGAATATATAATATTTATATCCTTTTGGAGGTGTTTAAATATTTTAGAATTTGAAAATTTGGCCTCTAGAGCTTAGAATCAATTTTCTCACCAAAATCTACCTATTCAAAATTAGGATTTGTAAAGATCATTTTTAGGTGTTTTATCATATTTAAAAGTGATATAATGGTAAAATTGTTTGTGTAACTAGTAAAAAATGGTATTATATCATTTATTAAAATACCATTATGTATTAACTCATGATTAGTCATGAAAATACTCGACCAATGCTGAAATCTAGGGTGAGTTGTTAATTTGCTTATCCATACTTGGAGGGAGTCATGCGTTAGGGGAGAATAGAAAGGAAAGTGATTAGTTTAAAATTATAAATTAAATAGATTAAGTATATGTAAATACAAGTGAATTCCACTACCTACAATATTTTGAAGAAAACAGAGGAAAAAATTCCAAAAATAGGGTTTTGGTAGGGTTTTGATAGTGTTGTTCTATATATGTACACAAGAACTAAATGAAATCATGTATTATTGAATTTAATTATTAAATTTAAGTGGAATTTATTTTAAATTTTTAATCATATTTTTTTTGTTTAATTGTATTCATGCATAGTACATATTTGAAAACATAGTACAAAGGTTCACACAATCAATAAAGGTGGTTGAACAATCAATAAAAGTTGTCTTTCATGGTGGATAAATTGATAAAATTTATTTTTATTTTAGTATAAAGTATTTTGAATTATTTTAAAATAAAAATGAGTCACAAAACAATCTTAAAATTTAAATTCTCTCGAAAGAATAGCTCTCAGCCTTATTCAAGCACACTAAAAACCCTATATCATGAAAATGAACACATAAAGCCTACTAGATTCTTTTATACAAGTATAAGAGTAATATTTTTAAAATTTTAAAGTGGTTTCATATTTTTATGCTGATTATATCTCAATTTATAGTCAAAAATGAGACTTTCATTCTTAAAGGTAAGTCTAAAACTTTATTTCGAAAGATAAAAATGTGTATATCTCCAAAATGAATGAATAAAATGACTTTAATTTTTTTAAGGTGTATTATTATATCTATGAAGTGTTAATATTAGTTTTTATGTTTATTTTAACTCTTTATATAAATGACTACCAATAACATATTTTGTGGGCCTAATTCCTAAGCCTAGAAACCCCTATTTTACAAATCTTGATGTTTGAGGAAAATAAAAAGTTAAAGATCAGTTAGATAAGTTGGCATATCATTGTATCAATGTGATAAAGTATTTTGAACAAAAAAACCTATTTTTTATATTATTATCTCAATTATACTTGTAGTCCTATTGTTCTCATTAAACAACATTCCAAGTTTGATCAATTTTCATTTATCTCCATCACATGAATGTTATGATCCTACCTTTTTATAATTTTTTATACTATTAAGACATTGTTATTAATGTTGTTAAATTGATTATTGATTGTTATTTTAGTTGACCTATATGTAGTACTTATTGGAGTGGTACTGGGATGCATGGTTAATTCTATACTTAATGATTTCATGGACTTATTACTGTAGTTGATGATATTATTTATCTATATTTAATTATTGATTTTCAATATGGTACAATTGATATCCTTTTTGGTGGTTGTAGGTTCTATCTATGAACTAGGTAGATGTTGGAGGCTGTACTCCTTGAATCAAATTAATTATAAGAAAGTCAGACATGTTCAATAGGTATAATTGTTTGGTTTTATTTTCTATCCTTTGGACATCTTGATTGGTTGTTATGATGGTCAAATGTCAACTTTGGCCCTTGTACTTATTGATTTCTATTGTACTTTACCTAGTTACTTTTACTATACATTGTTTAATATAGTTATTTAACATTACTTACCATTATGATTATTATGATTATTGTCACTATTCCACCTTGTAATTAGATCCATTTTATCCTATTGAACATGCTTATATTCATTTCTACATCACTTTGATATCGTATTTACCTATGCAGATAGCTTACCTAGGAACTACCTAGACCTACCCTTGACACCCCCCCCCTCCTTGGAACCTTGGAAACACCATTTCCTTGGTCTAAACCTTCAACCCTATAACCCCTCATATAAATTTGGTGGCATGTTATGTAATTTTATTGGTTATATACTAACATTAACTTAGTGTTACATGGTGTATTTAAAGGCTTAAGTCTTTTATTTAAATCAACTTACACCAATTATAGTCATGTTTAATGGCATTTAATATGGCTGATGGCATGGATGGTGGAGGTTATATTGTTAATCCATTTTATTAATGTTAAATGTGGATTTTAATCTTTAACCTAAATTCTTATTGGCTATTTATTGGATTAGTGATCGAGTTCTCCAAACAGGTCATTAATGACTAAGTTGATAGGGGATTTACCTTGGGATATGAAGGAGGGTTCATCTCTCATTCATTAATTGAAGACTTTGAATGGGTATGTGAAAGTAAGTGGAAGGAGTAGGGAGTTGGGATGGTGGGCAGAGGAAGTTTTTGGGGTTAGGAAGATGGAATAATTGAGGAGAGAATAGTGGAAAGTTTGGCTAGTTTTAATGGCAACCATGATGGACTTTGCATATAGAGTAGTGGTTGGAAAGAATATAGATGTTTTTAATCTATTTCAAATTTTTGGGATTTCTCTATAGTATCAAGTAATTTATAATTATTTTATTTATAATTGTTTACTATGTAAACAGGGAAAATAATGTTTATTTTATGTTTATTTGATTACATATTTGTATATTATCATTGTAAATAATTTTGTTGGAATATGAGAATGTTTTTCCTTTGAGTGATGAATACATTTTTCCTTAAAATAGTGACTACATTTCCTTGTATAGCTTGACTCAAATGGGTGAAGTGTTTTATAACCCATTTGGGGTATGTTGTATTCCATTATATTGTTTATATTATTGTATTCAAATCATGAAGTGATCTAGGTGATGTTTTGTGTGAGCTTCATTGTGAATTATTTCACCTATGGTCTACTAATCCATGGCCCTAATATGAACTCTTATGTTTTCACCTGTATTTATTTTCATGGTCATTTGGTGTCAAGTCATTGACTACATAATCTATTAAACATATTATGACTTGAACCTTTGTCAAAGCCAAATGGGTTATTCAATGAATGCGTTATATTTGGATAGTTGGTGGAATTAGAGGTGATTTTGTTATATTTTATATATTGTCTAAGTATATGTTATGACTTTAAAGTAATTAAGACACTTTTTGATCATTGCCTTTTTAGAATAGATGACTTTTTTTAATTTCATTACTGAAAATTATATCTAGTCTTATTTATTTTGAAACGAATTTTGTTAATAAACTAAGTTATGATTTTTTCAATTTTGTTTTAAGATTATATCAATTACATTATTTTGTTACATTGAATATGTGGTGTATATACATATGTTAACTATATATACATATATATTTTATCATGCCTTGGCATTTTATTTGATTAGGATTATTATCAATTTGGATTTGAGATCGTGTTTTAAGTTTTTTGATGGTGTGAGTGGACCATGGCCTTAACTTTGATTGGGTCTCTTAATTATATTTTACTACATATTATGTTATGTTAGATAACTAGAAGTTGGAATATGGTTAGTGTTTTGATTACATTCATGAATTTGTGTGTTGGCTCCCATGCCAAACTTAGTGACCCAACTATTAAAATGGCATGAATATGAATGAGTTATTTTTTGCCAAACTTGAGAGGGCATTGGATAAGTCTGAAGGAGTTGTTTAAGCACCTATATGAGATGTTTTGGTTATATCAAATTTTTGGACTTCTATTGAATTATTATCTTGTTTTGACTTATTACTCTAGTCTAATTTGTTATTATATTTTATTGTATTATTCTAGTTGAATAAATTAAGGATATTATTGGATGTTATGTGGTTTATTTGTTTGAATGAATTGTTGTTTAGTTATCATTCGTAGACTAGACTTGAATAAATAAATGGGTATATATTGGTGGTTTGGGTGGTTAAGGGTTTATCATAACTAGTTGAGGATCCAAAAAGGTTAATTCAAAGAATATAAAATGGATTAAATTTAATACATTTTATATCATTTATAAGATAGGATTAACCTTCTCCAATTATGATCTATATTATAGATAGATTAATTATTCTTGTCTTACCTTAGAATGATATAGAATGAGATGTCTCTTTTGGTTTGAAATATGATTTCTAAGAATTAACTTCATGTTACCAAATACCATAACCACAATCGTATTGATGGTTATGGTGGTGAGGCTACTGATGGTTGGGATCATCGGGCTAGTTAGGTGGGTTTTTCTTTATCAGTTCATCCATGTTTAACTCCATGTTTCGATGACTTTGCACACGTGTAACATAAGATGGTAACAATTTAATTTGTTAAGTTATGTTTAATTAATTAGTATATTTTTTAGCATTGATAATGAGTTATATAATGTTTAATTACATAACATATTTAGTTAGCATTGATATTGAATTAGTTAGTATGTACTCTTTATTATATAAATTAATCATGTTAAATACTAACCTGCATTATTAATTAATTTTAGAACTAAAATGGAAGTTGAACATTGACTAAGGGTAAGATGGTTAATGGTTGAAGGTGATATATATTTTAGGTACCTTAATTATTATATAGTGACTTTAAATTTTAAACTAATTAAGAATTATGTTATTATTACAATGATAATTTACATTGAGATAGATTATTATAATTTATTGTATGTGATTAAATATATATATATATATATATATATATATATATATATATATATATATATATATATATATATATATATATATATATCAATTATCACATGGATTCATTAGATAACTTGGATAGTCTTATTGATGTAAGAAAATTGTCCTTAATAATATTTAGTTAATTATTTATACTAGTTGTCTTAAACACATCATATAAATTTTCTTAGAATAATCTTGATTAGATTATATAGTCAAAAAGATATAAATTATGTTGTTAAGTCATCAAGACTAAGTTGATAGATAACATTGGTTTATCACATTATGTATGTGGTAAATTCATTACCTATATGCATATGAATCTCTTAATCATTTTAAGTAATGCATAAAGTTTTGGTAGTGGGTTCATGAAAAAAAATTGCATCTTTCCTTTTAAACATGCATTTTAAACATACCTAGCTATGTATAAGGTATGTATGTTACATATATATGATCTAAAACTATTAATTTCATTTCCTAAGACATGTATGTCACATATATGTAATCTAAAAATTAATACTTTCATTCTCATCTTAGATACAAAAGGACTAACTAAATCTCAGGGTTTAATCACACACATGAATAATATTTCTACATAGAATAGTCATGTGATCAAGTGAAAGAGATTAAAAAGGAATTTAAGATAATTCCATTATTATGAATCCATGAAAAAATATAAAAAATTTATATAACACTTCTAATCCATTTGATGATGCATAGTTACATAACTAACATATGCACACTTGTTGATTTCTTTCACATTGGGCTATATGTGTTTTCACTTGTCATCCCAATAGCTGAAATTACCTACTTGGTTACCTTGGCTACTCAAGAGAGAAATTTGAAAATTTTCCTTAAGTGGACCATTTTATTTTGGTTCCACTCAACTTGAAACTTGGATGAATTTGTTTGATTTGATTGTGTTGCATTTTATCACTTAATCAATTCTATTGTATTCACCACTTGCTTCCCTCTTCTAGTCTATCTAAATTGTGAGTTTAATTATAAATGCAATGATTTATTAGGCATTCATTTAATTTTATGATAATAGAGTATTGTATAAAAATAATTGAATCATTTCATATTTATTTATCTGAATTGGCTTAACTATTGAATAATTACATGAGTTTTCTTTTCTTGAAACAAGTAGATAATTAAGGTTTAATTGATTATATGTCTTAGACTATTATGTTATATTATCACTCTTTCTATGCCAATTTAAAAGTTCATATTATTTAATTTCTTGACATCTTATAGGATAATGATGTTGATCATAACCATATCATTAATCATTATTCTAAGTAATTGCATCCATGTTAATAAGAAAATGATGTATGAGTTATTTATACTAGTTTGGTGACCTCAAAAGCTCTAAGGCATTTATGACAATGGTCAGTAGCACTATGGAACCTTGCATTTTCAATGTGTTTTCTCTTTATATAATAATATACTCTATTGTATGAATTATTAGAAATATGCATGTGTTTAATTGATTTGTAGTTATTGATTATGTTTATTTGTCTAAGTTATGTTTAAAATTTAGGTTGGTAACCTACACTTCTAACATAAACATATGTTAACATGAATGATAACTTAGAATAATAGAGTTATCCTTCCTGATTAAACTAATCCCTTAGCTTAACCATCATCAAGTGGGACTAAAACTCACTGAGGAGAGTGAGGTATTTACCTAGGGTTAAGGACTTAAAAATAGTTATATGTAGAAGTATGAGTTCCTTTATATGGTAGTTGGGTCTTATCCATGTATTCATACACCAATATACCCCAAAATTCATATAAAATATAATTTAATATCACAGTTCCCTATAACATTTTTTGTATGTGTTTACCTTTAGCTAATTACCTTAGTTCACCTCATTCGGTTCTACTTACATGCATGTGAGTGAAATGAACATTTATCACTTGTGTTAGAAAGTGAGGTAAGTGGGTCTAACATGTATCCAAAACATACACTGACATATATATATATATATAGGAAGGTTGTTTCATTCAATATTAGAGAATTTTTCTACTTTAGGAAACTTTCAGAATGAGTATTATTATTATTTTGTAATCTATAGAGTTATCATTTATAATTCTCATGATGGTTAGAACAAGATCAAACATAGAAAACATCTATAAGAACCCTTTTATTGTGAACCCAAATAGGGATAGAGGTAGAGGATGAGGAAAGGGTCATCATGAACATATCCCCATTCTCAACCAATAAGAGTTGCTCATGAATAATTCTAACAACAATACTAAGGTACCCATTGCTGAAACAATTGATGAGAATCCAATCGACAAACATGAATAAATCCTTAGTGCAATTTGTATAGCCCTTAATATATTTCAAGGAGAGATTGATAACCAAGAGCAAAGATTGAACAATCTTGAAGGGATATCCTAAGACGAATACCCAAATTAAAAATGAGGTAGGTAAAAGGACCTATGATTTAAGAATTACATTTTACTAATGTTGACCCAATCATCAAACAGATGAAAAAGATTTCACCACCTACCTTTTTAGTTAAGGAATTAGGTGATGTAATTGATGCATGCCTCGTACACTTTTATAAGAACTCAAACTCACATAATATACCTTTAAATGTGAAAGCTAGGGTGGTAGCCTATTAACTAATTGGACCTATAGTTTTATGGGGGAATCACCTTTGTGCTATTAAAGGATATCAATCATTGAACCTATCCTAGTTTGTTTTTCAGATTTGGTTTTGCATGAAATACCTAAAGACAAATTATAAGGAGTAGAAAATCATTGATTTTAAGATTTTTAATCAAGAAATCATGTTTATTGTTGTGTATGAGAACAAGTTTCTAAATTTGATACATCATGTGAAGTATATACATGTTGAGTAAAACAAGATTACTAAGTTCAAACTTGAGCTTAAGGAAATATTGATGCATGATGTTAATATGATCAACCCAATGAATTTGGTTTCAATAATTGAATCAACCTATAGGGATGAGTAAAAAGAAAAGTTGCACCAAAAGGAAAGATAAGAATTTAAGATAAGCAGGCAAGAGTCTAAAGGAAAAAACCTTTCTTTGATGAATAAGAACCTCCAAAAATTAGACCATAACCATAGATTTTCAAGAGGTAATAAAAATTTCAGAAAGTTTTCTAATCAAAAAAGGAATTTCAAGTCCCATGGTTCATCTAAATCTGGTTCTTACAAGAAGGAACCACATCAAAACAACTAACATGGACTTACCATGGGTTATAATAATGTTCTAATGGCATATTATAGATTGATTTTTTGCTAGGAATGCGGTGATAACCACTATAAAAAAGACTATCCTAGCCTAATATTAGGCCAAGAAATGAATCATAGGGTATATGTTGTTGTTGATAATCATAATAATGACTTGAAGGCCACTCTAATTGAAACCCAAGGTAAAATTAATGGTTTTCCTTTGACTATATTGATTGATTTAAGAGAAATAGATTAATTTATTTATTCTTTTACTACTAAGAGATGTATTATTAAAATCATCTTGATAAGAGAAGTTTGGAAGATTGAGTTCTATACTGATAAGAAAGTGCATATGCTTGAGTTCTTTGAACAAGCATAATTAGATATTGGTGATTTTAAGAACAAGGTAAATGTTTTTATCACACTTTTAGGATCTTATGATCTCATCCTTGGGATGGATTAGCTACATGAACATTAATACATGTTTGATTATGTGGGTAAAAAAGTGTAATACACTAATGACCATGGTCAAATTTTAGAATTTCAAGGCATGCAAGGGTCCACAGATTAAAAACACTTTCAACCTTAAATCTAAAAAGAGCTATTAGTAAGGGCTACAATCTTTATGTAGTTTAGCTGTAGGAATTACCTATTGAAAAGAAGTTGGTACACATAAATTTTCCTATTTTAAGGGAGTTTATGGATGTATTACCTAATAACCTACCCAACTTACCACCTAAGCTAGAGTTTGATTTCTCTATTGATATCATATGTAGATCTACCCCTATTTATAAAGCACCTTACCATATGAATGTGGCTGATCTATAAGAATTAAAAGTTTAGTTTCAAGAACTTTTAGACACTAGAAGCATATAGTCAAGTGTGTCTACTTACGGTGTTACGATGGTCTTCATGAAAAATAAGGATGGTACATTAAGGATTTACATTGATTTCCACATTCTAAATAAGGTAATAGTAAAAAACCATTATCATTTGCCTAGGATTGATGAATTATTTAACCAAATGAAGGGTGTTTTAGTCTTCTCTAAGATTGACTTGAGATAAAGCTACCATCAATTGAGAATCAAGGGAGAGGACATTCATAAAATTACTTTTAGAACTTGATATGGACATTATAAGTTCACAATTTTGCCTTTCATCTTATTGAATGCATTTATAACTTTCATGAACCTTATGAACATCATATTAAGAAACTTTTTGGATAATATCTTGTTAGTTTTTCTTAATGACATTCTTATTTATTCCAAAAATGATGCTAAGCATGATCAACACCTTTGTTCAGTCTTAAAAAAACTAAAACAACATAAGATGTATGAGAAACTATCTAAATGTGAATTCTAAAACTACGAAACTCATTACTTAGGACACATTATTTATAAAGAGGGAATTGATGTTAACCCCATGAATATTAAATGTATTCAAGATTGGCCTACTCCTACCAATGTGCATGAAGTGTGCAGCTTCATGAATTTGTCTAGTTATTATTAGTGTTTTGTTGAAAATGTTTCTAGTGTGGCCTATCCCATTACTTATTTGCAACACAAAGGTAATAAGTTTGTGTGGACCCCTCAATGTGAGGAAATATTTAATAAGATGAGAGGGTTATTTACAACAATAACTATCCTTATCATACTAGACCAAAATGGTAACCTTAATGTTTGGGCAAATAATTATAAAGAAGGTTATAGAGGAATATTGATCCAAGATGGAAAAGGTCATGAAAATTGAAATATCATGAAAATAACTATCCTATGCATGACATGGAACTTGTTTCCATTATTCATGCACTCAAATAATGGAAACATTTCCTGCTAGGAAATCCTTTCAAGGTGAAATCTGATAATTATAGTCTTGATTATTTATTTTTTCCAAAAGAATCAAATAAATTCCAATGCAGGTGGATAAAATTTTTGAGCAATTTTGACATGGACATACCATATGTCAAAGGCAAGGAAAATCACGTGTATGATGCACTTAGTAGTTGCATGTACCTTGTTACCTTTTCAATGTTACAAGGAAATTTCAAAAGTGTTATTTTGGAATAGTACCTTGTTAATATATAATGCCATGATGTAAGAGTAGGTTTGGTTGATAGTCATATAGCAAAAATATTTGTTGAATTTTTTGTTGTAATAGATGGCCTTATAAGGCATAAAGGCATAATTTATGTACCTAGTTTGGGTGACCTATGAAATTTTGTGCTTAAATAAGTACATACAACACCTTATTACGTTCATCCAAGGGTTATAAAGCTGATGCATGAGCTAAAAAAGATATATTTTTGGCTTGGAATGATTAATGATATTATTGAATTTGTATCAACAGGATGTAGGTCAAAGCTAAGCATTGCCATTTAGGAGGGCTATTATACCCTCATAATATTCCAAGAGATAAGTGGGTTATAGTCTCATTTGATTTTATTAAGGGGATTCCAAAATCATGAAAAAAACATGATCTAAGCCTTGTGGTGATTGATAAAGCTTCCAAGTTTGGCCACTTTATTGCTATAAAATTAATAGATGATGCTTTCATGGTTGTGAAATGCTTCATAAAGGAAGTGATTAGACTTCATGGCGTACCTAAAGTGATCATATTAGATCATGATAAGTTATTTACCTTAAGGTTTTAACATACATCAACTTTAGCCTTTAGAACAAGGCTAAATTTTAGTTCTTCATATCATCCGAAAATGGATGGGCAAATGGAAAGGCTCAACCACGTAGTTGAAGATATGATGTGAATGTACGCAATAGATCAACAAAATATTTGGGAAGACTACCTATATATAGTTGAATTTGCATATAATAATTCTTACTAGTTTACTATAAAGATGACTCTATTTAAAGCTCTATATGTGCATAAATGCAAACATTCACTTGGTTGTGTCAACTTGGAAAATAAATTTGTTGTTTGACCTGATTTGTAGGTGGAATATGACAGGTAGATGAAATTAATAAGGAAAAATTTTAAAATAAATTTTGATAGGTAAAATATATATGTAAATCAAAAGAGAACCCCATGTGAATTTAGTAAGGGAGATAGTTTGTATGTGTGTTAACCACAAAAAAGTTCTATTAAGTTTGGAAAGGGTTTTAAGTTAGTTCCATGATTTAGTAGGCCTTTTGACATTATGGAAAATATTAGTCCTATTAATTAATGATTGACACTTCCTACTTATCTATCAAGGATTCATGATGTATTATATGTGACTTCGCTAAAAAAATATATACATGATCCATCTAATGTTTTAGATTGGACTCATTTATAGGTCACAAAAGAGGAAAAGATTTAGTTGGAGCCAATGAGAATCTTGAACCATCATAGTGTTAAGTTATGAAATAGAGATATATAGTAGGTTTTGGTTCAATGTGACCCATTAAGAAAAAGGAGCACTACTTTGGAATATGCTCATATTTTCAAGCAACATTATGCATGGCTTTTTGACTAAGTCATTGGGATGACTCCCTTTCAAGAGGGGAGGGTGTTACAATCCCAATTTTTTATAATTTTTTCTATTGTTAAATAATTATTATTAATGTTGTTAAACTAATTATTGATTGTTCTTTTAGTTGGATTATATTTAATACTTGTTATAATAGTACTAGGCTACATGGCTAATTTTATAATCATTGATTTTATGAACTTATTACTACAGTTGATGATATTATTAATGTGTATTTAATTATCAATTTTTGATATGGTAAAATTGATGCCATTTTTGGTGGTTAAAATTTCTATTTATGATCTAGGTAGATTTTTGAGGTTTTAATCCTAGAACCAAATGAATTTTGAGGAAGTAAGACATGTCTAATAGGTATACTTGTTTGGTTTGATTGTATGTCCTTCAGACATCTTGATTGGTCATTATGATTGTCAACTGTCAACTTTAGCCCTTGTACTTATTGATTATTATTGTACTTTACTTGGTTAATTTTGGTGTATCTTATCTGATGTCATTATTTACCATTAATTACTATTATGATTATTGTGGTGACAGTATTTATTCTACCTTGCACTCAACATCATTTTATCCTCCCATGTAGGCTTTTATTCATTTTTGCATCCCTTTGATGATCTTGTTTACCTATGTAGACACATTATCTAAGACGTACCATTGACACCCCCCTTGGAACCTTTAACACCCCATTTCCTTTGTCTAACCCTTCGACCCTATAACACCTTCTACAAAGGTGGTGGCATGTTATTTAATGTTCTTTGTTATATATTATCATTGACTTAGTGTTATGTAGTTTATTCAAATGTTTAAGTCTTTTATTTAAATCAATGTATGTCAATTATGTCATATTTAATGCCATTTAATATGGATAGTGGCATGGACAATAGCAGTTATATTTTTAATCCATTTGATTAATGTTAAACACATAGGCTAATCCCTAACCTATATTCCTATTGGTTAGTGGTTGGATTAGTGATCGAGTTCTCCAAATGGATCATTAATGGTAAAGTTGGTGGGGGATTTAACTTGGGATATGAAGGAGGGTTTCTCTCTTCTCCCACTGAATGGGTATGGGAATGTGAATGAAAATAATGGGGAGTTAGGTCAGTGGATAGAGGAAGTTGATGGGGTTAGGAAGATGGAAAAATGGATGAGAAAATATTGGAAATTTTTACTAGTTCTAATGGTAGCCATGATGGACTTTTTATATACAACAGTGTTTGGAAAGAATATAGAGGTTTTTAATATATCTTGGATTTTTTGGAGTTATCTATAATATCTATTAAATTATAATTATTTTATGGTTATTTTATAACTATGTAAATTTGAAAAATAATGTCAAGAGGCTGTTTATGCAGCCAAAAATCTTACAACTTGTGGATGCATACATAGACCCTATAAATTGATATATCAACATATATCATTTACATATGAACTTGTAAATGGATATATGTGGGATATATGGCTTTTCTAGTTTGAATCCATTTATTTTTTTATGGCTTAAATGATTTGAATCTACATGTAAACACTTTCATTGGCTTACATGTTATGTGTTGGTTTATTTGTCTTGTCATGAATTTATGAGTTTTATACTAGTAATAGAAACTGTGTTGCTTCATTAAGTGTGGGTTTTTAGTCTGAATCATACTATGCATATGCAACAAGATTTAAATGGGTTAATGAATATAAATTTGTTTGACTAATAACATCTTCATGTATAAATCTATAGGATGTTTTAAGGAATAGTAACTACATTATTTTTCTGTATATTATGTGTCATGGGTTTATGTTTTAGATATTAACTTCTTATGTCAATATGGGTGGTTGAAACCACCTGCATATTTGTATATTCTTATTGCAAGCTATTTTTTTGGAATATGACTATGTTTCTATTCTGAGAGATGACTACATTTTCCATTAAATTAGTAAGTGTGTTTCTTTGTGTATCATGAATCAACTATGTTAAGTGTTGTATACCCCATTTAGGATATGTTGTATTTTGTTATATCATTTATGTCATTGTACTCAAATCATGAAGTGATCTAGTTTATGTTTTGTGTGAGCTTCACTATAAAATGTTTTACCTATGGTTTAATAAGTTGTGGCCCTAATACAAACTCTTATGTTTTCAATTTTATTAATTATCATGGTCATTTGGTGTCGATTCTTTGATTGCATAATCTATTTAACATATTGTGACTTAAACCTTTATCAAGGCTAAATGGGTTATTTGATGACTACATTATATTTGGATAGTTGGTCTAATTAGAGGTGACTATGTTATATTTTATATTTTATCTAAGTATATGTTGTGACCTTAAAAGTAATTAAGCCACTCTTTTATCACTACCTTTTTATAATCAATATTTTTTTTTGATTTCATGGTTAAAAGTTATATCTAGTCGCATTTATTTTGAATGACATTTTTTTATTCAACTATGTTATGATTATTTTGGTTTATCTTTAATGATTATATCAACTATGTTATTTTTTACATCAAATCCATGGTGTATATACATATGTTAACTATATATACATACATACATATATATATATATATATATATATATATATATATATATATATATTATCATCTCTTGAAGTTTTATTTGATTTAGATTGTTATAAGTTTGGATTTGAGACCACGTTTTAAGTTTTTTGATGGTGTGAGTAGGTTGTGGCCTTAACTTCAATTGGGTCTCTTAGTTATATTTGATTGTGTAGTATGTTATGTTAGATAACTGTAAGTTGGATTATGGTTAATGTTTTGATTAAACTCATGAATTTATGTGTTGGCTCCCATGTCAAACATAGTAACTTGACTCTATTAAAATGGCATGAATATGAGTTTTAATCTTCCAAACTTATGAGGGTATTGGACAAGTCTAAAGTAGTTGTTTAATAACCTTTATAGGATGTTTTGGTTATATCAAATCTTTTGACTTATATTGAATTATTATCATATTTTCTCTTATTACTCTGGTCTAATTTATTATTTTAGTTTATTGTATTATCCCATTTGATTTAAGATTCTAATTGAATAGATTAAGGCTATTAAGGGATGTTATGTGGTTTATTTATTTGAATGTGTTGTTATTTGTTTATCATTATTAGACTATACTTGAACAAATAAATGGGTATATATTGGTTATTTGGATGGTTAAGGGCTGACCATAACTGGTTGAAGATTCAAGAAGATTAATTAGAAGAATATAAAATGGATTAAATTTAATCCATTATATATCATTTGACATCTAGGATTAAACTTCCACAATTTTGATCTATACTATAGATGGATTAATTATTCCTATCTCACCTCAGAATTATATATTTGTGTTTTATGTATCCTCTACTTTGATATCTTTCTTTTAGTTGGAAATTCGATTGCTCATAATTTATTTCATGTTCTTGATTACCGTAACCACCATCCTACTAATGGTTGGGGTGGTGAGGGACACCAATGGTTAGGCTCATAAGGCTAGTTTGATAGGTTTGTCCTAATGATTTCATCCATGTTTGACTCCATGATTCGATGATTTTGCACACATTTAACGTAAGATGATAATAATTTATTTTTTTAAGTTGTGTTTAATTACTTATTATATTTTTAGGATTGATATTGAGTTAGATATTTTTTAATTACTTAACACATTTGGTTAGCATTTATATTGAATTAGTTAATATAATTTTTTTATTTTATAGATTGATCATGTTGAATACTAACTTGTATTAGTAATGAGCTGCAAAACTAAAATGGAAGTTGAACATTGCCTAAGGGTAAGATGGTTAATGGTTGAGGGTGATATATATTTTAAGTACCCTATTTATTATATAGTGACTTTATATTTTAAACTAATTAAGAATTATGTTATTATTGCAATGTTAATTTACATTGAGATAGATTATTATAATTTCTTGTATGCAATTAGTGTATATATATTCATTGTCACATGGATTCATTAGAGAACCTAGATAGTCAAATTGATATAATAAATTTGTCCTTAATAATTTTTATTTAATTATTTATATTATTTTTCCTAAACACATATCATGTAAATTTGATTAGAATAATCTTGATTAGATTATATAGTCAAATAGATATAAATTATGTTTTTAAGTCATCAGGACTAAGTTGATAGATAAATTTGGTTTATCACATTATGTGCTAAATTCATTACCTATAATCATATGGATCTCTTAGTCATTTTTAGTAATGCATAAGCTTTTGGTATTAGGTCCATGGTAAACACAAATTAGAATCCTTCCTTCTAAACATGCATTTTAGATATACCCAATTATGTGTAAGGTATGTATGTTTCATATATATGATCTAAAACTATTAAATTAATTTCATATGACATGTATGTTTCATATATGTAATATAAAAATGAACACTTTCATTCTCACCTTGGATAGAAAACGACTAACTAAATCTCAAGATTTAATCATACACATGTGTAATATTTCTACATAGAATAATCATGTGATCAAGTGAAGGAACCTAAAAAGGAAGTTAATATAATGTCATTATTATGAATAAATTAAAGAAGATAAGAAAGTTATATAACACTTATACTATATTTGATGATGCATAGTTAAATAAGTAACATTTACACACTTGTTAAGTTCTTTCACATTGGGTTATATGTGTTTTCACTTGTCATCTCTAGAGTTGAACTTACCTACTCCATTTTTTTAGTTTCCAAATAGATAAATTTGTAAAATTTAATTAAGTGTAACATTTTATTTGGGTTCCACTCAACTTTAAATTCTTATGAATTTTTTTCTTTGATTGTGTTTTATTTTATTGTTTGATACATTCTAATATATTGACCACTTACTGCCCTCTTCTAGTGTATCTGAATTATGAGTTTAATTCTGAATACAATGATTTATTAGGCATACATTTAATTTTATGATTATGGAATATTTAATAGAAAGAATTGAATTTTTTCATATTTAGTTATCTTAATTGGCTTACCTATTGAATAATTACATGAGTTTTATTCTCTCAAAACAAGTAGATAATTAAGGTTTAATTGATTAGATGTCTTAGACTCTTCTATTCATATTATCTCTTGGCTATGCCAATTTAAAAGGTTATATGATTTCATTTCTTGACTAATTATATGAAAAATATTTTTATCATAACCATATCATTAATCATTATTCTATGTAATTGCATCCATGTTTTAGATTATGGTAAAAGTAGGTTTTGAAGGGACCCCAAAACCCTATAACAATAAAAAAAAGGATAAAACATTAACAACTACTAGGAAAAGCATTCCTAAAACCTACTAAAAAGCAACATCAAAATCAGGTTTTACAGGGACCTGAAACCACAAACAAAATTCAATAAAAGAACCCAAGTTTTACAAGGACCTGGAACCTCAAATAAAGTTTTTAAACCAAAAACCAAGAAATAGGACCAAACACAAAAACTAGTTGCATCTACCAGCAATAAAGACCAGAACATAAACAAAAACCAGCAGAGAAGATTCGAGTCTTCTATTTCAAATCCATGATCATACGAACATCCTCCTTTCCAATCATAGCAGTATCTTGAATGGATTTAGAAGATGAAGTAGCAGTAGATTCCAAGGCTTTCTTCCTCGAACTCTACCTTGTCCTCTTACGAGGACCCTCCAAGGATATTGTTTCTTCATTTGCTCTTTTACTGAGTTTAGCTGCAGCAACATAAATGCTTGATGTTAACTGCTCCATCTTTGTTCTACTTTCATTGATGAGCATTCTGAGATTATGCTCATAATCTTTAAGTTTTTTTGGGATATCTCTCATTCACTACTCCAAATGGTTAATTTTGGTCTTATCAACATCCTGATTGTGTTGCATTGTTTCCACTTTCTTCTTCAGCCCCATTATTTCATTATAGATCCAAGAATCAACTTTGAGAATAGAGTCAGCTTTGTTTCCCTTTGTCGAGAGTCACAAATATCTTCTACAGTCTCATGTGGAGGGGAATCAACCTTTTCAATTTGTTCCTCCCTATCCATCAATTTCTCCTCTCTAGTCTCAATAAGGTCTTTATGCTTAACAAGTTCCTCTTCTTCTTTTCCCCCAGTCTCCATAGCAAGATTTGAAACCAAAACCATATGATTTTCCTCTCTCATAAAAACTGGATCATTAGTTAAGATATCTTTGTCTTTATCACCTTCCCCAAACACAGTCTGAGTACCCTCATTTTTAGAATTACTCTATTTTCAGTTTCCCTCAATAGTATCCTCTTCATTCCCTTTCTTAATTTTTCCTTTAGTTTCCAGATATCCATCCAAATTGGAACTAAAATCTCCAACATCCATCCCATCCTCTTCCTTCAGGACATCCTGCTCAGAGCTTTCAGTTCTCTCCAACTCAAAATCCTCTTCTACAATTTGTTTTTGAGAACTAGAGGGTTTTGGTTTTGCATTTTCTTTCCCTTTAACATTCTCATCCTTCTTAAACTTTTTGGAACCCTTATGTTTGTCAGAAAAAGGAATCCAAGCTATGGATTTATTTTTATAAAAACCCTCTATGAGAAGTATCAGACCTTCATGTAAAATGGGACAAGACTCCTTCTTCCTATGGGCATACAAGCTTTGAAGCAATGGAAAACGTAGATAGAAAGGGAAAGAAATTCTATCCTTATGCCTAAAGTGGTTGAGAAAAACAAAACAAAATTTGTGAACTCTTTTATTCCTACCATCAAGGATAAAGTACTCATGGATACAACATAACACATCTCGCCAAATTCCTTTTATCTGTTCCACATCAAAGAAAACTCCATTCTTTTCTAGTTGCTTTTCCTCTACATCCATCTTCAAAAAAATTTTGTAGGCTGCATTGGAGATACTTGTCTATTTTGAGAACTTTATACCACCCATAAGAAGCCCCGTGACCTCAGCAATGAAATCCTCAGTAAGCTTCATTATGACTCCATGGAGAGTAACTCTATCATCAACCCAATTTTTAAAGAAGGTAGTAGTGACATGGGGTTTAAAGCCATGAAAATGCTCCATATAACTGGCCACCTTCCCTTTCTATAAAATCTTCCATACGTCCTGTTTAGCCTTCTAGTCTTCACATTTTTTGGGCTCTTGCTTCCGCGGTTCACCCCTCATATTGTAAAGCAAACAAAAAACCAGAAGCACCCAAACACAGAACATAGAAAGGAACCAATTATTTGTTACTTGAAATGGAATATGCCTTTTTGATGATACATGTAGCACCCACATTACATTCTCATGAATGTACCTCCTTGGGGAAGGTAATCTTACAACCATAAGGCCACTCCACCAAATCATTGAATTGTTAATCCAAGCAAATCTTTCCCACTTTAGAAAGGATGGCATCATAATTAATAAGTGCTTTTTGATCCATGTGCTTATGTAATTCATCAAGCCACCTCACCTTATGCCCAATTTTAATAGCATGATTGGCTATCCAGTCGGCGACTCCATTGGCTTCTTGATATGTATGGGATATGGCCACTTTTTCAAATTTTTAAATTAAGGCTTTGATTTCCATAATAGTAGCCTCAATAGACCATGAGATTGAATTTTTATTATTTAGGGTATTAATAATATTCAAATAATCACCTTCCAACCATAATTTGGAATACCCCAACTCAACAGCTAATTTAATAGTGTAGAGGGCTGCAGTAGGTTTAGTAATATGGCTATTCGAATTACCAATTGGGACAGCAATATCATTAATTACATTTCTTGCATGATCTCTCAAGACCCCTCCATCTCCCACTCTTCTCAGATTTCCCTTAGCTACTCCATCAAAATTTCCTTTAATCCATCCATTAAGAGGAACATACCATTTATGATCGATCTTGGATTATCATTTCTCAAATTTGACCCTTCAGATCGTAAAGGGTTATCAAATTGAAAGGTTTGATCAGAATCCCTCTAGGATTTAAAGTTCTCCTTAATGGCTCTAATGATATTCTGACCAAGCACCCATCCTAGAAGTTCTTCACTCCTAAATATTCTATTGTTTCTTTCTTTCCAGATTCCCCACTAGAGATGAGGGAGAGTGACATGATCCTTAGAGGAGCAACACCAACTTTTAAAAGATAGTTCCACATTATTTTGATGAACCCATTTTATATCCCAAAAATTTAGAATCTTAGTCCACACTAGCTATGTATAAGAGCAATTCAAAAACATATGTTCTATATCTTCAAATCCATTTTTGCATAAAATACACCTATTTACAACATTTATACCTCTTTTTTGCAAATTGTCAAGGGTCAAGATTTAATTTTGAAGCAGAGTCCAAGAGAATATTTTAATTTTGGGGATGAGCCCCTTATTCTAAGCATGAGACCAAAAAGGTTGATTACCCTTTTCATTTGAAGCAAAGATAGTAGAGACTTTAAATTGGCCACTAGGATCAGCATGCCAAATAATCTTATCCTCAAGATAAGGATAAAGAGAGACAACATTGAGAGTTAATTGTATGTTATTGAAGCCTTGATCAACATTAGTTAAATTCACCTAGGAATCATTTTGCCAATAATGACTGACTAATATGCCATATCTCTGCTTGCATTGATCAACTAAATCCTTATCATGAAAATCTCCAATCAATGGTTGATCCTTTAACTGTACATCATCCAAAAATTTCACCTTAAACCCATTACCAATTTTTTAGGAACATCCTTTTTCTAGAGTTTTCTTGGTCCCCTAAACAAACCCCCATATGGAAGAAGGATGAATAGCATTAGGAGAAGAGAATAAATTAGGAAGGGATTTAGCATTGAAGAGGTACTTATGTTTCCATATGGTACTCCACTCTTTGTTTTCATGGTAAACTCTCCAACCTAGTTTGGCTAAAAGAGCTTTGTTCATACTTCTAATTTTCCTGATTCCCAGTCCCCCTTCATGGAGAGGCTTGAAAACATGATCCCAATCAATTAAAGGCATTCTCCTTTTTTCCTCAGTACCAGTCCATAGAAAATTTCTTTGAATTTTTTCAATAGACTCACTAAATTTCATAAGAATTCTAAAGAGACTTAAATCATAAGTAGGTATGCTTTGAAGGCATGTTTTAAGAAGAGTTAACTTTCCAGCCTAGCTTAAAATATTTCCTTTCCATCCCGTAAGTTTCTTACTACCATGTTAGTAAGAACATGATGTATGAATTATTTATACAATTAGTGCAATGACCTCAAAGGCCATAACCTATTTATGACCATGGTTGCTAGCAGTATGGAACCTTATATTTTAAATATATTTTATCTTTATGAAATAATATATTTATATATAATAATGATTAGAAATTTGCATGTGCTGAATTGATTTTTGGTTATTGATTATGCTCAATTGTCTAAGTTATGTTTAAGCCTTAAGTTTGTAACTTGTACTTTTAATGTAAACATATGTTAACCTAAGTGATAACTTAGGATCATAGAATTATCCTTCTAATTTAAAATAATCCTTTAACTTAACCATCTTCAAGTAAGACTCAAACACATTGAGGAGATTGAGGTATTTATCTAGGGTTAAGGACTTATAAATGGTCCCATGTGGAAGTGCAAATGCCACATATGGTGTTTGGGTCCTATCTGTGTATGCGTATATGACTATGCCCTAAACCCCATAAAAGATCTAATTCAATAAAAATATTCACCATAGTACATTTTGTATGTGTTTACCTATAGTTAATTACCCTAGTTGACCTTCTTTGATTTTAGTTTCATGTACATGAGTGAATTGATCATTTATCACTTCTGTTAACAAGCAAGGTAAGTGGGCCTAGTCCAGAATGTACTCCGATATACAATTCTACTTTTTTTATTTTAATAAATAGGATAATAATGTGATATACATGTGATTAGATAGAAACTTATCCATAAAATAGATATCAATAAAAAATAATGGTGTGAATAATGAATGCAAGGAAGCACACATGGTATGCATAATCCCTAGTAGGAATGAGACATTAGATAAGTGGGCAAGCCTTAAAACTATCAACATCAAGGACATAAGACACTCAAAGTAATTAACACAAAACTTGGGATAATAAGTGAAGTAAATATATCATCCTATGAATGTTATATATATGAAATAAAATGATCTTACCTTATTGCAACATTTTACCTACTCTTTTGGAGCCCTTATGCGTCTATCGACCTAATGCAAATATTGGGTAGTTGCGTGACAATATATGTGGCACTAAATGTAGGAATATATTAATTATGTAATTATATCATAACCTAAACCCCAATATACTATCGTGTTTCCACCTAGTGGAGCTCAAACCTATGATAAGGAAAAATATTGAGATTGAGATTCAACTAATATAAGAGAAATGCCAAATAAACATCACATCTTTTGATGTGATCTAACTTTTTTGATATAATTTTAAATTTGATTTTATTTTGATATTAAATTTTAAATCTAAATAAAGGCTAACAAACATAATTCTCCACCTCCATATGGATTTGAGAAACTAAAACAGATGAAGTAAATAACTAACACAAAAAAAGTTATGCTTGGTCATGAGAATATAGAACCTAAAGACCTTGGTGCCTAAAGATTCGTATACTTTCTTAAGTGTAAGTGTGAAATCTCGAAACGAACCTACTTATGGCTTAATTGAAATGAATTAAAAAATGGAGATATTGTAATATCTTTTCATGTATTAAAAATGATAGAATGAGGAATATGATTATCATTGATCACAAGAAGAGAACATAATGATTATAAAGGAATAAAATTTTGTTGTGATAGTCATATCCATAGGGAATTTGTACTAATTTATATAGGATTTAACACAAGAACATATGAAAGTATTAATCATAAAAAAGAGGGGGAAAGTAAATGGTCATCCAAATTGAGCTTGAAAGTAAATAATCATCCTAAAAGAGGGGGAAATTAAATAGGGTCCAAATAATCAAAAGTAAAAAAAGGAAAACATGATGAATATGTTATAAATGAAAATTTTAAGGTGGTAACTCAGATTTAAAATATAAAAAAGGGCCAAAAGTAAAGAGATATAAAAAATCAAAAGATAAAATAAAATAAAATTATGATGATCAGTATCCTTTAAGATAATACAATTTGAAGAAGCAAGATATAAGGAACTATATATACTAGGTAAATAAAATTGAAATAAATAGAATATAAATTGATTGTAATAGCTAGGTATATAATTTAATTCAATAGGACATAAATAAATTGTATCAACTAGATTGGTTTAAAACATTGATGATATAGGATTGAAATTTATTGTATTGGCCAAGTTGATATAATCTTGAGATAGAAATTAAACTCTATTGACACATTTTAAGTTATGGATGATGATGTTGGTTGAAATAGAGAGAATTATTTTGACTCATATTCTATCATGATTGATGTTTTTATATTGATGAAAATGAATTATATTTCAACATTATTGGTCATGACTAATGTAGTTTACTAGAGGAAAAAATATATATCGGCACATTCTAGGCCATGATCGATGTAGTTTATTGTAGGATGAATAAATTGAATGACATTGGGGTAGCCAATAAAATTGGATACAAGTGATTTTATTTGATATTTAGTTATATATTGATAATTATGAAATTTATGAATGATCATGTATGTTATAGGGTTTGAATCATAAATAGGCATTCTGATTAGGAATTCTTAATAAAATAATGAAGTGAAAAAAATGGTAAAATGTGAGGTGATGTTTTACAACTCATACTCATAGAAAATTACAAGGTAGGAGTAGAGGGTAAATATACATTAATTAAACCATGATCAACATATTTATTTAAATTTAAGAGTGTTAAATGTGGAAAAATAATAAGATATATCATCAATGGGAAGATCCACTGTCATGCTAGGGTCTTCACCTCCATCGAAATCATCATCATAGATAGGGAAACTATGGTATTGGTTTTTAACCATGTGATAATTTACAAAGGTGAGATAAGTAGGATCATCATGAATAGGAACACGAGTATAAGAGTATGGATCATCATGATCATATGGAGGAAGATTAATGTCATAATAATTAAGATTTTCACTCAATAATAAAGATCATCAAGGTTAAAATAGGGAATATAATCATGGATATATTAACCAATGATATAATGTATAAAAGTGATATCATAAATATATTCATTAAGTGAAAGTGTCACACACAGCAAAAATCAACCCCCAAAAATTAGGCTTTCTAAAATTATGAGATTTTGATTATAATTTAAAAAAGTTTACATGGATGTAGAACTCACAAAACTTATCAAACCCATATAATATATTTATCTTGAATCTTCATGAAATTTATAAGCTAAGTTCATTAGTGCCCACTAGGTTATTTGGCTAATTTATTATATGGACCTCTAAATCTATTTTCCACTGTAACTTTCATGAGGTACTTACCTCTAAGATTGAGATTACATTAATAATGATACACAAATTTACAAAACCATACATAATGTTCTCCATTGTATAAATAATTTAAATATTTTAGGATTGATTAGGGAAATATCCTTTTTTTATGTTAATAGTTAGTTCAACCCTCATTACTATAGTCCATATAATAAATATACTTGGATATGTTCCTAACATTTGATGTTAGTAAAACCATAATATTTCAAAGTACTAAGAGTATTAAGTCCAAGATAATTTTATCTTGATTAAACTAACCATATAGCTTATACACATGAAGGTTATCAAAAGGTATCAAGCTTTCACAATATTTCATGCATCCTTCACAAGGTAAAGGAAAAGTACCATTTTTAGGAATTTTGTTCATGACACTATAGTCCAAATTAAATATTAGTGGACCTTATTAAAGAAATCCATGGTAATAACTTATAGTTTAAATAATTATTATTATTATTATTTCAACTTGAATCTCATATAAAGAAGATTAAAATTTACTTGCCACAAATGATTTCAAGTTAAAGTGATTTCTGTAAAGCATAAGTACTTCTATCTAATCATTCATGGTAAATTAATTCCATAAAAATGGATCTAATTAAAAAAATGTTTTTATAAGCCCAAGTACCCATTCGAACATTATCACAGCATAACATTAATTTCATGTTTGTCAGTTTAAGGTTGGTGATTATTTTCATAAGATGAAATCAAAAACATAAAACATTTAGTTAAGACAAACATAGTTTTAGTCTTCCTATTTTAGGCTTCCTTAATCTATTTATTATGAAAAATCAAAAGAGATTATTGTAGTTTATTAAAATTGACTCAAGTAATATAGTTAAAGTGGATGTATTTTGTAAAAACTATCCTACCAAATGATAACTTAGCTAGAACATAGGATTATTTGATAGACTCAATATACTACCTTGGCTAGGTATTTCATAATACAATAGAATAAAACTAATAATGCTATCCAACATAGTATGATCATTAAACCATATAAATTCCTATTTAGATTAATACATATATGTTTTTACCTTAAATGAAACATAGATGAAAGGTTCTATGACAAGATATAGTGTCAAACTTAATAAATAAAATTAGAATCCATTATCTTAAATAATTCAAGTACTGCTAATATTTCTCTCAATATCTCATATTAGACCATGGTTTGACTTAATCTTGTCTTAGCCCATTTTTATTTATAATCCTATACTAATTTAATGTTCATTTACTAATTCCTTCTTTAACTATAACTTCTTATCTGAGAAACAATGTAGAGTAATATATTTTATGTATTGAACAATTATGTCTATTAGATTGATATTTAATAAGATATGTTCCAATGGTCAAATCAAAATAATCTCATTAATTTTTTGATAAACACGCCATCAAATTAATTTCTAGAGTATATCCATGGTCTAACACATCAAACATAATCATAAAGTCTCCTTGAATGGAGTAGAATATGCTTCTTTTTAGCATGACCCACTTACTTGCCAAGTCTTGGCATATAATTCTTATGTTAGGATAGTACCAATTCATTCACTTTCTATATTTATGCATAGATTATTATTTAAAAAATAAATATACATACAAATTAATAGATAACCAAATTGATCTAGTTACATTAGTGTTTTAAAATAGGTATTTTCTTCTTTCACATCATGTTTACAACTTAGTCCTTCACAATTCATAAATATAGTCATAGAACATTATTGTGTTTATTATATCAAGTTCCCATCTTCTAAATTGAATGATTATAGACATAAATAAATGAATTTAAAAGTAAGATATGATCTTAATAACTTATAAGAACATAAAATACCCACAAGCATTCTTCATCAAATATAGCTTAATTGTTAACCAAAATCAAGTTTCATGATGAATAGATTAATGCCATATTAATAACCCATAATAAATTAGATATTGTTTAAATAAGTCATTATAATATAAAAAAAGTAATAATCCATTGTATTATGCTTTTCATTATAACCATTTACCTATACAAGTAATAGTAAATAATACTGTACTCCATGATTATAAAGACAATTGTAACTACCAACTCAGGTACAATAATGAAATCAACATATAATTAAGTGTCTTTATATTAACATTGAAACCAAGATATGTTTTGGCTCAAGGTTTAGAAACCAATCTCAAGCCCAGTCCATAATCTCAACATATCTTAAAATAAAATTTAACTATCTATTAGAGCAACTAAGTTAATGATATATAAATGATTTATGATTGATACATACTTCATGATAGCTATCATGGTATTATCCAATCATAACATGAATTTTAAAATAGTAAATAAAACACAAGTCAATCCATCTAGATTAATTGATTAAGTAATAAAACCATAACTAACAATGTATTTTATTTCAATCATACATGTTTGCTAAGTATCTTAAAATGTATAACTAAGCTATCAAGGATGGGCTCAGGTGCATGTTTGTTTAGAATTTTGTCCTATGGGTTTTGTCTACATGATTAGTTATGTTTGCTTAGGATCTTAGAGGCCATTTGGGTCATTTGGGAAGATTAGTCCCATAATCAATGGAATGTGGAGTTTCAGTCTCTCTCTCTCTCACATCTATATATACCTTTATCCCTTTGTACTCATTATTTAGAGTTAATGAGGAATATAATTTTATTCATTTTTATTTTTGGTAATCTCTCTCACCTAATCCATATAATTTAGGTGTGCATTAGATCTTGTTGAGAGGTCTTGGAGAAATCTAACATGGTATAAGAGCTTAACTCAAGGGTCATTCACCCTTTCTCAAATTCTTAGTGAGATTCCTTGACTTCATTGAGATCTGAGTAATTTTTTGTTTGGTTTTTGTTGTGGTGGAATTTTATTTTTTATTCTCAAAGTATAAGGGATTATATTCAAATTTCTAGAGGTTTTATAAAATTTTAGTGTTGTTTTTTGAAATAAAAATGGAAAAAACATATGGATTTGTTAAAAAAATCATAGGGTTCTTTTATAAAAAATCTATTGTATCAGTGGATCTTTTTTGAATTGGTTATATCAATTTGGTATCATATCTATAAGAGGGTTTACAAAATTTTGAAGTTTCTTAAATAAAAATCTCAAAAATTGTAGAGGTGTTTTTTTGTGAAGGCATGGTGTTATGCAAGTCTAATTTTTATTGATTCATAAGGTCAAATGGCCTCTCATTAGCATTTAAATTGAATTTGAGCCATCATGAAGCTCAAATCCATGGTCTACCTCTTCTATGACTATTCACTTAGCTTAGTTTTTGGTTGTCTCAACCTTGTATCTTTTACCTTCCATACATGACCTATCGATTTGATTAATAATTTTTTGGTTTTTAGTTTCATTAATCTAAAGGTAATTTTTCCATATTTGAATGGTCTATTATTAGATGTACATGATTTTATTAGGTTAAATCTCCATTAAAAATGGTATCAATAATAAGTTTGGATTCAAAATCCCATCAATAGGCTGAGAGGAACCTATGACTCTACATGACTTGGTCACATCTCCTTACCACCCATGCTATCCGTCTTCACATATTCTATATTTTTGAACTCTATAATGGCTTAATTAAACCCCATTTGTGTCTCCTCTTGAACTTATTTTGTCATTATTATCTTGCCTAATCTTGATGACACTTTAATAGACCAATCCCTTACCACTTGATGTGAAGCTTGATGAATAATGACATTGACCCTATATTAGACCCCTCCTAGGCTTGTTATTTATCATGCTCATTCTTTTCAACTCAAGCAACAGTCCTTGACTAAGGCTTTTTCCAATGTCATTGATTTATAAAACCACCACCCCTTTGTATGAATCTCATTTTTCATCCAACCCATGGATTCCACTATAGCCTCTCCTCCACTTAAATGACATCTTTCAAACCTACAACCTTAATTCTCAAGGACCACATGGCTAAACTTATTTACCTAAAAAAATCAAAGTTAATATTAAAGGTTATTTTTAAAATTTAAATGGGAAGTCATGGATATATTTCATTTGGTGGTAGAAAATTTCATGTGGGGTGATAATATCATGTGAAGATAATCTTATTGTTGTGGCCCTTGTTTTTTTGGTGAGATGGATTCCACTAAGGTGCAGAAAATTATGATTGAGATATTTATTGTAAGTGAATCATGGAATTTTTTATTGTTTTTATTTAAAAAAATATAATGTTAAGAAGATAGTTTCATTGGTTTTTAATTTACTTTCTATTTTCACTTGATGAAGATGAAGGGTGAAGCCCATGTTAGAAGGAGGTCAATTCCCCCTCATAATAAAAACCACTGAATTCTACATTATGTGATTATTCTAATGAGTTTTTGGAAGGCTACACTTACCTTTTGTTTGGTAGGGATTTTTAAAGTTTTAGTGCAAGTTTTTATTAAATACACCTTATTTATGGGAAAGTATAATTGTAATAATTTTTTATCAATAGGTAGAAATTGAGTTCCATAGTTTTCAAAAGTTAATGTTTTTAAATTTCCCATGCATTTATCATATTTCCATTATAAAATTCATAAAATATAAAATGTTACATTCTAGGGGGAGGGTCTTTGCATTGGTTGTGTTACCTTGTGCTTATGGTTTGTTGTCATGTGGTCATATTTTAGTGGTGACGAATTTCCTATGTTGTGAGAATTTGTTGAGGGAATATTAATTATTTTTCATGTACCTTATATATTTCATTTTTCTAATATTAGAGGGTGAGGTCCAATATAGCAAGAGGATAGGCAATGCAAACTTTTTTCTTGATTCTTGTAGATTCCAATCATCATTTATTACAGTCATGGATGCATTTTTGAGTCTGACATCCTATTCTTGAGTGTGCATTGCCACTACTAGGGGGTTACCTATTTTATGGGCCCAACTACTTTCTACATTATGATAATTTTTTACTACTTTCTCTCATATAGGTGAATTCATTTTCATACTAGTCTGAAGTCCATATCTAGAGAGTGCATCATTGTTTACCCACTCTAACATTGATTTCTCACTTAGATACATTCTTGATTGTGCCTGATGTCCTCATATTTTAGCATGCATTAGGGGGTATTTTAAGTTTGTATCATGTAGTTGTGCACTTCCTTAGTCTCTTATCTTATTCATGATGACTCCATTTGATAGACTCCATAGGAGAATTGTTGAGTCTATGTTATTAATCCTTCTTGGGGTGACCAATTATGATTCATATCATGTGTACATGGAATGTTCACTCATGTATCAGGACCTTATTCCATTATTATATGGATATTCATGTTCTTATTGACCCAGGTTAATATGATGATTGGTCTAATTCTTGTGATTGTGTCTATGTTCACTTGTTATTGCATGTTTCATGGGATATACACTACCATGTGGAGTACACAAAGTGTCCCTCCACTATTTAAAACACTCTTTAGAGTCTTTTTAGGGATCTTAATGTGCTTTATGTCATACCTTCTTCTCTACTTCATATTATCTCTTCTACAACTATTGTAATCTCTCCTCATAATTTTATTTCTTGTGATGATATATCCATGGTGGATATTGCTCTTCTCTCTATTGAGCCCCCACTTAGGATGATATTTTGGTATACCATAGTTATATCATTATAGATTTTAAAACTATTCTTATGTAGATTGTTACTATTTCAGAGCCTTCATAGACTTCAATTTTAGAGAACTTTATTGATTCCAATGAGATTATATACATTGAGAATATTCGATGACTCATATGTTCATGTGGACATTCATCTTACATATTTGAGTACTTCATTTGTAGACTAGTCTTAAGTTTGATGGTTGTTGAGTTGTTCTATCCTCTTCCCATGGACATTATTTTAGTAAATGTTCCATGTCTTTATTCTTCTCTATTTATTCTCACCTTCATTTTATACTTCTTCATTTCCATCTTCTATAGTCAGTCTTATAATAACTAATTAGACTTCCGCACATTCGATCATTAGTAGGGAGATGTTTTAGCATTTTATAGAGATATACATCATGATTCCTACCTACATTATACTTGAGTGGGAATTTAGTATTCTGACTACTTGGGGTTTTTTTCTTCCAAAAGGAAGAAATAAAATTTGTTTTACTGGAAGCTACTATAACATTTTCCATGTGACATTCTGCACTTACCTTTTCTCTCTTCTTTATGGAGTTATATATTCTTCTTGTTTTATAAGATACTAGGTATCATTTCTATGTACTTGCATATCTCATCAAGCCTCATTTTTGGGACCTAATTCTCCATTCCACCTAAGCTACACTTAAAGGGTGTGTTGGTGTAGACTTTTATCCTAGGATTTTTATCTACATGGTTCATTATGCTTGCTGAGGGTCTTAGAGGCCATTTGGGTCATTTGGGAAGATTAGTCCCACATTCACTAGAATGTGGGATTTTACTATCTCTCCCACCTATATATGTACCTCTTTACCTTTATATTCATAATCCAAAGTAATGAGGAATATCATTTTATGCTCTTTAATTTTTGGTAATCTCTTTCAACTAGTCCATAGCTTTTTGGATAGATTTCACATGATTTACCATACATCTAAGTATTAAACACCATAAAAATGAACATATTAGTATGAAAAAATATTTTCCATTAATAAATAAAACATGTTCCCATATTACAATCCACAAGATTATTATATACAATAAAATGGAGGAATCAACATATTTTCGTAAGGAGATACACCTAGAAAATAAAGCAAAGCATACTCAGTTCAAAAAAAATTACATATAAGTCTTTACTCAAAATTTCTAACTTAGAAAAAATTTAATGGTCTCTTTAATAGTAAAGGTTTTAAACTATGATGTGAATACATACTACTCTAATCATATTTACATGATGAGAAAACAATTAAACATATTTTTAGCTACTTCAGTAAGATTAAATTTTGTAAACAATATGGATGGGCTTGTCACAAAATATGACTCTCTACATTGTAACAAGAATAAGTCAGCATAATACTTAAAATTATTTTGCATTAGACTATATATCTATGTGTGTGTTTTTAAGTCATATACAATTTATTCTCATTAGCACGCATGCGCCCACACACACACACACACACACTCTCTCTCTCTCTCTCTCTCACTCACACACACACACACACACACACACACACATGTGTGTGTGTGTGTGTGTGTGTGTGTGTGTGTGTGTGTGTGTGTGTGAGAGAGAGAGAGAGAGAGAGAGAGAGAGAGAGAGAGAGAGAGAGAGAGAGAGAGAGAGAGAGAGAGAGAGAGAGAGAGAGAGAGAGAGAGAGAGAGAGAGAGAGAGAGAGAGAGAGAGAGAGAGAGAGAGAGAGAGAGAGAGAGATGATAATCATAATAAAATAAATAAAAGTAATACAAGAATTCCAAAATACCTCTAGTATTGATTATCTATATCCATAAATGGGATTAAAGTATCATAGATGATTCAAATTACCATTTTGAAACACCATCTTGAATATGGATTAGTAATTTCAAATTCAAAAATATTTGAAATTCTCAGTAATCAAAAGCCAATCAAATGATCATAATTATTTCTTGCCATTATCTAAAAATATTGATCTTATAATTATAACTAAATTATGTCTATACAAATATTATAAATAGGAACCTAAATCCATTTAAGTTATAATTAAGGAATATATAAGTCACACACAATAAATACACAAAGATTAACCAAATTGATCAAATACAAAATTCAAGAATCATAAATATTGTCAAAGTAATTCACATTAAAATCTTGAAAGGTTTCTAGTTTATTATTAATCACTTTCAAAAGAAAATATCATGTAGGTTATATAAGTGGGACCTAGTCACTATACAACCTAAAAATTTACTATTTCAATCTCTTATTAGTGATACCTCAATTTACAAGACCTTTGTTCAACCACCAAGGGTTTCTCACCCAATATTCATTTACCATTTTTTATTTAAGAAAAAAATCTTCTTTAAAATATTATAAAAAGGATTTTTAAGATATCTAAAATCTAAATAACTTCAAACAACATCATGGGTAACTAATATAGTCTTTAAATTTAGAATGCATCAATTACTATTTAACTAGAAATGATATTAACACATTTATACAACCCTATAAAGGTCTAAAAAACTATGGTATGATTGTAGGTATAAAATGAAATACATCAACAAATTTATAAATAAGCATATCTACCAATAAAATCTTCTTACATTAGTCCATAGTAGATAACAATGAAAACCTAAAACCCATAAAAATAATTCTCTACAAGTTATCCACTAAACACAATACAATCCTAGGGGACATAGAAAGCGAAATGAAAGGTCCTTAAATTGTATTTAGATATAAAATATATACATATTCATGTGGATGCATAAGTTTTCATATACATAAAATTTTATAATACAATTTTTTAAAAAATCATTCAAACAAATTCGTGAAAGCTTAATTATTTCCAAACTTAAAGAACATGGGCATAAGGTTTAATATACAATATTTGTTTATAAATTTAGTGACCCTAAATTTTATTTTGATCTTATCCTTTATTTATTTATATGATATTCCATAGTGAACTTTATTTTATCTTAGGTTACATTTATACTTGATGTAAAATTTCCTAGTAGTGAGAATTAATGGCTACTTAAAAATACTAGGGCATATAATGGCCTAAATAGGTAGATTGATTGGGGTCTACCCTAATTTATTATTTTCACCTCAAGCATTCTAATCAATAGTTTATTTTTTACTTTCCCAACCAAATCAAACTTTATTTAGGTTTTTTACATGATTAACTTGACAAAATATTTTTGAAATCATTAACCTTTTTAAATAAATAAACACTAACACCTTAGTCAATGTTGGGTATGATTTATTACATAATTCCATTTTTAAACAATCATAACACAAATGTTTTATGGATCTCCCAATCTATTTTTTATTTTATTGAAATATATCTATTATTTATAAATAAACACTATAACACTATTGACAATCATAAGAATGATTCTATTAAGTATCAAAAATCAAGCAAGGGAAAATATTCCCAAGCCCATGTAGCTTTGGGATAAAACTAGATACTATCAACATATTCAATATAATATCAAAAAACATAAAAAAATATATTATGTCAATGGTTGATAGTAACACCAAAATATAATGAAGTAAATCATAGGGAAGGGTCACCTTATAGTTCTTTAATGTTGACAAAACATCTTGCAAACTTGGATAAACAAGATCAAGGTTATAAATATTTTCATTGATCATTAAATGAAAGTTCAGATTCACTTGCAAACACTCAAATATTATTATTTTAATCACACAATTTAAAATTTAATTAATATTATCTAAAGTGATGTTTTTATTTTCATTTTTTAATACATTTCATCATGTATTCACATTTAATGAACAATAATTTTTTTAATAGAAACCTCTTACTTTTTGTGTATAAGTTACCATAGTAACTAGTTTAGAAAAGATGTAACTTTGATACTATATGTTATATGACATACTAACCCCATTAATAAGACACCATCTTGGTGCCTTAGAAATTAATTTTAGGCAATTGATCCTTAGAGCAATCCTAAAATTTCTATTAATACTATGAATGAACAAGTATTTTCAACTTTTTTACAATCATGCAACTAATTTTGAATCTAGTATCCATATAATCATGTAATTTTTTTACAAAGTGCTTCAATTTTTTTCTTGAATCCATTATCAAAACTTACTACAATATTGCAACATATCATAACTACTTTAGATAAGTTGTAAATTTTTTTAAATGAAAATATTCAATTAATACATAATATTTCTAGAAATTATAATATTTATAAAGTATAGAAACATTTAAAAATAATTCATAGGCACAAAATTTACCACAATACCCTTAATTATTCTCATATAATACCACACTGACCACACTAGATATTCAATAATACATCAAAGACATTTACATGAAACCTCAAAGTTCTCATCATTCTCTACATGAAATTGTGAGTTGAATATGAACCAAAGAAATAAATCCCACCATGAAGTATTATCCATATGAATTAATTTACCCATCTTATCATCCAAATATTGAGGGTACATAATATTTTCATACTACCTAATCAAGACTTTTTATTATCATCAACAAGGTAAAATATAAAGAATAAACAAAATTAATCATGCTTGAATAGAATAAATATTAATCATGATTCAACATAAATTTGGTTGTCTTATTTCAATTAGAAATTAAATTTTCATGATTAGTTTTCACTTACTAGTTTCAACCAACATTATAATACCAACTAGGTACTTTAATTTTTAGTAAGTACCACCTTGTCAGTATTACATAGGAGTTTGATACTAGGGACCAATTTTTGCTTGATCAATCACTCATCTCAATTTTCTTTGTATCTAAACTACCAACATTTTAATGACATAAATAATTCATTAAACCAATATTATTTCAAACAAAAATAATAGTCTAATATTCGCAAATTATATTTTTGCAGGATAGATGTCGGTTCATCCAAACCAAGTCTAGTCATAAGTTATAACAAGCATACTCTCCATAAGAGTGTTGTACTAGCTCAAATATTTATAAAACTTGAGTTATTTTCAAATTCAAGATGAAAAATGAACAATCACACTAATTTCATGAAGGATAAACAATGCCTACCCTACTCTAATAAATAGGGAAATATAGCATATCAACTAATACTTTTGAGGATATAATTTACACACCAAGGAAATAAATATATAATAGTTATTACCAAATTCATTCAATTTTAGAGGTACCAATTTATATCCAAATAGTTAATATTTTATTTTAAAAGTACAACACTTTAAATTTGAAAAAAATATTGCGTAATGATCCCTAGTATAGAATTACCTTGGCCCAAGGTGAGGTTGTTCTTACATATTAAAGTAATTATTATGGGATAAGGTAAGGTTTTACTAACATATTAAAGTGGTTATTGTCATTATATAATAAAATATTGAAATAATAACTTGTCATAATCCTTGTCAACATGACTCAAATATTTTCTCATAGTTAGGGGGGACCAAGCTTGAATTTAACTATCATAAAAATCAAAATGTTGAAATCCTAAAAACTAAACATGGTTTTATATACCATAATAATTCTTTAATTTATTTTATTAAGTGCATAAAATAAAATAAAATAAATAAGAAAAAACTATACATATACCTAATTTTAATGAAGTAAAAAATATACCCTTATGAATTCATAGAAGTTTGTGAAAACAAAAAAAAAAAAACCTTGGAATGAATGTTTTGAGATATCATATAACTTATGCCTTTATTAGGAATTTATTCCACTAGAATAATATACACTAAAATTAATCCTATAGGATTAAAAAAATATATAAATCATGATGGTTGGCTAAGACCAATCATCCAATACAATATAAACATATCAATCTCTAGGCATCTCAAATATAACATCACCTCCTCCTAAGAAAAGGTTATTTATAGTTGTGTCAAACACTTCATAACTAATAAACTAGACTCAAGCCACAACAACCATTAATTCCTCATGGGTTAAATGACTAACAATGTTTCCTCATAATTAGATATCCCAAATATTCATTAACTTACCTTAAAAAACATTCATTCTCACCCAAATTATCCCCCAAATATTAAGTCATGCCCATGGAATTCCTAAGGACATTATACCCTAATCATCTCATAATGACTTGAGTATACAAGTCATTAACAAATACTATAAATTTAACCTTATTTGCAAGAGTGAATCTTCTTCAATTCACCTACTCTTGACATGGCCATCCAAGATAATAGTAGATATTTGATGCTTTACTTGATAAAAATTTGACTTCAGAAATGGTTGACTTAGCCAAGGCTATGAATGAGTACCATATTAACACATAATATTCATAAGACAGAGTTTTTGTCTCATTCTACTCAAGAGAGAATGAATGTCCTTTATAATATCATATCCTAGTTCTAATCAAGATAAATAAATACTAATTTAATTTCTTGATCAAATAATTTACCTATATTTCCTTGATATTTATGAGAGTTCAACCTAGGATCTGATACCATTATTCCATACCCTAAAAATCAACTAAAAAACTTTTGAGATTTATAGTATTATTAGATGTCAATTCTAAATTTAACTAGTGTACATGGGTATATAATTCAAATAACTAGATGAAATAATATACAATATGTCTCTTTTTTCCATATGGCACCTATAATCAATATTAATTAGGGTCCACTAGGTTAATGGGTTAGTTTATTTTATGGATCTCTTAATTCATTTTTCACTCTAACGTTAATGAGGTACTTACCACTAAGTTTGAGATTGCATTCAAAATGCTCTAATAATTTATAAAACCATTCATAATTTTAACCATGGTAGAAATAATTGAAAGGAATTTAATCTAACTAGGTTAGTCTCTAATTTGACTTGATAATCATTAGTTTAACCCTTATTACATCAGTTTATATAAGAAAGATACTTCCATATTAGATGTTCCTAATATGTGTTCTTAGTGAAATCACAATGTTTCCAATAATTAAGATTATTATGTTAAATACAATTTTATCATAGCTAAAATATCTCTATAACCTATAGGTGTGAATTTTATCAAAATGCCTCAATATCCCTATAATCATCTAAAAATGACACTTGAGTGCTAAGAGTGATACTTGTGATAACCTATCCCTAGATTAATCTTAGACCTATCTTAAGTCCTATTTATATACTTTTATAACTATCATGTTGGGCACATGCATCCATAAACATCCCTAAATCAATCTCAAACATTCACTTTAGCATTGTAATCCCTAATGCCACCTAGAAATTGTCACCATAATTTGAATAGTAGCACCACATGGTGTTAGTGTCCCAATTTGTGTACTATTATCCATTTCCTTCCTTTTCTCTCCAATAAATATCATTTTAAATGAGAAACCACATATGTTTGTCTTATACCTAATTTAATACCCACACAATCATTAGAATATTATATATACATGACTTTTAATCCTCTATCCACTAAATGTAAATCTAAAGAAAATTACGTAAATAAACTCAGAATAAGTTATGCACAATCATGGTTATCAATTATTATTATGCATTACTTCTATGTACAACTATCTATAGCATTCCTAAGCTCTGATTACTTAGATTTAAAATCTCAAGCACACTCAAATAACTTAATCCAACATTTAAACTAGATTCAATTACACTTATACCAGTACATAGGTGCGGGAGAACTACATTGTGCTTGATCCCTCCTTAAAGTATTGATATGTAGGAAAGTCTCATCACAAAGGGGTGTTGATGATGTACAACCTACCCTTATAACAATAAACTTTGATAATTATGCCAATAGTATTCCCTAATAACATGGATGTTTAGGGTTTACATTTTAAATTAGCCAAATTATGCCACCTATAGAGAATTAGAACTCATGCATATAGGAAATAAAATTGGTAGACTAAGACACATGTTTACCAAGAAGATCAAAAAATTATTACATAGAGGACACTAGAACCAAAATAAGGACACTAGTACCATATGACCCTACTATCCAGTTAGGGTGCTACTATCTAAAAAGGGTTTTAACAACTACATCCTATCCATAACACTAATATTAGTTCATGTTATAGTTTGCATCATTTATATCTCCTATCTTGGTTAAGTTAAAGCTGAGTACTTGTTTGAATTATTTATTAATATTTTTATAAAGGTTAAAGTATATCAATTATAATACAAATTAGTGGTTATATTTACTACATATGTCTACCTTGATTTACTATACTCAAACCCTTTAATAACCTATGACTCAAACTCCATAACCCTCAAAAGTTAAATCATTTGGTGAACCTGACTTACTTTGAATACTAATAAAACCCTAACCATATATTCTACTAGAGTTTTTATCATTTTTTTTCATATTATAATTGGTTATGTTAATATTTTCATATTTCATACATTTCTCTTTAGTAAACCTCTTTAACTTTTTTTACTGTATGCCATGTAATAAAGTTATCTCTCTTCCCTTAATAAGAAGTGATAGGCTTAGTGGAATCCTATTGATCATACCTAGAATCCTTATATTTGACCTTATACCATTAAGAAATGACAAGTTACAACTCCCATCATTGATCCTTCACACCCTAAATATGTGGACTTAAATGATAATACATGTAAATATGAGCAATACAATTAGGGATTAGGTGATACACAAGATGGGAATTAGGACACTCTCCCCCACTTGATAATAAAAATCTTATAGTCAATAAGAATGATATTTTCTGGATTTTTAGAGATAGAGTTTATTAAAAACCCCATGATCATGCAAATATTCTATAATCCATAATGGAAATAAATAAAAAATCAAGCAATGGTCAATCTTTGACATCCCTAAATAATAATATTATTATAACTACTTTGGAGGCAACTCAGATTATATAGCAAACTATTTTAACTTGATAAAATTCAATAAAAAATACACCTCATAAATATACAATCCCTTATGCATGATATTCATTCTCTATAGGGTAAGGTGTTACATCTTAAGTAGGGTGCTACTAGGCCATAATATGCCTTAAATTCCCATGTTATTGTACATACATCTTTAACACAACACATAGTGGAAACTTATTTTCCATATGAAATCATGGAACCTAAGATTACTTTGTATGATGGTAAGACTGACCCAAAGTACCATCTATGAGCTTTCCATATAGCATGTTTGGACTACATGTCCAATAAGTGTATCCTTAATAATTTATTCCCATGCAATATAAAATAATATGCTTTAAATTGGTTTTATGATCTTACAAATCAGTCTATCATCACATTCAATCCATTGGAAGATAGTTTTTTATCACTTTTCAATTAACATCAATGATAATATCTCATATGCTTAAGTGGCACAACTAAAGAAAAAATATAATGAGCCTATTATAGAATATGTGTTGTGATATAAAACTATATTGCTAGAGATGACTATCTTTATGGTAGATAGAGAGTTTTAAGACATATTTAAATAGAGTTTACTACTAGCATTGCATAAAGATATCTTGTTCAAGAAGGTTCCAACATTTATAGATTTATGATACACTATGAAAGAAAGGGAAGTCAAGCTTCTATCTATAGATAAATTAAAGCACATAATTAGATTAAATTTGACTAACAAGATTTATAATAATCCTCCATAAAAATTAAGGTCTACTAAAAATAAGAGTGATCCGACAACCATAGTTAATGTTGTTTTAGAGCCATCTCCTCACCTAGTTTTATTAGATCCTACACATATTTTTCACCAACCTTATAAAATCATTGCGACATGTTTTACAATAGCTCCTAGAATGCAATGGCATATCTCTCCCTCCCATAATTTTTTTTGATATGACATGAACTCTTCAAAATATCTATGATTCCAATGCATTCTATGAATATCATAAGGCACTAGGAAATAATACAGATTGATGAATCAAATTTATATATAATATAGAATATTTTATAGAGGACAACATAATTGATGTCAATACATCCACATTGGAACACAAAGTTCAAAAAATGGAAGCTAAGGCATTGAAAATATTTTTGGATCCATTTACAAAGTAAAAGTTATTGAGGCATTGGGTACTTTAGGTGTTCATTGTATATCATGCACATCAACCACGGGCATAATATGACACTACTAGATAGGATGCACACCCCCTAGATAATATCATTGGTATGTATCATACTACAATACCAACTAGACCACTCATAAATTTATAAGAGTAGAAGATTGTTGATGATGCTTCATATTTATATACACTCTTTATACGAGCATACATAGATAATCATCCTATTTAGGGTGTTATGGTTGATAAGGTGTGAAGTATTAACATGTGAACTATCACACTTGTACAATATTTGGATTATTATAATAATTTTATTTCTCTTACCAACATATTTATTTGTAGTTTTAGTGTCCATGTTCAGGGCTCCATTGTGGATATTTTACTTTTAGTAGAGGTTGGACTAGAATATGTGGCCACTATATTGTTATTATTACCTAGTGTAGGCACATTTGAAATGTTATTGCATAGACGATGGATATGAAAATTATGAATCATTCCATCTAATGTGGATAGATTACTCAAACACATACATGCTAATTAGGTGGTTATAGTTGAGTGGTTTTCATATGACTATCTTTTATGTATCCCTAATGTAGTCACACCTTAGCTAATATTTATAGTCCCAATCATAGTTCCCCTATGTACACCATGGAGTTTAACTGATACACTAGTGTAGGTGAGGTTTACTCCTATATTGTTACCATGAATGTATACTCTCTCATGGAGACCCTTATTAGAGAGACCCATATGTCTTAAATATTTTTTAAATTCTAGGGGGCATCCCTCTAATCCTTTCTTTCAAAGATCATTATTATTGAGTTGCCATGTTTCTTAGTATATGTATCCCATGCTAGCTACATCATATTCTACCTAATGGATCCATAACACCCCTATTATTCATAAGACACCCCAGTCATCTTCACATTTTACACTTCCATGTTTACACTTCTTATATATGTCAAAGACACCCATGTTAGCTATCTTAGTGTAGTAGATTTTTATCACACATACACGCTTCAATTATTCTTGTTGAGTGTTCATAGATACTTACAAGACTAACTCTGACTACATAGATCTATATTTACTAATATCTACCCACTAGGGAGCATTTACATAGATATATATGTTCCTTATTTGATATATTCACCCATTTTAGGGTATCTTATACATAGTTTTGATTTCTAGGTTACATATTTCTAAACTTTAAATCATAGATTTACCATTTTTATATCTTGATATTTATCATCCTAAACCTAATCAAACTTTTTTCTGACTACTACTTCTCTAGACTAGGCTTATGTACATCTCTACACTTATACATATTTGTACCACATGTTCACACATACTTTAATTTTTAGTTTTCCTAGTTTATACTTGATGGTGGCTTTGTGATTCTTCTATTCAAGGGGATTTGAATATACCATTCATATATGTCTCTATTCCACTTATTTCCATTATATGTATGATTTGGATTTGTGCCCATGTCCTTATGTGTGCCTTCATGATTATGTATAAAGACATTTGAACATGTCCTTTCATGTTGATATAATCTAACTTGTTTGTTTTGTGTTTATGTGAACATTTTAACATGTACTTATATGTCTTGATTTCTCAAATTTAGTGACATGTGCCCATGTTCATTGCATTATTTCCACTTAGCCTACATTTTGTGCCTCATGTGTCTTGTATGTATGATTTATTATATGAATCACAGCCATGACACTTTATTATTGATTATTACACACTACCATTTTATATTCCATGATGGACCTCATGCATCTCTCATTCCTACTTGGGTGCCATGATATACATCATGCCCCATCCTGTTATGTAGTTACTCAATTTATTACTTAGATTCACTGTTCATATACATTTTTATATCTATATTTACATCCTTGGGAATAATAGATATAACACACATAATACACTAAAAAACTATTGCTAAGATTATCTTACATATAAATGTTATGTATGCACATTATATTGGTTTATTACACATATGTTATATATGCTCTAGCTAACACACATATTGTAAAGATTTTTATTTTAACAATAGTTATTGCATAGGTCCAAGAAATACTCTCAAAAAAGGGCGCATTCATATAGGCTTTTAAAAGAGATCAGGCTATTTGAATGCACTTAGAGTATAATTTTCAACATAGGCATAAAATATAGAAATCAATTTTAGGAAAACATAGTGGGAAATGATGACACAAATATCAGTTTAGTTGCACAAAAATCATAATATTTTTACATTTTCACCTAAATTGGGACACTAACAGTAAGATTTATATTATCTAATATATGGTGTTACTATCTAGTAGCCTTAGTTTTTTGAAATTTTAGATTGGCTAGAAAAGTACAAGTACAATCCAAGTTTGCATATGTTCAATTATAGATTACTAATTTTGGATTAGTTTAACACATATTCATACCAATATAATATTATTGGAGAATCATGCATGACATGATCACTCTCATTTTGATTTAGATGGTTAAATATAGATTATTACAACTCAATCTAGAATCCATATACTTAGATATCAAATTTTGGGGCATGTGCACAATACATTGTTTATGTATGATGACTTATGCACTAGATGATAAGATGGAATGGCAAACTAAATGTAATTATCTACATTTCACACACTAGAAACCATGTTCCAAGTTACATATTGTTAATTATGGTTTATATTTGAATAAATTAAATAAAAATTGGTAAAAAACTTAGACAATGAATGAATTCACAAAATAATATTAATTGTATTTTATCTTATTCAATCAAATATTTTATGAATATATAGATGAATAGCTCCTTAAAACAAGGATATCATTATATTCAAAAATCAACTATCCTCTCAATATCTCCTCACACCCTATTGTTACATACACCTCAAACAGCTATGTCAGTTGTGACAACAACTCACTCACTATATAAAGTATTTTATTTTCACACTATATTATTAATGAGTTGTATGACAACTCATAAAAATATTACAAATATATTAACCATAATGTGATCACTAACTATGATTTTTTAACATTCCACCTTAGTGTTAACAATGGGAGAACATTATTTTATATTATAACTACTAGCAACCTCAAATGATGGTTTTTTCACTTAGCTAACCACCAACCTACAAACAACCATGATCATTTTAAACTAATCTTGCCAATAACCTATAAGCAAATCATGGTTATACACTTGGTTTTTCACTAACATGAAAATAAATAATATGGTTTTACATGGGATTAATCAACAAACAACAATAAACAAAAGGTAAAGGATAACCAATAACCTATAAACAAATAAGATGGTTTACATATGGTTGCCAAAAAACCAAAACATACAAAAGGTTTTAAAAGACAACTAATAACCTAAAAAGAAGCTATATTAATCTTTTAGTCATCATCAATATTTTTATCTAAAGGGTAAATACAAATATTCTCACTTATTAAAATCTTTGAACATGTATGTTGATTCTATTATTTATTTGAAAACACAATGAAAAATATGAAAAAGCACACCACAAAAGATGTCACCAAATCATTTGGGCCTCATCATTCATGACTATCAAGAGGCTTTATAACCTCTATCCTTTCTTTCCTCCATCCTCCAAATTTGACTATTTACTTAGCTTATGAGGTCTTAAAGATCATATGCATGCCATTTTTAAGGTAATAAGGTCCCCTCACAAGATTGATAGATTCAACATTTGACTTTGGATGTTGCATACAAGCGATAATGTGTCCTTATAAATTTGAACACTTTTGACTATGACTCTAAATCTCAACTTTGACACTTTTGATATTTTTGAAAATTTTGGACTTTGATGACAATAAAGACTCTACATAGACTTCATTAAATAAAACACATAAATAATTAACTATAATGACTCCAAAGGTTTTTTTTTTGGAAAACAATGTATTCAAATTAAATAAACACTTTCAAATTTGGGTAATTAGAAAATATGACAAAAAAATTATATTTTCAAGTTTTTAAAAATAAAAATGACCCATAATTTTGTAACATAAGACAAAGAAAAAATGTGATATTTAAATGTTTTACTAAACTAAAAACATAAACCAAAAAAATACAATGATAAGAAACTCAAACTAACAAGACAAACTATTTTAATTTTCTAAGACCATAAGTGAATAACAACCAAATCTAAAATAACAATAAAAAACTAATGTATACCCTATATGACATTTCAGTGAGATAAATAATTTTATGTCTCAAACATAAAAATAACATACTAAAAGATTTTGAAAGACTTACGACTGTACCTAATATAGACAAATGAGATGAATGATCATGTGGTCATATAAATAACTTTTGTATTAAAATCCATGTGATAGCTAATGATGAATTAATTATTTTCAAAAGTCCGCATCAATAAAACTACCAATTGGAGATCGATGAAAGAACATGTCTCAATGAAAATCTAAGGTGGAATTTCCTAGTACTAAGGTTTGATGTTGTATTATGTATGTTGGATATTGAATTTATGGATAATAAGTCAAATGGTAGAATATATAAGACATAGCTATAGGATAAATTAGCCAAATCCCTCAAGATAATGGCATAGCTGGTGATTGAAATATTTATAGATCTACTCATATACTAGTGAATAGAAGACTAATATTAAATTTTCATGTTATATAAATACAAATAACATATTGGGTGCCATATTTAATGACATGATGATATATATAAATACATAACATCTTTAAAGATATATTAGAATGATGTCATGAGTTGTGTATTTTCACTAGTTTAGATCTGATGCATTGAGTAGTATTTTTGTATTACCAATCCTATAGCAAATGCTAATAAAAATCTATTAAACTAATATGAACTTGCATAAATTATTTCAAACTCTCATGCATCAGGGAAATAAACAATTTTTGGATGTCCCTTGAAAAAAATAAATTATTCCATCTCATAGCACCATTCAATGAGTGAATCAGTCTGATCTGATACCAAATGCTAATTATGGTTTATATTTGACCAAAGCCAAACATAAAATTCTTGGGAAAAAAATATAAAATGAATGAAAACAAAAAATAATTATTATTATCTTCTATTTTATTCAATTGGATATATTATAAATATATAGATAATTATATCCTTAAAATAAGGAGACTATAACTATCTTCAACAATCAACTATCCTCAGAATATCTTCACACATTCTATTCTTACACACACCTAGAATAGCTATGTGAGTTGTGACTACAATTCACTCACTATATAAACTATTTTATTTTCACACTATATTATTAATGAGTTGTATGATAACTCATAATAATATTAAAAATATATGAACCATAATGTGAGAACTAACTATGATTTATCAACACATACTAGATTCAAACCTTTATCTATAGTGGTTGGCATTCGTAAGTGGGTCAGAGATACCTAATATTCTTGAGTGGCCATAGAGATAACATATAAAATTAAAATTATAGTTACACATATTTAGTTGCATTTCATTATTTTAGTTTTAGATGTATTACTACACATAAGTAGGCAATGATGGAGTCATAGTCTACTTGAGTTCTTGAGCCACCTAAATAAGATGGTTGGATAGACCATTAGTCCAATCTAGGTTTATCATAGCTCATCATACACAAATTAGGGGTGGGAAATTATTAATTCAAAATTGGGTTGAGTTATTGAGCCACCCACACATGGGGATTGATGAAACTATTAGCTTAGTCAAATTTATTCACCAATTGATCACTATCTACATAAACACACATAGGTTGTCACTAGGTTTATGTATTTATTTGTTTACCTATGGAGGTGTATTTGTTCCTTTCCTCTCTCCTATCTATTTATTTAGTTTTGTTGTTTACTTTTGATATTTCTTAATTGAGGACTAGTATATGCATGTTTCATTTGTAAGACACATAGTAGGGCATGCTTCACATACTCAGATCTAGATTCATGGGCTTCACCTCTTAGGTAAGTCTAGGTACACTTATTTTTCCTTTATCCTAATCGTTTTACTTTACTACATTTTTAGAATAAAGGGGGCATAATATAATCCCCTAAGATTTGAACTTGAGTGTTAAGAGCGATAATTTAGCCCACCTATCCTTAACTTATCCTAGAAATCTATTCAAGCCTATTTAGACACTTATCTAGCCTTTTTGTAGGCCACACACATCCTTAAACATCCCTAAAATAGTCCTAAACCTTTTCTTTATCATCCTAGCCCTGAGTGACTTAGGTTTTTCCACCTAGACACTAGCTCCATAATTGGGATAGTAGATCCCCATGGTGCTAGTGTCCCAATTTGGAAACTATTATCCTTTTCCCTCTTTTTGTCTTCAATAGATATCTTTTCAAATAATAAAATACCTATGGTTTCCTATAACTTTTTAAAGACTTGTACAAGCACTATAATAGTGTATATAGATGAATGTTATCTATCTAATGACTAGATGGAAATCAGATGTAATTTACACAAACAAAATTAGAACAAGTTATGCACAATCAAGCTTATCAATCTATATTATACTCTACTTCTACATACAACCTTATATAACATTCATAATCTTTGATTAATCAAATTTATAGTCTTAAGCACACTCTAATCACTCAACTTTTCATTCATACTAGCTTCATTTGCACTTGTAGAAGCATTTATGTGGGAGATAACTACATCAAGCTTGATCCCTCCTTGAAGTATTGGTATGTAGGAAAATTTCATCATATTTGAGTGTTGAGGATGTCCAACCTACCCCAATACCAACACACTTTCCTATGTGTGCCAACTAGATGCCTTAGAAACATGGAAGTTTAGGGTGCACAAATAAAATCAACCAAAATAGGTCACATATATGGAATCAAAATTCATGCACACATAAGAGCACTAAAAATCTCATAATAGTTCTACATGGAGGACAAAAACACTAAAATTAGGACACTAGTGCCATGTGTCACTATTGTCCAATTAGGGTGCTAACATCTAAGAAGTGTTTTAACACTTTGATCTTATCTATGACACTTAGATTAACTCATTTCCTATTTTACAAACTTTAGATCTCTTGTCTTAGTTAATTTCTAGCTAAGAGCTTGTTTGCATTATTTATTTATATTTTTATAAATGTCAAACTATATTAATTATGTTCCAAATTAGTGGTTGTATTTCTTTTTTATTTATAACCTTATTTACTATAATTAGACCCTTTAAGAACCTAGAGCATAAAATCCATAACTCTAAATAGTTAAACCAATCTCACAAGATTTTATGCATCTTTCAAAAGGTAGCTATAAATTACCTTGTTTAGGTAGTGTTTGCATCACACTATAGTCATTAAAAAATATCAGTGTACCTTATTTATGAAACCAATGGTAATAACTTATAGTTCATATAATAAATAATAATTACTCTTTTGAATGAAAGCACATATGAAGAAGGGTACACATTACCTACCACATATATGCTTGCAAGAAAAAAAATTATTTATGTAGAACATAAGGACTATAATATGATCTTTTGTGGTAACTCTATCCCATATGAAAGGTTAAAATAAAAAAACTACGTTGAGAACCTTTGATTCCTCATCTGAACCTTATCACAACCTAACATTAAGGCAATGGTTTTCAGGTTGAGGTTGGTGATTATTTTCTTAATATGAAATTAAATAATTGGATTTTATTTAAGAAAATAATAATTATATCCTTAATCTAGTTGTTATGATAAATCAAAAAATACTATTGAAATGTAATATCATCATATTAAATCATCTAGTTTGAGTGGAGGGTGTTTAAACTTTTGAATACCCTGTCATGTGAGAACTCTTAAAAACACATGATATTCCTTAGCATATATATACTATCTTGGTCAATAATTTAAAAATACAAATTAATATAATAGAATATTAATAATTTTATAAAAAAATCATCAATAAACCATATCTTTTCCAAGTGACATCAATACATACAAGTTTTTACCTTACATGAAACATACTAGAAAGGTTTTATGACAAGATCTGGTCTCGACATTAATAGATAAATTTTGAATCCATTATATTAAATTATGAAAGTTCCACTAACATTTTTTTCACAACCCATTGTTCCTATTATTCCCAAACTACATTAAGTTCCATTCAAAAGTTATTTTTTCAATGAAAAATTCTCATGAAAAAAAGAATTAATAATAATATATTCATGAAATGAACAATACTATATATTAAATTTATATTATAGATCAATGTTCAAATAATAAAATCAAAATAAAATCAACATTTTTTTGATAACTAAGTTATTACATTCATTTATAAAACAATTTTGTGGTATAACATATCAAACACTATCATATAGTTTCCTTGAATGGAGTAGATCATGGTTATTTTTGACATGATACACTTAATTTCAAAGTCCTATATTGTACTTATTATGTTAGTCTTATACAAATCCATTTAATTTACATGTACCTATATATATTATTATTTAAAATTTAACTATCGATATAAAAGAATGTATAAACAAACTAATATAGTTATATTAGATTTTTAAAACAAGTCTTCACATTATCTATTTCACATAATGCTTCCAACTTAGTCCTTTATAATTAAGAAATAAAATCACATATCAGTATTCTATTTATCCTATCAATTTCCCATGTTGAAAATAGAACTAAATAAATGATATTCAAAGTAATATACATCCTTAATAATGTTTAAGAACATAAAATACACTAAAGGGTTATTGATAAAATATAGAATAATTTTAAATCAAAGTTAAATTTGATTATAAAGAGATTCATTCCATCTTAAGAACCCAAATGAATGTAGATAAAATTTAAGTAATTCAAAATAATATAAAACAAATCATGTTCCTTTTCACTATTATTTGTATGATAACTAGTTACCTGTGTAAGTAACAACACATCATACTATACTTCATGATTTTAAAGAAAATGTTAACTATCAACTCAAGAAAACCTATGAAATCAACATACAATTTACTATGTATAAATTAATTACATGTTATATCCAAGGTAAGGTCTAAATCAAGGTTTGGAAATAAATATCAATCTAATCCATAATTTCAACACATCTTAAAATATAATTGATCTCAAAAATATGAGAAACTAAGTTAATGAAATACAAAAAATTGAAGGATGATACATAATTCATGCTACCTATCATAGTCTTATTCACTTTGAACATGAGTGCTAAAATAATTCATGGATCACAACTCCATTTAAATAGATTAATTGATTTAGAACCAAAACCATAATGAATAATGCATGTTATTTCATTCAAATATTTTTTTATTATGTTAAAACATATAACTAAGCTAACAAGGATGGAATCAAGTGCCATGAGCATAAAGTTTAATATAAATAATTAAATGTGATATACTTTAAATGATTTACTATACATCCTAGTACTAAATGACATAACATTTATGCAATTTAGATTAGCAATAAAAATATAGAGCAAATGATATATTCCTTTATTAATTAAATAAGATGGTTGTATTATAATTCCAATGATTATTATTTATAACTTAATGGAGAGTAAAATAGGGATCCATAAGGAGATACACTCATAAAACAAGGCCATACATATTGATTTTTAAAAAAATCGAAGATCAACCCTAACTTAGGAGTTCAAACATAAAAACTATTTAAAATAATCTTTAATATTAAATGTTTAAATCTATACTTATAATACATAAAATGAGAAAAAAATAGAGATTCATCCAATTAATTAATACTATATTTTTTAGCCAAGATGGATGGGCCTATCACAAGTTGTGATTGTCTTCATTAAAACATGAATGAGCCACCATAAGTTGGAAATTTATTTTTCATCAAACCATAAACCACATGTATAAATATATTGAGCATATAGGGGTTTCATAATAAGCCATAATATTAGGTATTTCATCCGATACAAACTATCATAATTAACATATGTGTGTGTGAGTGCATGTGCTTGTATACACACATGTACACACACACACATACATATATACATCCATACACACATACATATATATACATATGTGTGTATATGTATATTTGCATGTATGTATATATGTATGTACATGTGTGTATAATACCAAAAATTGAAATAGAATAAATATAATATTTATTTATATAATTTATCATATGTGTGTGTGAGAGCACATGCACGCACGCACGCACAGACACACACACAGATATATATGTATGTTTGTATGTCTATATAAATGTATGTATGTATATATATATGTATTTATGTGTGTCTATATGTATATGTATGTTATATAACCCCAAAAATTCAAATATAATAAATACAAGATTTGCTTATACAATAATAAATTTTGGATTGATTTTATATATACATCATTATGATTAAAATAAAATAGATGATTTGCCTTACCATTCTATAATATTATCTTCAATATGGATTAATAATTTTAAATTCTACATTATCCAAATTCATGATAATAGATAGACCAATCAAATGATCATAATTATTTCTTACCATTCCATAACAATCATAATATTATAAATATAACTCAATTTTCAATGTATATAAACTGTAAAAATAACCATGGATCCACTTAAGTTGTCATTAATGAATGTATAATTCACACCCAATAAATATAGATAACATAATCAATTTGGTCAAATAATGAATTCAAAAATCATAAACATTGTAAATGTATTTCACATTAAGATGTGTAGTGGTTTTGATATATTATTGATCATATTTAGAAAAAGATATAAGGAATCCTATATAAATATGACCAGGTCATTCTAAAACTTAAAAAATCACCATTTCCATCATTTATTAGTGATATCCCAGTTTACAACATTTACTCAACCAATTAGGGTTTCTTACTCAAGATTCATATACAATTTTATCTTGTAGAACAAATGTTTCTACAAATAATTTAAAACATATCATAAATCAAAATAATCTCAAACAGCATCATGGGCAAATACTATAGTCCTAAAATTTATAATGCATCAATTACAATTGAAAAATAAATGATATTCAGATGTTTAGGCAACCCTACAAGGGTCCAAGAAATTATGGTATGAATTTAGGTACAAAATTAAATATATTTATAAATTTATAACCAAATACATTAACCAATACCCTCTTCTCATGTCCTTCTAAACAACATAATAAGGAAATATTAAAACCCATAAAATAGAATCTCTACTAGTTATCGAGTAGAAATAATGTAATCCCAAAGGACATTACAATTAAAATAAAGGTCATCAACTTGTTTTTATAGATCAACAAGTAAACATCCACATGTGTATGAACATGTTTTCATATGCATACAAATGGCTACTATGAATTTTAAAATAACTCATCCAGATAAATCCATGCAACCTTAAGTAGTTTTAAACTCAAAAAACAATAACATAGGGTTTAAAAGATAATACTTTATATAAAAATTAGTGGATCCAACTTTAATTTGTCCCTCTCCCTTATTTATTTATATGTTATTCCATATTTATATTTCCTTTCTCTCAAGTTACAATTACACTTGATGGGAAATAACCTAGTAGTTGGCATTATTATTTCCTTAAAAAATATAGGGCATGTAATAGCCTTAAGATAAAACATCATAGGGATCTATCCTAATTTATTATCTCTACCTCAACCCTTCTACTCACTATTAAATTTTATGTTTACCCAAACAATTAAAAGTTTATTTAGGTTTTTGATATGATGAGCTTGAAGTGAATATTTATCAAACCTTTAACCTTTTAAAATTGATAAACACAAATGCCATAGTAACTAGTATGTATGTCTTAGTACCTAATCCCCATTTTAAACTATGTTATCACTAATATTTTATGACTTGCCAAATTTATTTTGAGATCTTATTAATATATACACATTAGTTATAAACAAGCAGTATCACGCCATTGAAAAGTATAATAATGTAACTACTAGTCAAGAAAAATCAAACAAGAGAAATGAGTCACAAACCCATGTGAAATTCTTATAAAACTTGAAAATGTCCACATATTCAATACAATATTAAATAACATGAACAATTGGATTTTGCCAATGATAACTAATAAAACAAAACTATAGAATTTAATATAATCATAGGGATAGATCACCTTATAGTTATTTAATGCTCCTAAAAAATCTTTCAAAATTTTACAAACAATATTAAGGTTATAAATATTTTCATTGATCATTTTTGGAATGTACACATCCACTTGAAAACACTCAAAGATGCTTATCTTGAATACATAATTTTAAATTCATTTAACCTTATCCAAAATAACTATTTAATATTAATTTGTAAATGTATTTCATCACAGATTCACATGTGAAAATCACACAATTTTTTTTATAAAAACCACTTGAAGTATATGGATAATTTATAATGATAATTGGTTCTATATAAGATACTCTAGGTGATATTATATGAGGACCACGATGATCATATTCACTCTCACTAGAAGTATCATCATAGGTGGTAATGGTATCATTGGGATCCTTATCCATGAAATTATGTATAGGATAATGGCACCATTAATAATTAACATCAATGGGGTTCATGAAAATTTGATGAAATGATTGGATATAGGAAACTGATGGTACCATGATAAATGATACAATTATTCAACACGGATGTAAAAATAGATTTTATCAGCCAAGTTGATGTAGTTATATATAAAAAGATGTTATACCATATTGCATGATATATTTTAAATAAAAAATAAGTCTAGTGGTGTCTATAAAAAATGAACCATGTCAACATAGTTAATGCAGTTGTAAATATATATATATATATATCAAACTAGTTGATGTAGTTCGTAGGAAGACATATAAAGATATTAGTTTGACTAATATAGTTATGTTGTAAAAAATATACTAATTTGAAAAATCTTTTCATTGAAATAAAAATAAAAAGACATAAGTATGACCTAATTGAAGGTAGAATAATATTTAAGTTAGGGTCACTATAATGTATGCATGAGCTAGGATTAAATTGCATCTCTCATATATCAATAGATTTTGAATTTAATAGATCTAAATTGAATAGATACCATGATACATAGTTATTCTAGGTAATTACTAGTGAAACTCATCAGTCTAGTATAAGTTTGATTATGTCACAAATTACAAGAGTAGAGGGTTCCAAGGCCTAATCCTATGACATTATGATATAAATCTCACTAAAACTATATGAAAATAAATGTGTAAGTAAATGAAAGTATTTATGAAAGCAAAGTAAACTAAATTAATGGGAAGGGTTATAATAATCATAAAAGTTAAGTTACCATGGTCAACTAAATGGGGGTTTAAGTAGCCTATACATAAATATGGAAAGTCTAAGTAGTCATATAGTTATGCCAACTTATTTTAGTGTAGATAAAACCTAGAAAAAGATACACACATGTGCATTCATTAAAAAGAAAAGAAACATATATCTAAAAACTAAATAAATGAAATATTATAGGGTTATAAATACTTACATTGAAGTTCACCCATTGAGCCTCAATATCCCCTTAGCTCAAGTGAAGCTTTAAGATATATGTCATAGGTTTAAGTCTTCTAATTTATATAATAATACTCAATATATCCTCAGTTAGGAACTTATAATGAATCCTCCTATTTAGCTTCAAACATTACCACAACACAAGTTTATTCAAGATAAGGTTATAGACCACAAAATCCTCCAAATATGACATAGGGGATAAGTGGGACTGAAATCATAATAAATATAGTGTATATTGATATGATTGCAATTAAATATGACCCATATAATATATATTGATATATATTTTGATCCAATACCCCAAACCAACCCTAAAATCTAAGTTGATGGTATTAGCTAGGTTGATATAGTACAAATAAATTGGCTGAAATAAAATGGTATTGGCTAGGCTGATATAGTAAAAATGTCTAAATATATGATCAAAATTTTATTGGGATTACTCATATATTACATGAAGGGTAAAAGGCACTAAATATATGGTATCATCCATGCTCATGTTCTATTAAATAGAGATACTAACATAAATAAACGAGGATAAGATGCAAGGAGGTAAATGGTAATATAGTCTAAGGAAGATAAATTGTTATTAGTGATGGTTTAAGAATTATATAATATAAATATATATCATACAGAAACACAAACTTGGCCACCCCTTTCTGAGTAAACCTTTTAAGGATTGCACTTAAGGAAATTTATTCTCAAAATTTTTCTACGAGTTAAAGTGTTGGTAAGTGAAAATGTTGTAAAATATTATGTGTATACACAACACACATTAAAGACGTATCAAAAAATTCCAACTACACCAATAATTCACACATAAAGTAGTATATCATGTAATATACTCACAACATCAATGGAGTATAGAAATATTTTACCTTTTATTATTTAACAATATTTTTAATAGGTATTAAACTATGAAATTTTAATTATATTTTAAAATATGGAATTTAAGTATACATTTGAATGTAAATTAGAATTGAGAATTGAAATCAATCAATAAATGATAGATGCTTAACATAGTAATTACAACCAATAATGAGTTATGTATATTTTCTAATTTACGTTTGTCTATATTTGATGTCTAAAAATGAGAAATAAGATTAAAAAGGATTGTGATATATTGTATCTAAAATTAGGTCTTGTGGGTATATCTAGAAGGTTTGAGCACTCTGGACATCAACATAGTGTGGTCTAGTTTTCTCACTATGGATTTTCCTATTTTCAAACTTGAGTTGCACCCTTGAAGAAGCTTTTTTCATGGCCTATTAATTCAATTAACATAATGGGATCTCTCTAAGGTTATAAGTGGCCTATGAATATAGAGAACCTCTAGAAAGGGGTATATCCATTGATACAACACCTAAAAATAACACTAACCTACTTAATTGGCAAGGGAAAAAAAAGAGACAAAATTGAAAATGAAGAAATGTGATGCACAAAAATATTAACCTCCACTTACCTATGCACTTGTGAAGTGAATAAATATTGATTAAACCATACAACTCTAACATGAGGTTCTCCTTAGATCAATGTTTCAACATGGAGGTATTATGAGATGTATGAATTAGGAGGGACAACCAAAATGTGAATGGGATCAACACTAATATTAGATTTCAGCATCTAATTATATACAAAACCAACTAAAACACTTCATGTGACCTATAAAAATTCAACCTACTTTCAAAAAGGTAAGGGTGAGAGTAAAAAAGAGAGGGAGTTAGGACACTACCACTATCAATCTTGCATAATCATAAGCATACACTGAAAGAAAGATTGAAGAATAATAAAAATAGTTTATTACTCATCTCAAAAGGTAGGAACAAGTGCTAACTTGAGCAAGGCTTCACCATATTCAGATTGAGGATTTATTACAATGTAATTCTAGGCAAATTTTATAAAATGAATTGAGAGAGAGAGTGAAAGAGGACATGGTTACATTTCATGATGACTATCATCTATAAATTATAATATTTAAGATAGTAATAAAATAGTCTCATAACTCTTCCTCTCCATGTGTTGTCTTTCTTTGATAATAGTCTTCATGAAAATATGGCATGGTTCTTAAATGAAGAGTTATAATTATTTTTCTTGAAGAGTGGTTACAAACTAATATTTTTACCCTAATTCTCATTGCATGATTTCACTACCTCCATGTATCATAATGTATTTTATTTCTTTACTATGTATCTCATATTCTCCATTAGATTCAACACCCCTTGATCCTTTGAACACTTGGATAATGCCTAGTCATCTTTAAAAATTGATACCTCTTTCTTCAGGATTGCCACAATAACCTTGTCCATCTCATAAGTGTCTTTTGGGAGATCATGCCATATCTATCCAACCTATAAAGAACTTGTAATTGATTCTTCTTTAAATGACCATATAAAATTTAAATACATCTTCTTTGACTATTCATTGAAGTTCCTTAGACTATTTTACAAGTTTGAAAGGCACTAATAAAGATTAGTGTAATATTTTGGTTAAATTATTGAGAACATGACTTGATAACTCTATAATGACTATTATTACACTTACCAAGATCATACCCTAGTACTATAATATATGTAAATTACCTAGAAGTTATCATGCTTCTCAAATATCATTAAAATAGATCTTTAAGTGTAGATTTTCCCTTTATACCTTCTAAGAATATTTTCCCAATAGGTGCCCATGGGAGTTGTAGATGGATCCAAAGTTATTTTATGTTCACTCAGGTGTATTGGGACCACCTATATAAATTTTTACAATGATCAGATCTTTATTGGGGTTTTTAAAGGGTTTAGACATATCAAACTTATTAAGGATTGTTCATATTGAAAATTTATCAAAATACATAGTGTTATAAGGTTGAATTAGGGAAACCCTATCAACCCCTCCTAAATTTATTTGGTCCCATCCAAATGCTGTTATGAGTACACAAGTAGAAACTATGCCTTCTTGAGCTTTACAACCTCTAGATTTGGCTTGAGAAGAGGGTTTTAGGAATACAAGTTTTCAAGATGCATTTCATTGATCAAAATGGCCTTTTATATGTTTTAAACACTTTTAATTATCTTTGGATTCTCTTCCTTATGTAATGGGGCTTCATCATTCCTTAGGAGTGAATTTCTTGAGTATAGGGTTTAAGGAGTTTAGGCTTCTTTAGCGTTTTTACACATTTCATGCATTTTCTCCTTTATAATAACTAGGAAGTAACTTGTGGAACCGTTAAAAAATTTACACATGTAGTATGGCCCCTATTACATGCCTTAGATAAGGCAAGTTAATCTTGGTAACCCGATTCATCTCCATCATGTTATTCACAATCATACTAGCCAAGATCATAGAGGGAATTGTCAGTATTGATCAAGATAAGGGGGTTTAAAAACTTCCTAAAATCTCATATGAGAGGTTATATATAATTTAAAATTAAAAAAAAAAACCAATACATTTTATTGGTTTATTTCATGGTTGAATTCAAAGGCAAAATTTCTCTCTTGGGCCTTCTATAGACCTAATACTTCCTTCAATAGGTCTTAGCTTCAACTGGTGGTTTATCCTCATCACATGAGTCTCATTTATCTGATAGGATTTATCAATGTCTTCTATGTCTTCCATGACCTTTCACACTTTATATTCAACACAGAAATCTCAATTTCTCTCAACACTTGTGTACAAACCTATAGGTGTCTATTCTAAATTCCAAACCTCATTACCACCATATTTGGTATTTTTAATTAAAAAATATTTCATTATAATGTGTGGTATTTGAGGGTTTTTATGAATCTATTTTTATTTATACTCAGGTGTGATATCCTCCTCTAATTAATAAGAAGTTCTAAACATCTCATAACATGGAAACAGATTTTTAGGTACCTATTTAGGCCTCAAGTTTATTCCAACCCTATCATATAATTTAGTTTAATTTCCTATCATGTTCTTGAATGGTCTAGGGTGTATAATATATATTTTTTAACTTCTTTTAATACCTTAAAAAATGGTAAAATCACGTAATTTTTGTCAAGAACCTCTCTTTACTACTTCAAAAGTTGACACAATCTCCCTACAATATATGAACACCTTGTTTCCTTATCCCCTTGACTATGCTCTTGTTCAAAATTGTTTAAAATTATAAGTGTGTCAATATGGTTTTTTAAAACACTTTATCTTGTTTTTCAACCTTTCTCACTATTTCTTTTACTCTAAACTACATGTCAAACTATCCCAAATCTCATGCTTTTTCAATTGCTTAAACTAGTTGTATGTACTCGTAATCTTCAAACAAGCATATTAATGAAGATTCTAACCTTATAAAAGTGTATATTTTCACTTCCACATTAGTATATAAGAACTTATTTAATATAAATTATCAAATCAAAAATCAAATGTATTTGACTAGAAGACTATTTTGTCTTACTCAAACTTATGTACTTAGACCAATATTACAAAGATCCTAAGGATATGAGTGCAATATTGGGAGTACTTGGAGTGAGATATGATAGATGGGTGATGATGCATACCATGTGATTTACCCTCCTTATGAGCTCCAAAAATCATTAATATCATCAAATAGTTCAAAACATGTACTTTCTCAATGTCTACAAACATGTGCCTTCATATTTCATTGATCCATGCACTAAATATCATCCAAATATATTTTAGGGATTATTATTAGACTATGAATTATCCCTCATAGTATTTAATTTACATCAATTAAATTGTAAATGCACCTATAAAATATAAAACCATCATATTAGGGTCTTGGAGGGGTTTTAGGGCACTTATCTTCTTATAAATGATTCATAAAGTATAAGCCCTATATATCTAAAAAATTTCCATAATTTGGAATGGAATAATAGTACCCTATAAACCTTATTATAATTCACCCTGATATTCTCTCTCCTCCATGACCATTCATCATAAATTAGTCTTTCTTCTTATGCAATGTGACATGATGGAGAAGTTAACTATATTTGTGTTTTGTTCGGAGTTGTGAGTTATTTTGGAGCATGATTTAGACCTAATTAATATGTAGGATTTTGTGGGGAGATTACATTAACATTATTCCATTGTGATCTTTCTTGACATACTTTGATTCACTATGAGAACCTACAAATCACTTCAAAACCTACCTTTCTTGCTATGAAACTTGTTCATTTGAGAAATATTCTACTATAACTACATATCAAACATTCTATGTATATATCCCTAACCATACTATGACATTTTAATTTACAAATCCTTTTTATTGCCTTGTAAAACCTCCATTATGCTATATTTGGAATGAAGACAAAGAAAAAGAGTTTCAAAGTGATTTATACATTATAAAAGGAATCTTTACACCTTTTGATTGATTTTATGGATGTAATAATTCATAAAATGATCTTAATTAAGTAATGAATGACCTAAAACAGCCTTCTTGACCTCTAGATTATCTTAAAGTATGTTTCACTTAACACTAGAAAGGCTTAGACAAGCACAATATAAATGGAATAATTATCTTAATTTCTCCCAAATTACCTTAAAATTATAAAATCTTCATAACCCCTTAATTAAATCTATTTTATAAGGTAAAACAATGAAAAATGTCAAGTTTTATACTATAGGCATTGACATTTTGCCTAGTCGGCCCAATTGTCAACATTTTTGGCTAGCTATAGGGTTTGGTTAGCCTAATAAATAGTTAGATCAACTACCTTATCAATCCATTAGGATATGGGGTCACTTTTCATCATAATTTTAATCTACACATTGAATATAAATGTCTTAAGAAAAATGAGACGATTAATTATACCTTCACAACACATAATCAATCAAAGAACAAATGCCCATGTGCCAATAGGCATTTAGGGAAAAGAAAAGCAAACTAAAACAAATAAAACATGTGATAGAATCAATTGGGGAAACAAATAATAAATTACTATGTATAATATACCTAAAACCAAAATCCACCTAGATCAAAAGGAAATCTTCTTAAGTTTTCTCCATGTGGTGGATAATAATGAATAACAAGATGCTTCTTGAGCATTTTTCTTGTTTGATCAACTCTTCTCTCAATTTCCATTCCTTTCCACTTGACTCTAAGTGAATTAACTAAAACAAATATATATCCTATGTATCCAAACTATTATTTTGGTTCTATGTTTACCTCATGCTGTGAAGGCTTCCCAAGTTTATCACATTCTAATTTGTAGAGGTAGTTGTAACCTCAGTCTCTAATGTTTCATTAAAAAATTACTTTTAATTATTAATGAAATCTTCATACATGTCATATTGATTACCCACTATTGAAATATCATGTTGTATTTTCATCCCATGTTATAAACAATCTTCATGCTTACCAAATACTACAATTCAATACCCTAGTGTTCAAACTCAAGCAATTGAGTATCCTATTCAAAATATGCAAATTAAACAAAAATTTGATATCTAATATTTAGGTTGTCAAAGAAGTCAATATGAAGTGATATTTAGTCTTTGTATGTCATTATTTAAATACTACCCTTCTCTTTCTTTCACATGTGTTTGTCAAAATTTCCTATCTCAGCCTTCACTAACTTACAGTCTCCTTACAAAGGCACATAACCTATTCCTAAGATATCAAAAAAATCTTACATATATTCTTCACTTGTGGATCAGTCATACCCTATTTTTATTCCATGATCGATGATATTGATATTTTATCATCAATAATGGATAAGGAATTAGATTCTAAACCTTATTTATTATACTAAAGAAAATCATTGGCCCACTCGAATGAGTCATTAGAAGCTTATTCAACTAGTACAATAATCTTAAATTAATTAGTGTTTCTTTCTTATGATTGTGATTTTAAGTTGATCTCAAACTCATTATATAATTTATATTAAAATTCACACTTCTCTTGGATGATTTATTACTCCTTAAATTATTCTTTCACCACACCAAGGGATAGTTCCTCAATAAATCTAATGTTCTCTTCTTTAATCTTAGCATGCTCATGATGTTTAATATGATCTATTAGGTATAAAATAATAATAAATAGTCATGAAAATAGATATTGATTTTATTTTCCTCCTTTTAATCAAGAGAGATAATTTCCCTTTATTTAGACTTGGTCTTCTCTTCATCAAGACTATGCCAAGAGGAATTATTTTTCTATTTTTGACCATTTTCAATGAAGTAAGTGAGTTCATCTAGGATTCTTACCTTATCTTGGTCACTAAGAACGTTTTGAAGAACATCCAATTGTAAAGCTACTATATCCATGACTTGAACATCTTCATGCTATACTTCTTGAGGCACACTTGCTACTAAAATTTTATTTTTCTCTTGATTGCATTCTTGATTAAAGAGATATGACCTTTCTTCATCATGACCTTATTGATCCTCCTATTTGAAGTATAATTATTCCATTTTAGTATCACAAATATTTTTAATTATGTAAATAATGTATGTGTTCCAATAAGGATGCCATGTGGTCATTTATTCATCATCCTCTCTTGAAAAATTACCCTCTTCACCTAGATGCTCTTCTTTTGAATTCTATATAATAGGTCCCAAAATGAAAATGGAGATGGTGGGAAGTTAAGAATATCCACTAGGTGGAATAGGAACATAAGGCATTGTGGGTTGATATTAAATGGGATTTGGGGTTGAATATTCACTCCTCCAGCTTTAAAACTTGGAGATAATGTGATAATTTAGGATCTCTTAAGGATGAGGGAAAGAGTCTTATTCCAAAGTTATTTTATTCTCTTCCTTATATTTAACAATCACCCTTTCCAAATCTGATATGCCTTCATACTTATGAAAATTTTCAACTTGTAGGGTGGGTAGATGAGTTGGGAAACTTGTAAAATTCCTTGGCTTGGTGATCATAACCTCTTTTTTCCTTTACATACCTCAAAATTCATGGACAATTTGAGTTTGAGAGAGAGGTGAGGATATTTTTAATCTTTGGAATTTTCTTAGTTTAGCCTCTACAACTTTCCTCTCTTTATTTTGATTTGGCATCGAAGGAGTGGTCCAAGAAGGTTGAGATGGGGAAGAAGAAGTCTCATAGGACTGATTGCATTATGTTTTTTTGTCCTTAAAATCCAATAACCCACTACCAATGGTTTTAATTAATATTTTTATGTAATGGTACTCATTTGAGGAACTAGGGGTAGGATGAAAAGGTTCGCTAGGTTGGTATAATTAGATGTCTTTCCCTAAAATGGAATCTAATTAATTCTTAAGGTCTTGATCAAGGTTATTTATTTCCAAGAGTTTATTATAAGGGATGGTTTGATTAGGTGGTCTTATAACATGGAGTTTCACCCTTGTAGAGGAGTTATTTAGGCTTCTCCACTCCTAATCATAATATTGGGACAACCCTAGGTTGTGGGTATCATATAATGGGGTTGAACCTATGCAGAAGGCCAACTTCATCTTGATGGATCACCTAGATTGATGTTGTTACTAGGGAAAGGGTTAGAAAGGGGATAAATTTTTATAAATAAAGTTAAAATGTGATGCACCAAAATTAAATGAGACTCACATATACTTGAAACCAATAATATATTTGCATAAGACAATACTAGCTCACACAATCTCATTATACTAGCTAATTACATAAGTGTTTCATAAACTAAGCTTAAGAATCAATCAAAAAAATAAGGAAGAGTTCTAAAACTCACATCAATATTACATAAATGGTATCAAAAACACAAGTTTAGACCTGTAATAACTTGAAAACACCTTAAAAGATGAAATAAACAAGGATAACGGATGTGGAAGAATCTCTTCACAAGGCCATCATGCACAAGCTTACTAAACATTAATCAAAGGCAAGAAATAGGTAGAAAAAATTCATTTATTGCATTAAGAGGTCATTATTACAAATTTTGATGGGGTCTAGCCTTATCAAATGAGAGTTTATAGCTCTTAAAAAATTAGAGACTCCTTATGAGAGTCTACAATCTAAGAGAGAGTTATAATGAGGAAGAAAATAAGAGATATTAAGAAAGGGAGAAGAGAGAGAAAGAGAAAGTCAAACATAAATGACCTATCACGTTTCATGAATATTTCATCATATTTTGATCCAATCAAGACTAATCTTTCATTTTATAATTAACTTTATGTTTTCCCAATATCCCTCGAATCTTGTCATTGGATAAGAAACATACTAAAAAATAAGAGTTTACCAAATATGATGAGTCATGATCTTGTTGTGAAGAACATATTACAAACCTTGAAAATCTATTAAATGATCTAACTAAAATATCCAATCCCCAAATAATTTTCTTAGAATTTTATGCCATATTACACTTGGCTTACTTATAAGGAAAAAATCATCATATCTTGAACTTGACAAAACCATAACTATGTTTGATTTGAGTGGCTATAGGTACCTACTTGTCGAAGATGACTATTTTGGAAGATAACACACTCTTCCATATGTTGTTTATATTTTCAACTACTCCAAACCTAAGCATAAATTTACTATAGATTGGAAACCAATTCATTTATTATTTTTCCTATAGTTATCATGTTAATGAAAATTTATAGGATGTATATCATTATTCTTGAACTATAATAAGTTTAATCAAACCTATTCTGATTCTAAACCTTGTGGAAGCCAAAAAATCATTATATGCATAGATCCTTATTTAAAGAATAATTATTGGAGTCATGAAACATTATGATAACCCCAAAAAGTGGACTTTGTATGTTTTAAATATTTGGCCAAAGGTATTGACTAAGGTTTAATGACACCCCACTTGAAATACCTAATTTTATTTACATGGATCATATTTGATATCCATTTCAAGTTTCCTAGGTTTAACCTTTAATTTCAGTTATTGATCTCAATCTTGGCTCTTTGATCATGACACTTGTCAATCCTACTCTCCTTCTATGGGCCCCATATTTGAATCTCCATCTAGTTACCACTTTTACACCACATGGTAGCCTCATGTTTAACATGTTTTTGTTGACTCTTTGACTTTGCTCGCACTATCAATTTACTTTTGCATGGTTTAAACATGCACCATTTATTTGTGTAAAAGTTTATCATGGTCATGATACTTGTCATCTCCACATTAATTTTAAGGATTTTCTGACTTGTTGACCTCTCACTCACCAATGATCCCCATTTGTATGATTTAACATGCTATGTTGATCTACCTGGACCCACTAACCCCATAGATCACCATCCACCATTACATTTTTGACTCAAGATTTCACAATTTAGACACTTTTTAGCTCACCTTAAACTTGAATCTTCTTAAAGATTTTTTGAATCCAAATGGTTATTTCTTGTTTCCTCAACTTGACTTCCTAGTGTACATCACACTCCACTAGTTCAACTTTGAATGCTTATATCTTGAGATAGAAATTCATCAAGATAGAAAATTTTTAGAGGATATTTATGGTACCAAAAACATCATGTCTATACAATTATTCAACCTTGGTCAACTTCCCAAGTTTATTTATCAAATATGCATGTTTATGTAATTACTTCACCTTGGTCAACTTCCTAAGTGCATTTATCAAATGTGCATCTAGACTGGCCTATTCATTCATGCATGATGTGTCATGATGGTCTATCTCCTCTAGGATTATGCAAGTCAATTTTCTTCCTCAAAATATCTAATTAACTAATGATACTTTGACAAAACATGTTACATTCTCCATGAATACCAAGAACACCATGGAGAGTTACTAGATCCTTTTACATGTAGTTCTAGACCTATTTCCAAACCATTTTCTTATTCACTCAATAAGAGCTCTGCTAGCTTGTCACTCTACAATAGGATTTCTAGAACACTAATCCACATAGGAAAAGTTTTATTATGTTAGCCAAATTTGGCCAACATTTTTGGTGACATCCTAGGATTGCATGCCTGTTATGCAATGACTAGTTGCCTTGTCTAATCTCTCGAGCATATGGAGTCATGAGTTTTCCTATAGAAACTATTATAAAATTGATATTAGGTTTCCCTTGAAAACATCCTCTTGAACTAAAAAGGACAAAAATAAACAAAACTAAAACTATTATCAAGGCACTTATGTAAGGGAAACACACAATTTAAAGAAAGTGTGTACAAGGGACTTAGAGGAAAGCATGAAAATCTACTCTAATATGTATAATGTTATATCTTACAACTATTTTCTTCCTAGGTCCAATGGGAAAAATCAAGCATTAATCGCTTATAATATAAAAGGATGAAAAATAACTTGCTTTTGAGAGCTCATGATAGGTGTTTTAATATGCCTAATTATTTACTCCTTCAATTTGCTCTCAAGTGGATGGAATGGGGCAAACAAGTATCTGATGTAGACATACTAGTCCATTTTTTCAAATCTTACTTCATTTTGTACTATGGGAACACTTTAAATATTCTTTATTGATAGTTATTTTATACATGAAGGTTGACTATATGGTTTTAAGTTAAACAGTTCTAATTTATCCCAAAAGGAAGCCTCTTCTTGGTCATCTAGGACAATGCCAACCACAACACCATCTTGTTCTATTCACCTTGAAAAGAGCCATATGGAATCTCATAAACCCATCTAAGGTTAATAATGTCACATTCTTGTGGTTATTTATTTGACCATTATTATTCATTCTTAAAGACATCAATATTGTCTTCAATGGAAAATTAATCTTAATAATGGTCAGTGTCCTCAACCTAATTTGCAAGTTCATTTTCATTCTTTGGGGGGGCATAAGTTGGCTCAAAACCTCTACCTAGTCTAATAAGTCATGGTATAGATGTTTCCATACTTCATTCTAATCCTCTTTCTCTTTTTCTTTCTCATTTATGACTTATTCCATATTATTAGCTAACTAATTGACTAGTGAAACCATATTAATCTCTATAACTTTCTCATCCTCATCTTCAATCCCACCAAAATGAGACTATTATAACAAAGAAAAATATAATTTTCTCTCAACTTTACCCTGAACAAACAATTATTCAAGTATGAAGGCATTGTTACTACATTCAATTGAATTTATCCCTTATGATTGGTTAACCTCTACAAACTCATTAGTGTCAAAGCCATGCCAAGAAGGCTAGACTACACTTGACTTTTCCTATATTAAATGAAGTGGGCTTCCTATCATGGTTTCTTCCTCCTAGACACTTCTAGTGTCCTATTCAGGCTTTCCTATGACTACAAGATCCTCCTCTATTATTTTTAAAATAGGCTCTTCCTCTATGAGGGAGATGGTGGAAGGGTGAAAAAGTTCACCTTGTTTGCAGCTGAAGAGAGTGTTCTTCCAACTAGGGACTTTAAAAGCTCTTTTGGGTGATTTTTGGGGAAAGGAGAGAGAGTCATGGAAATTTTATATGAAAATTTTATTGAGCTGAGCTCGCATCTCTTCCTTATTATCTTTAACTAGTAACTCCTCTTTTTATTTGTACTCTCCTGAACTAATTTCCATGAGGGGAATGTGTAAGGTTTGTTCACCTTCTCCTTGTAAATGGGTATAGGGTAGGGTGGTTTCATAAGAGAGGGTATGATCTAGTTATGGTCATTGACATAGGATAAGATCCATGATGGGATGGCTTGATGTCCTTTAATTTAATGGTACTTAATTATTTACTTGACTCTTGGTAAAGGTGAGCTTTACCAAGGTGGACTAGGGGGGCAAATTTCAGCATAAATAGGTGTAGAGGGTATTTTTGGAATAATATAGTTTATCTCATTACTAATAACATATAATAGTAATTTTATTTCCTGGATTGGCATTTATTAACTAAGTATCCTTTTTGAAACCTCAATTATTACTCTTAAAATAAAGCTTGGTGATCAAGGTTTTCTTACTAACTATAATAATCTCCCATCTTATAAAATTATCTAAATTCCTTTTTAAAATCAACTATTATCTCCCTAATGATCTTTTTTAATATACTAGAGATAATCAAACTCTAACAAGGCTGATACTTAGATCTTGAGAGCCATTTGGGGGGAGGCCATAAACACTACTAACCTAATATGAAGGATAAGGAATGAAAGAAAATGCAAATTGATTAAATATATGATGATAAATATAAAATAATGATTAATAAGCACCTAAGCTACATAAACCATTTGATAAATACTTGGAGTGACCATTGATGTTTGTACATATGCCTCCAAAGGCTATTGAGATGAAATATACACTAAAATTCTTCACTTAGTGCACAATGTTATCCCAACAAGTGTGACAAAAACTATTGTAGCATTAATTTTTACCCTAGTAGAGGATTTATTTAGGGTCCTCCACTCCCATTCATAATATTGGGTTAACCGCAGGCTGTGGGTATCCTCTAACGGGGTTAAACCTATGGAGAAGGTAAGTTTCCTCTTGACAGATCACATAAACTATTGATGTTAATGTGAAAAAGGTTAGTAAGGGGGTAAATATTTACTAAAAAACATAAAAGGTGATGTACCAAAATTAAATGAGACTAAAATATGCTTGAAACCAATGCTAGATCTACACAAGACAATACTAGCCCACACAATGTCATAAGACTAGATAATTACATAAGTGTTTCATAAACTAGGCTCAGGAAGCAATCAAAGAAATAAGAGGAGTTCTAAGACTCACATCAAGCTTACATGAATGGAAAAAAGAACATAAGTTTAGAATAACAATAGATTTAAAACACCTTAAAGGAGGCAATAAGGAAGGACAATGGATACAAAAGAATCTCCTTCACAAGACCATCATGCACAAGCTTACTAGACACTAATCAAAGGAAATATATTGTAAAGAAAGTCTTTTATTTCATCAAGAATTCATTATTAATTATTTTTATAGGGTATAGCCTTGTAAAATTAGAATCTCTTACTCTTAAAAAATTATAGAGTTATTTTGAGAGTCTAAAATCCAAGAGAGAGAGTTACAATGAGGAAGAAACTAGGAGATATATAGACATGTAAAAGAGAGAGATGGAGCACATCAACCGTAAATGAGTTGTCACCTTTAAATGAATTTTCCATAATATTTTGATCCAATCAAGACTAATCCTTCATTTTCTAGTTAACTTTCATTTATCCCAATAGCCCTTAAATCTTATCATTGGTTGAGAAACATACTAAAAGATAAGAGTTTAAAGAAGATGATGAGTCATGGTCTTGATGTGAAGAACATATTTCAAACCCTAAAAATATATTAAATTATCCAAATAAAATCTCTAATCCCCAAATACTTATCTTGGAATTTTATGGCATCTTCCACTTGGCTTACTTATAAGGACAAAAGCCTCATATGTTGAACCTAACAGAGCCATGTCTATGTCTACTTTGAGAAACTAAAGGTACTTGCTTGTCAAGGATATGACTATTTTGGAAGATAAGACATTGTTCCATATCTTGTTTATATCTACACCTAATTTAAACCTAAATGTATATTTAATATATATTGAAAACTAATCCATTTATTAGTTTTCCTATAGTTATCATGTCAATGAAAATCTATAAGATGTATATCATTTTTCATGAACTATATTAGGTTTAAACATACCTATTCCACCTCTAAACCTTATGGAAGATTAAAACTCATTATATGAATAAATCCTTCCTTTAATAACAGTGATCATAGTTTCAAAATAATGCAACAACCCCATAAAATAGACCTTGTATGTTCTAAATCTTAAACCAGAGGTCCCGACTGAGCTTTAATGGCAGCCCTTTTGAAATACCTATTTTACTTTACCTAGACCATATTTTATATCCATTTTAATTCCCATGGGTTTGACCTTTAATATTGGTTATTTATCTTGATCTAATATCTTTGATCATGACACCTATTCATACCACACTCTTTCTATAGGCCCTATATTTAAATCTCCATATGATTACTACTTTTGTGTCATAATGGGCCTCATGTTTAACATAAGATTTTTGACTCTTTAAATTTACTTGCATCATCAATCTGCTTTTGTATGGTTTAAATGCACACCATTGATTTGTTCAATGGTTTACCTTAGTCTTATATTTTATCAGTTAAATATTTATTTTTAGGATCTAATGGCTTGTTGACCCCTCGCTCACCATTGATTCATTCTTATAGGATTTAACACACTCTACTAATCTATCTGGACCCACTAAATTTATCAATCACCATGCACCATTATATTTTTTAATCAAGCTTCCATGAGTTGGATCCTTATCAACCCCATGTTCAAAAAGAAGCTTGTTGAGAATTTTTTGAATCCAAATGGTTATTTCTTGTGGCCTTAACTTTACATCTGCATACACATTCCACTCTACTAGCTAAACTTTAAATGATTATATCTTGAAATAGAAAACTCATCAAGATACCAAATTTGTAGAGGATCTTTATGGCACCCAAAAAATCATGTCTATGTAATTCTTTGACCTTAGTTGACCTCCCAAGTGTATTTATCAAATGTGAAACCAGACTGACCTATTCATTCCTACATGATGTGTCATGACAGTTTGACTCCTCTAGTCTTGTGTAAGTCATTTTTCTCCCTTTAAAGATATGATGAAATAATGAGACTTTGAGAAAACATGTTTCATGCTAATTGAATACCAAGAACACCACAGAGATCTAATGGATCCTTTTACTTGTAATTTTTAAACTTGTTTCCAAACCATTTTTCTCATTCACTCAATAGGAACTCTACTCAACTTCTCACTCTACACTAGGACTTACAAAAAATTGATCCACTTAGGTAGATCTTTCTTGTGTGGGAAAAATTTGGCCAATAGGTGGTTAGGGAGGGAAGGATAATATTATTGATATAAAGTG
>JARHVA010003677.1:1477500-1881749 GCA_037957365.1 Torreya grandis | reverse complement strand
AAAACTTCATCATGTTCACCTTAGGGAATATCATCTCATTTAAAGTTTTATGTAACACGAACTTGAAACTCTTAGTGATGACTTGAAGGAAATCTTAATTTGTTAAGAGCCTTACACTCCTCAAGAACATATTCATTCTGCCCCTCAATAAGTGTAGGTCTACTAAAGAGGTCAAGTTTTTCCATGGAATCATAATGTTATTTTTCTAACTTGTTAGTGTCATCTTCTTATCCAATTGGAGAGAGAAAAACTTTATCAACATCTTTAATTTTTTCCCCATGAGCGGTAGGCCTATTGAGATCTTCAAACTCTTTGAAAATGTCTAAATATAGCCATCACATGTCATCAAGACCTTCATGATCTTGTTGATGGGATTTAAAAAAATTAGAAACCAAGAGGTCTTCATCAATATCTTTCATATGCTTTGTTGTAAACTAATAAATTATCATGTCTTCTTGAAACTCTTCATAGCCTTCTTGATGTTCATTTTCATGGCTTGAGATGTTACAATCTCCATCACATGTTTCAAGGCCACCTTAAACTTCTTCACTCATGCTTTTAGAATTTTCACTATTTAAGATAACTTCAGCCTCCTCTTCATGATCATGATAATCAATGCTATTAGATTCATGTTTTATCTTCATCTTGATTGAGAATGTGTTCAAAAGATTGATTTTCTCCTCGTTATCCTAAGACTAGTCCAATGATATAATAAAGATTTTGAATTATGATTTATTCATCATACTCATAACATCTTCATCATGATGCTCTCGAGATTCTCTTGTAGTTACAACTTGGTTTTTCTTCTCAAGGACTACCACTTAATCAAGTTTCTCGAGGACTATAATTCATCTTATTACATTTTAGTGGCACATATATTTGACATCCTATACTAGGGTACTTAGTCCAAGAAGGTTGTCATGTAGTCATGCCTTCACTATCTTCTCTTGACAAACTCTCCTCCTCAATTGGATGCTCTTATTTTGCCTTCCATATAAGAGGCCCTCCTTTGAAATGGGAGATGGTGGGAAGGAAATAATGTCCAATTGGTGGAGAAGGGACATAGGGCATTATGAGATGCTCTTGAGTTGGATTTGAGATGGAAGAGGTGTTAAAAATACTTTGAGATTTTCAAGTGACAGTTTTATTCAATGATTCTTATAAAGGAGGAAAAGAAAATTATGATAGAGAGGATCCATTATTATCTTTCCAATAAAAAATCAACCTATCAAATTTTGATACACCATGATCTTCATGAATAACTTCAACTAGAGAGGTTGTTGAAGGGTTCAATAAACTAGGAAACCTTTTTGGTTGAGCTTAGAACACATTCTATCTTTATTGATTTCAGATTGGTACATGAAGAGTAGATAAGAATTTTGAAAACTTCATTAACTTATTTCACATAACCTCTTTCTCCCTTTGTCTACCTTAATATTCATGGACAATTTGAGCTTGAGGAAGAGGTGATGAGCTTTAGAAGCTTGGGAATTTTCTTGGTCTAGCCTCTTCAAACTTCCTCTCTTATTGGTTTTGATTTGGCATAGGAGGAGTGGTCCAAGTATATTGACATGAGGCAGAAGGGGGTTCATAAGAATGATTACATTGACATTTTCATTCCTTCAAATCCAATAACCCACTACCAATGGTTTTAATTGAACTTATTATTTCATTTCACTCATTTGGGGAACTAGGGGTGGTTTGAAATGGTTGGATAGGGTGTTATAATTGAACTTGTTTTACTCCAATGATAGAGAACTCATTCTAAATATTTTGAACAAGGTTCTTTATATCCAAGAGTCCATTATAAGGTCTAGTTTGATTAGGTGGTTGGAGAAGGATAGTATTATTCATTAAATTTGGTCATATTGATAACTAGGGATATATGGAGGGAACATAGTGTTATTGTAATACATATATGGCTCATCAAAGGGATGGTATGGATCATTATACTAATAATAATTAGGTTTAAAACAAAAATTATCTCCATATCCATCCATCAAACTTCATGAGGCAAACAAAAGCAATCAAAAGTATCAACAATTCCTTTAAATAGGTTCTTGGGCTATTAGAAATAGTTGATTGAACTCAGATTTGCCATTGATGCTTCATAGGAATGCCTCTAATGGTTGGTATATTGAATAACACATCAAAAATTATCTAATAGATGAAGCTATTATTATACTTATCCCACCATACATGCTAAAAAGTGTTGTCACTTTGAGTTACACTCTTGAAGAGGCTTGTTTCAGGACCTCTTCACCCAATTGACACAATGGGAACTCTCTAAGTTTATGGGTAACCTAAGACAAGAGACAACCTCTAGAGAGGGTTGGATCCCTTGATAAAACACCTAAAACTAACACTATCCTATTCAACATGCAATGAAAAAGGATAGAGATAAGCATGAAAGTAAAAGGGGTGATGCACCAAAATCTTGACCTCCACTTGCCTATGCACTTATGAAGTGAAGTAATACTAATCAAATCTCATGAATTTAACTTGAGGTTATCTTTACATCATAATTTAAACATGTAATTCTTATAATATGCATGAGTTATAAGGGATAACCAAGAGGTGAACTAAATCAACACTAATGGTATATTTCCACATTTAATTCTCTATATGACTAGCTACAACACTTCATGTGACCTAAAAAGGGCCAACCTAATTATAAATAGGTAAGGGTGAGAGGACAAAAGATAGGGAGTTATAATACTACCACTATCAATCATGCAAAATCATAAGTATAAGCTAAAAAGCAAGCTTGAAGAAGGATAAAACTAGCTTATTATTCATCTCAAAAGGAAAGAACAACTGTTAATTTGAGTAGGGATTTTCCATACTCAGATTTAGGATCCTTTTATAAGCCATTTTAGGCCAATTATAGAGGTGGGGGGAGGGAGGGAGAGGAGAGAGAGAGAGAGAGAGAGAGAGAGAGAGAGAGAGAGAGAGAGAGAGAGAGAGAGAGAGAGAGAGAGAGAGAGAGAGAGAGAGAGAGAGAGAGAGAGAGAGAGAGAGAGAGAGAGAGGATGTAAATAATCTCATTATGGATTTCACACAATAATAAGGTCAATTAAAACTACCAATAAAATTTGGAGAATAGTAATATCACTCCTCAACATCTGTTGCGTTGGTTTGATAATGACTTCATGAGAGGTGGCATAATTCTTGAAAAAATAGCTAGAAGTTTACTTATTGAAGGGTAGTTACAAGTTAAATCTTGACACATGAATTTATTATTGCATCATTTACCTCTCCATGTTTCATAATTTATAGTAACCTCTTTGGTATGTTTTCCTCTTGCCCTAGATTTCATCCAACTCTCCTTACCCTTTGTGACATCTAGTTCATGCTTGATAATTTCTAATTTTGACCTTGTAGGATTTTAACTTGATTATAAATAGTGTTTAATTTTATTCCTTTGATCAACACCTACAACTATGATTCTTCATGAAAGGTGTCTTGGGATGCATCATTTCCTTCCATGACTCACCATTGTCTTCTTCAAACTACCCTCAGTGACCTCAAATAGGTGTTCAATCTCATTTTTAGTATGAAAGTGAAATGGCATTATTTATTAGGTCTAATTATTGATTTAATACCTCTCTAATCACCATGAGAGTATTTGGATTGATTTGGAACTTATCATTAGACCTCTAATTAGGCTTACAAAACCTACTCAGCTGTCTTCTAGACTTGTACACACTCAAACACAATAAATAGGCTTACAACAATATTTTTAGGCCATTTTATGTAATTTTTATTTCACACATGATAGGTTTTATGATACATTAGTCTATAGGTGTATTTTAGATGCATCTAATTCAAATTATTGCATTAGATCCCCTTGGAATTATGTTCTTAGTCATCAAGCTCTCTTAAGGGTTTTATGAGGGTTTAGAGTGTCTTGAATTGTTAAGGATTATTCATAAGGAATATATCATAAAACCATTTATTAATGATAAAATTTTGGATTATTTTAACCCTATTAATATCTCCAAAATTCATTGGGACCCATGCAAATCCTCTTGTGAGTACATAAATAAAACTAGACCTTCTCAAGCTATACAAACTATATATGGAGGTCAAGAAGAAGGTTTTGGGCCTAAAAGTATTTAAAATGAATTTAATTGATTAAAATTAAAAATAATAGGTTTGAAACAACTTCCATCATGATTTTAGATGCTTTTCCATGTGTCTTGAGGCTTCATTTTGCCTTACAAGTGATTTTGTTGCTTGTAGGGTTTTATGCTCTTCAAGCTTCTTAATTCTTTTAATATATTTTGCCATCCTTGATACCATTTGATTAATCATAACACTATATATAGTGTCTCCCAATGTTTCATGACTCTGTATATGCCTTTTATAGGCTTAATCTACCTTGGAGACTCATGTTAACTTGTCATAGTCATGTTCTTGGCATTGCACAATCCACTTGTAAGGTGTCCAGAGAGGACTATAGGTGAATTTTAGAATTATGAACTATAAATGAGATAGATAATTATATAATAAACTTTTCAATATAATTAAAAATATCATTCACTCATAAAATTATGATGGTACCTTTCAAGACATCAAAATAGTGAAGAAAACCCCATTTCTAGACCTATAACTATAGAATACACCATATGGGGTGATCACGTCTAAAGTTTGAGACTTTGGTAGGCATTTTTAATCTTATTGATTACTTTTTAGATCAATTGTAAGGTGTGTAAATTCTTTAATACTTACTAATGATATTTTTATGAGTTTGTCCTTTGGTCTAAACATAATAAAACCTACACTTTGCAATTGCATACTTGATGTTCATAAACACTCGATATCTCCATCTGTGACTTGAAAAGTTTGTCCTAAAAGTTTATGGAGAATTTTAAATAGGTGTGACCACATTATAATGAATTCAAAGGCCCTCATACATTCTATTCCAATTTTTTTGGTTATAAATATTGGCCTACATGTCTGTATACCTATAGGTTAACAAAATCTATTTTGATTTTATTTTGAAAGCATGCCTTAATATTTCTAACATATCCAGAAGTTAGATAAGGGTTTTAATAAGATATTGAGGATCATTTAACATATTTAAAGTTCACTCATGAATACAAGCATTTATATGTATAGGTAAAACCTTTTTTCTTTATATTACAGTCTTATAGGGTTTTTTCCAAGTCCATCACCCATGAAAACCTTATTCTTAGATTGAGTATAATACCTAACACTATGTCTAAGTAACATTTATAAAAAATTGAGGTCATATTTACTTGATTTAGGGCCACTTTAGGTGATAAAAAATCTAAAACCTACCAAAAAAAAATGCTTGTGGCCTTTTGTATAGGTTCACAACTTGTCTAATGTGAATGTTTTGATCCTCTATTGCTTGCACGTGACAAAGGGGTGATGAGAGGTAATGTGAGAGGATAGATAGTACCTTGAAATTTCTCAAAAAAACTTAAATTTTCCCCAATGAGATCATAAATTCCCTAAAACTATCCAAACTAAGCTTTTAGGGTTTGATAGGGTTTTAGAGGCTTATAGTCTTAGCAATTATTCATAAAGGAGAGAGGCTTAATCTAAGAACCAATTCCATAATTTTTAATTCCATTAGGTTACCCTCCTTTTCCTAATATCTTTGGTCTTAACTTTATCTCTCCTCTATAAATTCAGCATTGGAATTTTACCTCAATCTAGCTGTGAAATACTTGAGGGAGCTTCTAATGCATTTTTTGCATTCTTTCAACCTCTGCAAACTTTTTCAAGCATGATGTGGCCTTGATGAACCTTGGGGAAATGTACCATGCACCTATAACTTATTTTAAATGCTTTTTCATTTATTTTATATCCCATAAGATGTGTTGTAACTACCTACAAGTGCAATCATTATTTTTATTGACTTGAAATTGTCATGTTCTGACATGTACCTACCAACATCACTTTATAAACTCCTTCCCAAGGATTAACAAGTGATATATAGATATTTTACACCTTTTGGGATCCTAAACTGACATTTCACAATGCAAACCACATTGACCATGCACTAATAAGGTTTAAAATTATTTATTAGCCTTAGATATAGCATGAAGACCTATAAAAGACTAAAAGACTCATTAACCATGTTTATCCTTCAAAACAAGGACCTTTACATTTCCATTGATGGATTTTGAAATAAGGAGGCCTTTAAAAGGCTTAAATAACATAAAAATAATTTAATGTTTTTTTAAAATACCTTAAATTCTCTAAACACTTCATGAATGATCAAATTCAAAATATTAAAGACAAGGCTAAGTGTTTTGAATCACCCTCTTGGTTACACCACCCTAATGGACTTTGACCAATACTAAGAACAACATCACACATCACCATTAAAAGACAATCTTTAGCTAAAAACTACCCCTCAAAAGTCTATCAACAAAGTTAAATAAGCTTGGATAGCAAGTTTTGAAATGTAGTGACCTATGGTAACCAATTTGGCTAACATTTTGGCAACTTTCAAGAGGTGTATGTATAATATGCACCTATACTAGTGGCCTTATTGCATCCTTTAGGATATTGATTCACTTGTCATCACAATCTGAAACTATGCCTTGACTATAAATGGATTGAAACAAGATGAAAAAAATTATTACACCTTCCTAAACACACAAAAAATAGGAAACAAAACACATAGCAAAGACATCAAGACAACACATTTTATTATAGGCACTTGGGAAAAACAAGGACTAATCTACTATATACAATAGGTTTCAATGTATGATCTACTTATGAAAAAGGGAAACTTCTCAAGTCTTCTCCATGTAGTGGACAAGGTTTATGAGCAAACTACTACTTAGACATTGCTCTTTCTCTATCAACTCTTTTCTTGAATACCAATATCTTTATCTTGTCTTGAAGTGGATCAACAACAACAAACATGTCTCCTATGAACACTAAATTTTATTATAGTTCAAATCTTACCTCATGATAATCTTCCATCTTGAATATGTCTTCCAAGGTGATTATATCCTAACTTATAGAAACAATTATCACCTTAGTCTCCAATGGTTCATTTTGATACTACTTCAGGTCCACTATGACATCTTGAGAGATTTCATCTTATTTTTCCATTTATACAAGTTACTCAAAATCTTCATTGGATCTTCTCCTTGATCATTTTTAGGAATTCCAATTTCATTAACATCCCTTTATTTCTCCTTAAGGACTATAGACTTATCAAGTACTTCAAACTCTTCGATGGAGCCATGATATAACTACAAGTTTATTTCCTTAATGTCTACCTATTGCTCAATAGAATCCATTAAAAATTACTTCAAACCTTCAACCTACTCACCTTGGGGGATATCATCTCCTTTAAAGTTTGTTGAAACATGAACTTAAAACTCTTGGTGATGACTTTTAGGAAATTTTGATTTGCTAAGAGCCTTACACTCCTCAAGAACATCTTCATTATATCCTCAAGAAGTGTAGGTATATTAAAGACCTCCATATTTGATATGGAATTGTAATGATGTTATTTTGACTTGTTAAGGTCATCTTGTTATCCATGTGGAAAGAGAAAAAATTTAGTAGCATGTTTACTCTTTTTCTCATGAGCTATAGGCCTATTGAGATATTCAAACTCTTTACAAATCTCCAAATGGAACTAACACATGTCATCAAGATATTCTTGATCTTGTTTATTGGATTCAATAAAACTATCATTTAATATGTCTTCATCAAGATCTTTCATATGCTCTATTGCAAACTAACGAACTATCATGTCTTAGTGAAACTCTTCATAGCCTTCTTGAGGTTCATTTTCATGGCTTGAAATGGCAGAATCTTCATCACATGTTGCAAGGACACCTTTAAATTATTCACTCATGCTTTCACCATGTTCACTATTCAAGAAAATTACTTCAGCCTCATCTTCATGATCATTTAAATTAATGTTCTTGGGTGCAAGCTTATCTTCTTATTGATCTAGAATGTGTTTAAAAGATTGATTTTCTCCCCTTTGTCCTAAGTCTAATACAATGACATAATAAGGACTTTAAATTAGTATTTCCTCATCATACTCACAACATCTTCATCATGACCCTCTTGAGATTATCTTTTCATTGAAACTTGGTTTTGCTTCTCAAGGACTACCACTTCATAAAATTTATCAAGGAATACAACTTCATCTTATTCCATTTTGATGGCCTGAAGATTTGTCATCTTATAACCAAGGTACTTGGTCCAAGGATGTTACCATGTAATCATGCCTTCACCATCCTCTCTTGATAAACTCTCCTCCTTAACTAGATACTCTTCTTTTCCTTCATATAATAGGTCATCATTTTTAAAGGGATATGGTGGGAGGGAAAGAATATCCAATTGGTGGATAAGGAACATAAGGAATTGTGAGTTGATCTTGAGTTGGCTTTGAGGTGAAAGAGGTGTGGAGAAGACTTTGAGATTTATAAGTGATAATTTCATTCAATTATTCTTGGAAAAAGAGTAAAATAAAAATATGATATAGAATCTATATTCTTCTCTCTCTAATCAAAAATCAACCTATCAAATTCTAATACACCATGATCTTCATGAACAACTTTAGATAGAGGGGTGGTTGAAGGGTTCAAGAAAATAAGAAACCTTTTTAGTTGAGATTCTATCACCTTCTCTCTTTCTTTATTTTATATTGCCACATGAGGAGTAGATAAGAAACTTACAAACTTCCTTAACTTGGTGCTCACAACCTCTTTCTCCATTTACATACCTTGACATTAATGGATAATTTGATCTTGAGGAAGAGGTGAGGAGATTTGGAAGCTTGGGAATTTTTTTGGTTCAGCCTCTTCAACCTTCCTCTCTTCTTTTTTTTTGATTTGGTATGGGAGGATTGGTCAAAATAGGCTAAAATGAGGTAGAATGAGGTCAATTAGACCAATTTCATTAATTTTTCTACTCCTTCAAATCCAATAACCCACTACTAATTTTTTGAATTAAACTTGTTATTTCATGCCACTCATTAGCAGAACTAGGGATAGCTTGAAAAGGTTTGATAGGCTATTAGAATTAAATTTATTTCCATATAATGGAATTCAACTCATTATTAAGGTTTTAAAAAAGTTTATTTATATCCAAAATTCCATTTTACGGGATAATTTGATTAGTTGTTTGGGGATGGAAGGAAGGATAGTATTCTTATGGTAAGGCTAGTCATACTAGTAACTAGGGCCATATAGAGGGAACATAGGGGCATTTTAAGACTAATATGACTCAATATAGGGTTGGTATTGATCATTATACTATTAATAAGGAGGTGTAAAACAAAAATTCTCTCCATATCCAACCCTCAAACTTCATAAGGCAAACAAAAGCAAGATAAATTATCAACAATTCCTTGAAATAGGTACCTAGGCTACTAGAATTAGTTGATTGAACTCAAATTCACCAATGATGTTTGATATGAATTCCTCCAAAGGTTGATATATTGAAGAACACATAAAAAATTCTCAAATATATGAAGTACTTCTTGTACTTATCCCATTAGGCATGCCAAAATTATTGTCATTTTTATTTTCACTCTTGAAGAGGCTTGTTTCAAGACCTCTTCACCCAATTGACACAATGGGAACTCTTAAGGTTATGGGTGACTGAAGAAAAGAGATAAATTATATATAGGGTTGTCTCCCTTGATAAAACACCTAAAGATAACACTAACCTATTCAAATTTCAATGAAAAGGGATAGAGAGAAACATTAAAGTGAAAGGGGTGATGAACTAAAATCTTGACCTCCACTTTCCTATACACTTATGAATTGAAGTAAGACTAATTAAACCACACAACTCAAACTTGGGGTTCTATTTACATTATTATTTCAACATGGATTTCTTTGGGGATACATGAATTAGGAGGGACAACCAAGAGGTGAACTAAATCAACATTAATATTAGATTTGCACATATAATTCCCTAGACAACTAGTTACAACACTTCATGTGACCTATAAAGAGCCAACCTACTTGTAAAGAGGTAATTGTGAGAGGAAAAAAGAGAGGTAGTTAAAACACTACCACTATCAATCATGAACAATCAAAATTATACACTAAAAATTAGGATTAAAGAAGGATAAAAACAGCTTATTATTCATCTCAAAAGGAAAGAATAAGTGTTAACTTGAGAAGGGATTCACCATATTTAGATTGAGTGTCCTTTTACAATCCATTTTAGGCTAATTATTTTGAAGAGAGAGAGAGAGAGAGAGAGAGAGAGAGAACATAGATAATTTCATGATGGATTCCACACAACCATAGGGTCAGTTACAAGTGAAAATATAGGATTGATAACATTCATATCACTCCTCAACATGTGTTTCCTTGGTTTGATAATTACTTCATGAGATGTGGAATAGTTCTTGAGCAAATAGTTACTAGTTTTCTTCTTGAAGGGAAGTTACAAGTTGAATCTTGATACGTGACCTTATTCTTGCATTGTTGACCTCTACATGTTTCATCATGTCTTATAACCTCTTTTTTATGTATTCCTCCTATCCTAGATTTCATCTAAATTTCATTACCCTTTGTGACATCTAGCTCATGCTTGATAAGTTATAAGTCCAACCTTGTAGGTTTATAACTTGATTATTAACATTCTATGATTTGATTCCTTTGATCAACACATGAAAATATGAGTCTTCATAAAATGTGGCTTGGGATTCATCATTTCCTTCTATGACTCACCATTATCTTTTTGAAACTACCCTCAATGACCTCAAACAGGTTTGCAATCTCATCTTCAGTATGTAAGTGAAATGGAAATCTTTCTTAGGTCTAGTTCTTGCTTGAATACCTCTTTAATGACCATGAGAGTCTTTGGAGTTATTTTTAATAGATCATAACACCTATGCTCAGGCTTAAAAATCTTTCTAAATTGTCTTAGATAATTGTACACACTCAAAACCCTGTAAATAGGCATGCAACAAGATTTTTAGGCTATTTTTTAAACCTTTTTCCTTCACATGTGTCAGGATTTCTGATCTACAAGGTGACCATATAGTGTATATTTTTATTTTATATGTCTACAAGTCAAATTAGTTCATTATAGGCCCTTGTAATTATGTTCTTAGCTATTGGGCTCTCTTAAGGGTTTTAGGAGGGTTTAAAATGTCTTTGTTAAGGATTATTCATAAAGAACGGATCCTAAAACCCTTGCTTAATACTATAAGTTTAGAGTATTGGAACCCTATTACATCTCCAAAATTCATTGGGTTATATGCAAATCCTCTTTTGACTACACAAACAAAACTAAGCCTTCTCAATCTTTACAAACTGTAGATGGAGGTCGAGAAGAAGGTTTTAGGCCTAAAATTCTTTAAAATGTATTTCATTGATTAAAATTACCTTTAATAGGTTTGAAAAAACTTCCACTACGATTACAAATTATTTTTCATGTGTCTTGAGGCTTGATTATGAATTAGGGGTGATTTCCTTGCTTGTAGGGCTTTATGCCTCTTTAAGCTTATTGACTCTTTTACTATGTTTTACCATCATTGAGCCCTTTTTATTAGTCATAAAATTTTATACATTTTATCCCCATATTTCATGACTCCATCAATGCCTTTTATAGGCTTAATATATCTTGGATACTCATGTGAACTTGTCACAATCATGTTCTTGGCATTGCACAATCCACTTACAAGGTGTCTAGAGAGGAATATAGGTGCATTTTAGCATTATGATATACAAATGAGATAGATAATTGTATAATAAACTTGTCCATATTATAAAAAATCTCATTAACCTCATCAAATTCTCATGGTACCTTGCAAGTCATCAAAATAGTGAATAAAACCCCATTTCCAGACCTGTAACTATGGAATACACCATATGGGGTGAGCATTTTTGAAGTTTGAGACTTTGGAAAGAATTTTGAATCTTATTTGTGACCCTATAGAGAATTTTTAAGGTGTGTAAATTCCTTTCAACCTAGTAATTATCTTTCCATGAGTTTGCATTCTAGTAGAAACACAAAACCTACACTTTACAATTGTATACTTGATTTTCACAAACTCTACATCTCTCCACATGTGACTTGAAAGGTTTGACCTCAAAGATTATGGATAATTTTAAATAGTGTTGAGCATATAATAATGCCTTCATAGGCCCATATACAATCTATTACAATTTTTTTGGTTACAAATATTAACCTATAGGTTTGCAGACTTATAGGTTAACAAAATCTCTTTTGATTTTTCTTTTAAAACATTCCTTAAGATTCCCAACATGACCATCAATTAGATAATGTTTTTAATAATATATTAAGTACCATTTAATCTATTTTAAGTTCACTCCTAAATACAAGCATGCATAGGTATAGGTAAAACCTTCTTTCTTCGTGTTATAGTCTTATACGGTTTCTTTTAAACCCAACACACCTTGTTCTTGGATTGAGTCTTATACCTAAAATTGTGTCTAAGTTAGCTTTAGAATAGATGGGATTCATCTTTAATTTATTGAGGGCCTCTTTAGGTGATAAATAATCCAAAATCTACCAAAAAACCCTGCCTTTAACCTTTTGTATAGGTTTTCAACTTGTCAAATGTGAAGGTTTTACTCCTCTATTACTTACACGTGCCAAATGGGTGATGGGAAGTAATGTGAGATGATTAGTATGACCTTTAGAGGTCTCACACAACCTTAAATTTTCTCCAATTATCTCATAAATTCTATAAAATTGTCCAAACTAAGCTTTTGGGTTTTGAGATCATTTTAGAGAGGCTTACAGTCTTAACGATTGTTCATAAATGAAAAGAGATTAATCTGAGAACCAATACCCCAATTTGGAAGGCCATTAGGGTCCCCTCCTTTTCCTAATATCTCTAGTCTTAAATTTATCTCTCCTCCATAAATTGAGCATTGCAAATTGACCTCAATCTGGCTGTCAAAGACCCGATGGAGCTTTTGATGCATTTCTTGCCTTATTTTAGCCTATGCAAACTTGTTCAAGCATAATTTGACCTTGATGAACCTAGGTAAACATACCATTCACTTGAAAATTCTTTAAAATGTATGTTCATTCCTTTGATATACCATAATATGTGTTGTAACCACCTTCAAGTGCAATCATTACTTTTCATGACTTGAAATTATCATGTTTTAACTTGTACCTACCCAATTCACATTATCAACTCTTTCCCAAGTCATTGAAAATGATTTCTACATAGTTTCCACCTTTTGGGACACTAAACTGACCTCTCAAAACTCAAACCACATTAACCATGCATGAATATAGCTTCAAATGATTTATTAACCTTGTATATAACATGAAGACCTTTAAGACACTAAAAGACCCCATTAATCATGCATAACCTTCACAACAAGGACATTTACATTGACATTGATGGATTTTTTAGGAATGAGACCTTGAAAAGGCTTAAACAATATAAAATCATTTTACCTTAATCTTTTCAAGATTACCTTAAATTTTCCAAACACCTCATGAATTATCAAATTGAAAAGATTTAAGACAAGGCTATGTGTTTTGACTCACCCTCTTGATTAGACCACCCTAATGTACCTTGACCACTACTAAGAAAAAAATCACACCTCACCATTACAATATAATATTTGACCAAAACAATACCCCTCAAAAGGCTATCTACAAATTTAAAGGAGCTTGGCTAGAAAATTTTGAAATGCAGTGACCTATGGTAGCTAATTTTGAAAACACTTAACTCGGCTATCCTCATTTCAGTCTTTAGACCAAGGGTAAGAATCCCTATGGCCCTAATAAATAGAATATATGGTTTTTCAACCATCACTTATGTTAATGAGTTATGAGTCACTTTTCTATATATTATCTTATCTTCAAAAAAAATCATTGCTTTATGGGAGATCATAAACTCCAATTTGATTTTGAAACTCACAAATCCTGGAAGTTCCCCAGATGGTAACTTATACATTATATTCTATTTGGTAGACATTGTGACTGTAAATATGCATTCATCTTATGAACATACCTAGAAACCATCTTTAAACTACCCCAAAAATAGGATATGTGATGAGTTTAATCTTATTAATGAGCATAAATTTAGGAAAAACATGAAAATTCTAACATAGACCTTTCATCCCATGTTATATCAAGTAGTCTATGGGAATAATATTCCCAGGATATTTGACCCTATTAATAAAAATATTCAAAATATGGGTGATTATTGGTTATACCCTACATGCACAATAATTAGAATTGAAGGCATAAAGGCATGCCATTTATACTTACCAAGAATTATGCTTGATAAAATAATTTAATAAGAGATTGTTTCCCAACTGGTAGACAATATTGATACTAACTTTAAGAAGGACAAGCAAGCATCCCTCCATCCAAATCCTCTCAATATCATAAGTAAGTAATACATAAGGTGTGATCACCTCTAATTGGATCAAAATATTAGGGCACATCAAAAAATATGAAATAAAATTAAGGATTAACTATCAACACCAGTCTTATGACCATGACAACAATTTATGAATGTTTAAGATGATAATAAAATGGCTATAAGGATGCATAGGTCCAAAATGTCTATGATTGTAGTGTAGAGGATCTATAATGATCCTACCATAATTAGAGAATATGCCAAGAGGATTGAGAAATAAGACTAGGTTTCTAAAACTACCCATGGACCCCCTCCTCAAGAAGAAGAAATGAAAGAACAAGTTGGCCCATCTCAATAATAATACATTGGAGATGGATATTAAACACCTCCAAACCCCCCTATACACATAGTTGTTACTTATATTCACAACACATTATGGGTGGACCACAATGCACAACTATAGAGCAAAGACCTACAAGTCCTAGCACATCAGCTAGGATTTTCTCTATGCTTCATTTTCCTCCATTAACCATTTCAAAAAAATTAAATATTCCTTCCTTTATATATAAATTTCATGTTGCTTCTCCAAATTTATCTCCACCAATGGTATTACCCTAATCCCCTAGGTAGCCATTTTCATAACCACCTACCATGACATTTACACTACTAGTGGTAGTACCTCAGTCCACTAGATTTCCATCTCCACCACCTATCATTCCTCTAGTGGTCACTACTCCTCCATCCCCCTCACCATCTTCTACCACTATATCCCTTTCATCTCCCATTCCAGCTTCAACTAGACCAACCTATGTTGTAATAAAACTAATAATGTCATATATAAGGAAATCCATAACCCTTCCCATTTCATCTCAAAAGTTGGAAGTAAAGGAGAAGCAAGTAGTTTGTCCCAGATAAAGGAAAGAAATTTATAAAAAGGGTGAAATGGGGTCAGACCCTATGCCTATTTATCAAAGTGAGGAGGAAGATAAAATATGGGGTGATGAAGAGGAGTGGGTCTCAAATACCAAAATAGAAGAGACATAATCATTTGATGAGACCACTCAAATAAAAGAAGATGATGAATGGATGACTAAGGGAAGCACCCAATCAGGAGGGACATAATTACTACAAGAATCTACGAAAGTCAACCAATGAGATGGTAACTCAAGGTATATTTAAATAATATTAAATAGAAAATAATATACATAAGGAGAAGCAAAATCAAAGGTGCACATTAAAATACAAGGGCCATCCCAAACTACGCCTCCAAGCTATCCACCTCAAATCATTATAATGGAAAATACAATACCCAGCTCCCTGAGTATCTCTCTCCTAGTTGTAACTCCTCCAAGTCCACATTCTCTAGAAACTCCCTCAAATATTGAAAATACAAATTATGCAGTATATTATTTGCATTCTTTGCATTCTTTAAGCCAAATAAATAGCCATAGGTAGTTAAAATGCCAATTTTGACTACCAAAACCTAGATTATTATTGTGGGTCCTACCACCACTATTATGACCATTGGGAATGCATACACTTTTGTTACTGACTATTTCAAGAACTTTTTAAACACCCCAATGACCTACTCATTCTTTAATGGAACCAATACAAAATCCTTTAAGTCAAGCAAAGGGGTACATTTTAAAAACATGGTGTCCACATCAATTTTTACTACACTACTTACCCATCCTAGGTTGAATACACAGTTGGAAATGCCTATTGGCTAAGCACCTTAGGTAGACTCAGCTACATTCTCAATCCACAAAGTACCATGGATGGCCAAATATGTAATTGACACACCAATCCAAAAGTAGGTTACTAGATGGAGAAAATATATTCCTCATTTTCTCATAATATGTACATCCTCCCCTAAGGCCATGTTACCTCTATGATAATCCCACTTAGCTACTTGTTTACCATAAATAGATCAAACACAATAGTCATAAAAAATATATAAATAATTTTCACTAAACATCCCTTCATGGATTTAATAGTTATGATAGGAAGAAGTAGGGAGACAAGACTTAGTGATAACTGAGTAACCCATAGTAAATTTCCATTCTAATAGACAAATAAACACCTAGATAAAGCTTAATATGAAAATTATGGTTTTTTAGGGTCATCAGGTTGAGGTATAACAAAGAGATTACATATTCCCTTTGACAAAATAAAGAAAAATAAATTCCTTGAACCTGAACAAATATAGAAGGACCCCTATAATTTTGTAAATGTTGTTGGGGGAGTCATAAAATATATGTTCAAAAGTTTTGACCAGCCTATATAGAGGTAACCATAGGTGAGTACCATCTAGGCTCCCAAATAAATAGTGGATAACCTAAATGGGATATCTAAGAATATATTTAACACCATTGGTTTAATACGGTCTGCAAAGGCCACCTCCCAACCCAAATGGGGATACATTCTTAAATTGTTCAACAAAATAAAATATATTAATGGAAAACTACATTTTATAAGCTAGGCAATAAGGAATAATGCTTATGCCCATCTGAATTTAATAGCATCATATAAATCTACTTGCACATAGAATTATATTATTACTAAAATGGATAGCTTACTTGAATAGCATCATGAGATGCAAGCTTTAGTACAATAATTTAAAAACTAGGAAAGTGAAGTTATATCTATCCTAATAGACTTAAGAGTTAATCAAGTAAGCACTCCAAAGGGGCAATTGGTACCCAAACACATTTTTTAGAATCATCTATGTATAACATTAGATAGCTTCAGGGTAGATATTGAAGGCATGGTTTATATAACCAATGATGAAATAATGCAACTAGTTAATTTTACAAGGGATAAAATTGTGGGGATTGAAGCACTATAATCTAAGGTTAGAGTTGCATTATGAGTATACAATAAATCAATCAAAAACCTTCCTCAGTTACTCAAAAGATCTTTTCTTTATTTTGAGACCATAGATATCAAATTATAATATATTCATGCACTTGACCTACACATGGAAGCCTCCAAGCAAACAACTTCAGCAGCAGGGGCCATGCCTATTCCACCTCAAACTGCTTAGTTTCCCAACTACACTAATGTAGACTTGAACTAGGCATGCCTATGTGCCACTTCTAGTGACTACATTCACAACTACATTGGTGGTCACTTCTATCATAATTTTAGTTTTAATGCCTATTCTATTTTTAACGCAAGTTACAATTTTAGTTCCACCTACATTAGCATCTACATTGACTATGTCATATTTTATTCTTTTAGAAGTGTTACATTATCACTTTATAAATATACATATGTGTTTTCATGTCATATTTGAGATGGAAATTTTAGTTTCTAATTCATTTATTTTGTATGTATTATATTTTAGGTGAAGAATTCTATTTTGAGCAATCATTACTGTACATGCATACTTTACATGAGATTATCATATAGTACTATTTTTGGATATTTATTTTTAGACTTCACTTCAAAGATGATGCCTTCCCCATCCCAAGATTATTTATACTTGTATCCTCCCAGTCCCAAAGGGAGGAGAATATTGGTTATTCAAATTAATAGGAAATTTTGATAAATTCTACAATTTAGTCTTGATGTGCAAAATTTGACTCTTCTCCAAACTTATGGATTATGTAACAAGTTCTATCATTTAAATTTATTAGTCTTTTGGTTGTGCATCATTTATATTTTTGATATACTATTATTCATATTGAGCTATTATTGATCTAAATGTGTTTTACATATTAATCGTAATCTTTCCTTGTAGATATGTTCTTACAGTGTTAAAAATGTGACAACCTTTGATTTTATGTGTTTAATTATGTTGTATTTTGGTTCCCTTTGACTCTTAATCATGTTTTATTTTTGGTGTGCTTTAGTATCCTATAATAATATTGGTCCTTGATTCCTTGTCTGACCTCTAGTTCAAGTTCTAGTCAAGAAAAGTTTCATCTGGTGTGGTCCACAAGCCTCCTTTTCTACCCTACCTTTCCCTCCTTTTTGAGTTTCTTTTTGGTCCTACCCACCTTAGGTTAGATAAATAATTAGTCCACCCATATCAAGTATATTTATATTCATCCATATCCAACCCATATGTGGTAAATAAACTACTTCACTTTTTGTTCTTCCACCAATAGGTTGTTTGAAAAATTGAATACCCAATAACTCATGCCTTGGAGTGAATTTCATTCATAGGTCCTGAAACATTAGAATTTGCCTCATAATTTTTTTTAGGGTATGCATAATACCCACATCAATATTAAACTTAGTATGGTTCTAGAAGGAGGGCCTGCACTTCTACCTATATTCCTTTATGTTACACTGGAAGCACTCAAAATATTAACAAGGTCTACCTTAGACACTAACTTGATATACCCACCTTTATAAATCCATATAAAAGTTAGGTCTGATAAGGGAGTATGAAATTAAACTAGGCTCAATCATTTTCTTGAGGTAAACAACCCCATATATCATTATTCCCAATGGCCCTACCCCAAGATCTAGCTTTAACTTGGCTAACTAGATCTACCATCAACATCATTGGGGTTGTCCATGATCTACCCAGAAACCCTGAGAAATATATTCTTTATTTTTCTCCCTTGGGAGGAACTATTGAAGAACATATCAAGGCCTTTAAAACTTATTTAGGGATATTGAATGTATCCCATGAATATGTTGCATGCAAACTATTTCCTTCACATTACAATATGTATCTATGATTAATTTTTCAATGTCCCAAAAGTTTTAATCACCTCTTGGGAAGAATTTAAAAATACATTTTTGTCACATTTTGTCAAAGTAACCAATGCAAGTGTTGTTTATCTACACTTTTCAAGCATCAGAATAGAGCCAAATAAGCCAATTCAAGCCTTCAATGTTATATTGTAGAAGATGTATAGTAGACTTGAGACTACCTACAAACCTAATGAATAATTGGCCCTCGAGATGTATAAGAATCCCCTTGACCTTATGACTATTATCTTTTTACATAGATTTATTGGTATTGATTCATTACCTTTGGCTTCCACTAAAGCAGAAAGAATGTGCACAATTATTTGTTTGACTCAGGTGACTCAGCCAATGTAATATTGATAGCCATGTGTAGGCAGTTGGGTTTGACCCTATATAAATCAAAGAGTGTGGTCCTACAATTCAAGTATTTTATCCCATACATTAGATAATTATCAAATGTGCACATCCATATGACATCAAAGCCACATATACAATAATATATAGATATTACATTTATTTATATTCTAGAATCTTATGGCTATTATTGAGTCATGATTAGTCTAAGACACTCAATAGATACATGGTCACTTATTTTTCACACATGTGGTTTCCTTAGAAAGGAGTATCCAATTATATTCATGTGGATAGAAAACCAAAGATGAAGTACTTGATTACCAAGTACAACACAAAGAATGAGAAAGTCAAATTTGCATCTTCACATGTGGGAGTATACACATTCACTACCAAGTAGGAGCTTCATGAACAAAAATTTGAAGGTCCATCTCAATTATGAACTCTCCATTTCAATGGAGCTAGATAAAAACAAGGTTTTGATGTTGACATAGTCCCAGTAGACCCTGATGGTAAGTATTAAATTTCATCTTACATGTTATAATCTCCTTGCACCAGTAATAGAGCTGAGTATGAATCTCTAATATTTGGTCTTTAGTTTACACTAAAACACAATGTCAAGCAAATACATATCTTTGGTGACTTAGAAATGGTTTTTAACCAGTTTAGAAATAAGTATCAGTATAAGCTCACCTACTTAAAGATGTATAAACATTGAGCATGGGACCTAATTGAGTCCTTTGAAGGATTCAACATCAAATCCATCCCAAGAGAACAAAATCAAACAAAAAATTCAATATCAACTTTAGATACCAATATGGCACCACTCCAGGAATCCAAGATGCAAAAATTATTTGTAGAGCTAGTTCCTTGTCCCTCTATTATAGACCATGTAGACAATTTCTAGGTGTTTCAAGATAATTAGTAGATTGTCCAATTCATGCATAGTTTTGGGACCTCCAAATCTCAAATGATAGATGAGAAAGATGTGGATATCATGCACATTGAAAACCTAAGAGAGGATGACATCCAATAAATTAAGGAAAATCACATCCCTTATGGATTGGTTTCCTTAGAATGAGCTTTTGATGTAGATCAATAAGCTTAGAAAAAGAATAAATCTAAAGAAACTGAGTTTGATTTCATCAAATAAAATCTAGGAACTGACCAACACCCTCAATTTGTGAATATTGGACTGGGCTACACTAAAAGTGAGAAATAAAAATTGAATAATCTACTAAAAGATTATAAAGATGTGATCGCTTGGACATGTGAAAACTTGAAATTCTTTGACCCCAGGGTCATCACACATATTATTCCATTAAATCCATATCATAAGCCTTTTAGGTAGAGATAAAGGAAAATAAATATAATTATGGATCTTATAATTCAAATGCAAGTATAGAAGCTACTGGATGCCAAGATTATATTCCCAATTAGACATTGAACTTGGGTAGCCAATATAATACCAGTCAAGAAGAAGAGTGGAGAAATCAAACTTTATGTGGACTTTAAGAACCTGAAAAAGGCATCATAGAAATAAAATTACACCCTACCTTCATTTTATGAGGTTATTATGATGGTAAGTGGTTTTGAGATGATGTCCTTCTTGGATGGATTCTCAAGCTACAACTAAGTGCTAGTGGAAGAAAAAAATAAGATGAAGATTATCTTTACCACTAACTACATAATTTATGCATATTAAAGGATGGCATTTGGCCTAATCAATGTAGGATCTACCTTATATAGATCTATGGATTTTGATTTATATGGACTCATTGGTAAATGTATAATCATATACATGGACGACCTGATAGTATATTCAAAAGTTAGAGCTGATCATAGAGATCATTTATAGAAAGTGTTTGATAAGTGAAAAAGGTATGGAGTGTCACTTTATCTAAATAAAATCCTATTAAGGGTTAATGAAGGGAAGTTTCTAGAACATTTTAACACTAAATATGGAATCTTTATTTAGCCATATCAAGTTTAACCCATTTCTAAGTTGACGTCTCCTAGCAAAAATAAAAAATTGAAGTCCTTTGGTATAATAAAATTTGTGCAAAAATTAATTTATGGTTTTGGTTATATTATCAAACCATTGAACACCAAGACAAAAAAAATGCTAAAATAGAGTGAACAACAGAGGCTAAAATATATTTTTAAGATGTCAAAATAGCCATTACTCAAGCCATAATCCTGATCAGCTTGGACTTTAATAAATATTTATATCTTTATTCATCTACTTCAAAGCTTAATGTAGTTATTGTGCTTACACAAAATGTGGATGAAAATGAACATCCCATTACCTTCACGATAACCAATCTAAAGGATGCAAAGCTGAAATATTCTATGATAGATAAATACATATATGCCTTGATTAAAGTTGTGAAGAAATTTAGGTATTATATTCTAAGGAACAAAACATTTGTCATTATTATAAACCCAACTATCAAGATCACACTTGGATAGAATGAGTTGGGTAAGAGAAGAGGTAAATGGATGGCCAAAATTCAATAATTTGACCTTGAAATTAAGCCAGCCAAGATGGTGAGAGCCCAAGTAATTATCTATCTACTGATCAAGATTGATCCACACATCAATATTGAACAAACTAATGAGACTTAGGTAACTGGTGGCGAGTGGTACACTCAAATCATCCATTAATTTATCCCACGTACATGTCCTCATGAGTTAAACAAAGAGTATAGATGAGAAATCATGCTCAAATCAACTCATTATATAATTAAGAAGGGATTCCTATATAAAAATAACTATGAATTCATTTGCATAAGATGTCTTTCAAAATAGAAATCTATGGATATCTTGGATAACCTACATAAAAAGATAGGTAGTGAGCACCCCTCAAGTAACACAATAACTCAAAAAATTCTAAGGATGGGATACTACTAGCCCACGATCTTGAAAGATGCACATAAACATGTTAGGACATGATATGATTATTAGGTATTTAGGAAAAAAAAAGTAAATGTTTCCATGCCTTTATAATGATTGATTGAAGGATGTCCCTTTGCCTAATGGGGACTTAATTTTATTGGGGTGATAAACCCAAACTCTTTAATAGGGCATAAGTTTGTCTTAACAGTAATTGATTACCACACCAGGTGGATAGAAGCTTTAGCTGGCAAGAATTCCAAAAAAATGATGTCATCAAGTTTCTAGAAGAAAACATATTGACTAGGTTTGGCAGTCCTATTTCCTTAGTTTGTGATAATATTACAACATTCTAGTCCTTTGAGTTTATAAAATGGGCTTATGATAATAAAATAATCATCAAGTTCTCTTTGAACTATTATCCACAATGGAATGGAGTAGTTGAGTCTACCAAAAAAAATTGATGCCATTAAGATATCAGCCCAAGATAAATAAAGAGAATGGCATTTCCTATAGAAATATGCTCTATGGGCGAATAGGAAAAGGCATACATAAGACCTCAAGGCTTCACCTTTTCTTCTATCATATGGAAAATAGCCAGGCTTCCCCATTACTCTTAAAATACCAACATACCAATTCATGTAAGAGTACATGAGGGAATATAAAATAATACAATCTAGACTACTTGTCATAGTCTAGATGGAGGGTGTAAGAATTGAAGCACTGTACAGCTTCAGTAAACATATGGATATTGTCAAAATATGGTTTGTTAAAATATCCAAGATCAAAGCCTTCAAGATTTTAGACCTAGTTCTTTTATGGGATAAAACACATGAGAAGAAAGGATAACATGATAAGTTCACTCCTTTATGGATTTGACCATATTAGATATTATATATCAGATATCCTAAGTAATAATGCCTTTCGATTGAAATACCTTCAAGGTAATAACCTCACTTTTCCTATCAGTGAATAATTTTTGAAGCACTATTTCATGGCTACTCTAACTGGAGATGCCATAGAATGACAATAAGTGGAGATGTAGATGTAGGATTAAAGTATATTTCTTGTTTTCTAGGTTATATTTCTTGATTTATAGATTAATTTTTTATGCTTTATAGGATTAATCTTTTCTACTTTATGTATTTGCCTTCAGTACATTAGTTGTTATGTTTTCTAGATTATTTTTTTTTAAAGTGGAATAAATCAACTGATTTCTCATATTGAGGTTACAAAAAATGCCCAAAAAAATAAGGGGGATGATTCACAAGGATGCAACAATGGTCCTCATAAGTATTTATTCTAATAGTACTAGGGCTTATGGGTTTAAGGTATGTGTTGTGATTGAATTAGTTTTTAGTTTGATTGAATGATTTTTTTGGACCTTTGGGATGTACTCTAATATAATCATGTAAATTATATAAAGACTTTCTATTTCTATATATTAACTTTACTATTACATGCTAAAACTTTGATGGGAGATAATAAACATAGAATTGGATATACACTAATAGGGACATATTAATTAAAATAAGTTTTCATATATATGTACCCAACCAATGGTAATTCACAACCCTTCTTATATATGTGTTTCAAAAAAAATTATCATACAAACTAATAGAAAAGCATAATTCAAGTAATCTCTATTAGGGTTATGGATGCCTAGCTAGCAGTAGAGCAACGCTTTGAGGGAAATCATAGGTATCTCTATTGGGGCTATGGATGCTTAGCTGGTAATAGAGTAATACCTAGGCTTTCCTTACTATTTGTTTATAAAACTTAAGATCAAAATGAAACCTACAGTGTCTATCTAGGACTTCATCAAACCTCCCATAACAAGGGAAAATTAAATTCACAAGATTACACACTCAAATTTAAGGAATGGAAATGGTTGGTATGTTTCATGAGGAAGTAGGAGTATTTTTTAAGGTCTAGTTTGTTTATTCATTTCTAATAAGGGTCAAAGTTTTGTTCTATTACATTACTAAGATTTTGGGTTTTTTAAAATCTCAACAATATTTTCCCCACTAAATTTATATTTGTTATGCCCTAACATGTGTAGACATCCACTTCCTAACACCATTTTTGTTAAAATTGTCAATCTTACTCGAATTTCACTCAAATGCATAATTTGGCCTAAAAACACTAAAACACCCTAAATGGTTCAAACTTATCATTTATAAGTATCGATTTAGTTCAAAGTGTCCCTAAATAGGGCAATGCATTTTAGGGCTACCTAACTTTGGTCAGATCATTTTGAGTCAAAATACCAATTTTGCACCTAGATATCTTGGATTTATCTTTTCTATCAAATCTCTTTCCTAAGACATATGCCCTTGTTATTTGGTGTTGAAAACATCCTCAATGGGATGGTAGTTCCAACGCATCTAATTCTTCCTAATTCTTCCTGAGTCAAATTATGACCTAGTAATATGACTTTCTGATCATTTTGATTAATTGAGGGCCAATTTCTAAATAATTACACAAATGTTGATTAATCTTGTTTAAGGCTAATTGATCCAAATCAAGAGCTTAAGTGGATTCTCCATGAGATTTGTTAAATATTTCTTTTTGGAAATTGATTTCTATTAACTGCATCACCTAATGACATCACCATATGGGTGGCATCCATAAGCCATAAATGCATAAAATATCAAGATTATGGGTCTCTCATGCCTCATTAAGACCCTCCATGCCTCTTAAATTCCCCTCTATCCTAAATATTTATGTGGGATTTTTATGGATTTAATTATATAATTGGATTAATCTATGACCACACATCTCAATCTTGAGATGGATGGTCATGGTTGATCCTGATCGATCTCAAAAATCAATAAATAGAGAGGCCATGAACATCATTTTTAAGCTTGATTTGTGCAAAGTTATAATGTTAAATTATCTCCACAATCCTTTTCATTTGACCATTGATCTTATTTTTCAAGCTTCATTGATAGGCTAGTTTAGTGATTCTAAATCATAAGCCTAGGTTTTACAAGGAGTTCTTGAAACATTGGAGGAGTTAAACACCATTGTTGTTGCAGATGAGCTCTTGATCAAGGGAGAACATGTTTTTGAGCCACTCTTGGAGAATGGATTCACTTGGGATGGTATAGGTTTCTTGCTTTCTTTCACTTGTCTTTCATTGTCAATAGCAATTATCACATGAATAGATAGGCTTAATTCAGTTTAATCTTATGCATTTTCCTTTGATTTAGTAGACTAATGTTTGATTAATCATGTTATGTAATCCTTTCTATATTTTGGCATTCTTGGTGGGACCGTACCCCATAAATTTGGTCAAAAAGCTTTTTCAAGAAACTCACTAATTTTTTCCATGCAGGATCTTGGAGTGAGAGGACCAAAAGAGTGAATTTTTAAATTGAAATTCCATTTTTATGATTATAATATTTTTGTTCTTAGAAGCCTCAATTTTACTCTCTATTATGATATTGCTACTCACACACTAGTGATTTTGTAAACAAAATCGATGTTTGCTAGATAATGATTTTGTGGACCTAGGGAGTGATTTCATCATTTCCACTAGCGATTTCATCCAAAATAGTGATTTCATTACAAAATGGTGATATCATTCTAGATCAGTGATATCATCATTTTGTGTAGTGATTTTGTCATCTGAATAGTGATTTTGTATTTTATGTGTTTTTTTATCAGGTAATAGCATTTTTTTAAAATAGTGATATTATTGCACTATACAGTTATATCATTGATTTGGCCAATGATTTCGTCTAAGAATAATGATATTGTGTTTTATATCTAAACTAATTTGTAACAGTGATATTATTGGTTGGTAATTATGCTTATGTAGGGAAATAGTGGGATTGATTGTGTAACAGTAGGATTGACTATGTAATAGTGGGATTACAATAGAGAGTTGAAATTTTTAATGTTGTTTATTCAAACTCTTAAGGGATTCAAAGAAGGCCCTTATAATTATGTTTTTGTAGGTTGAGGGGCTAGTTTAAAAGTTGTTTTGATTATTTTGACTAACCAAACACACTTTCATTTCAATTTTAAATGAACATGCTATGTTTTTAGACATTCAGTATTTGGTGCCTAAACTAAACATATCATGTTAAATCTTAGAAACATTTAGATTTTAGTGCTTAAACCCAATCTTAAGTCTTGAACATTTTCAAAATTAGTGCATTAAAATTGAATCTAAGATAAGTATTAAATGCTTCAATCTTTGGGATTAAAATGAACTTAGGTTTTTTGTTTGCTTCATGTGGTCATTTTGTACAATATTTTTTAATTTCAGCACTTAAGACCAAGGGGTCAAAATAACACCACCTAATCTTTGATTTGGTGCTTAAAATTGAATTCAAGTGTCAATTTTTTATTCAATAGTTGTTAATTAGAAATTGATTGGCAAAAAAAGGGATGTTGCATGTATGTTCTACCATCCATGTCCTTTAGGGAACATTTGCAATCAAAAGTGCCATCCTTATTGAAAACATGCCCAGTCCAAGGATTAGAAAGAATTTCATTTAATGCACTCCCCAAAAACTCATAATATTTTGGGTGATATTGAAAATGATCCTACAGTCTTTTTATTAGTCATTTATTTTTATGTAAACTTGGTTCATGAGGGGAAATTCATCACCTCCCATAAGTTCTTCAAATAATATTTGATTTGGGGTTTCATCTCCCAGCACTGAATTTAACCACTCCCATTAGGATTGAAGGTTTGAGTTGTTAAACCACCTTCTAGTGTTGGAGCTACACACAGGATGTATCTACACTTTGGACATCACACTACATTGAGTAAGTGATAGATGTAGTGGTTATAAAAATGACTAGACCTTTTTACAACAAGCCAAGAGATATGGACACCCATTTACGTGATTTTATTTTACATCATGATGTTAAATTGATTGTGTAATTGATCCCCCTAGAAATGTTCAAAACTTGCTAGTTTAGTTAACTCCACTTTGCCATAACTTGTTAGTTTAGACTTAAGATGATTATTTTTTGTTATTATCTTACTTGGTCTTGATTTGTGTCTAAAATTGATTAATAACTCAATGAACTTAACCAAAACAAATTTTCTTCAAAATTATTGAGCAAGGGAGGCATTACACTGTCCAACTGAAAAAATTATATTTTCTTTATTCAAATTATTATCAAAAACTTGGTGTCATGTCATCCTCTTTATCACATTCATGTTGCCCAATTGAGTCTATACATTTTACACAATTTGTTTAAGTCCCTCATTTATAATCTAAATTTAAAATTTGACCTTTCTAAGTTTTAAAGGTTGGTGTGTTAAATTGGGTTCACCATTTTCACACTAAACTTGTTCTAACTTAGGTTCAATTTTCCATTTGGATTGAGGGATGTTTATGAGACTCAAAATCATATTATTATCATGATAAAATCAATTCATGCTATATATCACTCATGCATTGAGTCCTAGAACATATTTTATCCTACTAAAACTATGTGTCAACGTTGTGCTACCCATTTGGTCCTATATTCGTACTTAGTGATTCATGCATGTTTTTACATCTTGGGTTACTTAGTTTATGTTGTCTTCTTTGTAATCTAGAGAGATTTCCTCTAATTTTCTAAGATCAACTCATCAAATTTGAAACTAGCATTTAAGGTATAGGCATATCACAAAGATATAGGCTTTGGTGTACTGTTTTTCACCTTGGATATTTGATTTACCTTGCCTTATTCTAATTTATATGATTTAAATTTTACCAAAATTTGAGTAAATTTATAAACCAAATATTCTAATTATGTGTGGTTTCAAGCCACCCTAATTTATAGTCTATTTGGTACCTTAGTCATTTTTTTAAAAAGAAACAAGGCATAATTTGTTTGAACATTTGCAAAACATTGATCCAAATCTAGTCAAACAAAGAGAACAACTCTTTTAGACATGACTCAAAGGTTCACTCGTAGTGGGGCCTCTTATGGCTTTAGCTATAAAGATGAGCAATTTTATGATGGTCAAGATAACCCTATTGTTTTTTATAACATCCCCACAATAGTAGGATCTGAAGATGATTATAATGAATATCAACCCCAAGAATATCAAGATGAAGCACTTCTTAGGTTGATAAAATTAGGTGCTAGACTACCTTCAGACTTTCTTAAAGAATAATTGCATACTTTAGTTAGAGAAGGAGAACAACTAAGGCAAGAGCAAGCTTTTACACAAATAGACATAACTTCTTCTTCTAACAAAGGAAAAGACATACAAACAGAGTCAAAGCCCATAAATCTAGATCTTCTAGCTAAGATCAAGATAATAATTCAACGATATGTGGATCAGCTTGTCACAAACTTAATTGACTCATTATTTACCACTTCCATTCATAATGATGTTTCAAAAAAATAGGGAAATTTAGTGGAAAGCACACAACAAACATTTGATGAGAACATAACCATCATGGATCAAGGTAACCTAAATGAATAGTTAAAGTCATAAGAGATCTTACAAAATGTTCCATTTGACATGGAGCATACATTCTTCAATCATAAAAAACCTCTTGTCACTTAGAAAAATCAAAGACCCAAACATTTAGTTTGAATTGTGGAAATTCCTCCAGATAGTTTGGCTAGTTCTTTCCAATCATAAAAAAAATTGTAAATAAACACATAACTTCCCAAAATTAATAAGGTGTTAAATAGTTGAATTTAGTGAATGTTTTACAATCCAAGAATCAATGGCCTATCTTCTCGACTCAAGGAATGAATTAGAACCAAAGAACAGATCAAAAGGTATACATTCCCTATAGATCCACACAAAATTAGGGGCACATACCACCCCAAAAATAATAAAATTAGGGAGACATACCACCTCAACAACAATAAAACTAGGGGCACATTCCACCCCAATAGCAACAAAACTAGGGGCACATTCTACCCCAATAACAACAAAATTAGGGGCACATTCCACCCCAACATAAACAAAATTAGGAGCACATTCCATCCCAACAGCATCTTATCCAATTCATAAATGCACCAAACATGCAAGAGTGGAATTATATGAAGTAAATTTTTCAAACATTGGAGATGAATAATAGATTTAGAAAGTACAAATTTGATGAGATATGTCCATATCCATTTGATTTATCTATTCTCCAAAACCCCTTTCCACCTCATTTTGAGGTACCTAAATTTCACAAGTACAAAAGAAAGGGATATCCACATGAACACATACAGGAATTCTTTGTCTTATGTCAAGAGGTTGCTTATAGAAGCGAGTACCTACTTTGACTATTTCCATGAAGTTTAGCAAGACAGGATTTAGATTGATTACATAAACTACACAAAGGATGGGTTATAGATTGGAACGACTTATAAAAAAAGTTCATTAACCATTTCTCATATTACATAGAACATGAATTGACCGTTATTAACTTGTGCAAAGCCAAACATCATGATGGTGAATGTTTTTTTGTATATCTATAAATGTGAAGAGCATTGGCAAGTTGGTTTCAACATAACTTGCTAGACAAATATCTGGCTAATATATTTGCATAAAACTTACATCCTGAAGTCACACATAATTTATGATAAGCTTGTGCTAACTCATTTGAAGAAATTATTGACAAAGGAGTGTAGATTGAGAAGGATCTTATTACTAAAGGCCTTATCAATATTTTCATGTAGGGTTAGACATCTAATCAAACTCAATCACCGATTCAAATAGTAGAATAGGATAATCCTAAGGGCTTTAAAAAAAATAAGAACATGGTTAGAAATGGGGTGATTAAAACAAGACATGTACAAACAGTGTAGGCTATGCCTCCCCCAAATGTATAATTAACTCCCCCAAATCCACCACCTAATTTTTAGAGATAGCCTCCATGAAGGACATTTCATAACAATTTTAGAGTCTTTAGAAAATTAGGAAAACCAATGTAAATAGTGTTACAAAAGCTCATCATTGCTAATTTGATTGTATGGCCAGTGCCAAGGCCATTTCTTCAAGATCAACCAAAACTAGGTTGGTATAAAGAGAAAAAATGGTGCAACTTCCATCATGTTATTGGTCATAGTGTGTATCACTGCATCTAATTAGGACACATTATTGAAGACTTTATTGAAAGTGGTGAACTAGAAATTAAGTTGGCCCCTAATTAGGACAAAAATTAGGATATGGAGATATATAAATAAACCTTTCCTCGACATAATCCACCACCACCAAGAAATAATCAAAACTAAGGTAAAATCAAGGATAGAGGTAGAATCAAAACCAATATTAGGGTCAGAATCGTAATTGGCATAATTAGGATCATGATGCCCACACTAACAATAGGGATTATAACAACATGCCATATGACTATAATAATATTATGGGGCACATTTCTTCTACCACATGACCACTATTACTATGAAATAATGTGCACAATCTCTTTTTCCTCACAATATACGACCCATCATTATAGGGTCAACACCATCTTCCCTTAGTAATGAGTTTTCACAATCATGTTGTGACTCTATTTGCATGGGTTATTAGTTCTTAAAAATATAACCCTTCTTCTAATTATTAAGGCTCCTCATCAAATCAAAACTATATCAATATAGCTATACACCCATGAGTCATCATCTAAGGCCCTTTGCCTTCCTCTTCTAATTATAATGACTCTTTGCCACCTCTAGGTTGTGTAGTCATAAATAGATACCCATGAGTCACCATCCGGGCCCTTTTCTCACTTCTTAAATAAAACCTAATGATAAAATTATGCTGACGATTCCAAAGTTGAATATTGTGCCAATAAAGACTAAACTAGCTCAATCTACAATCAAAATGCCTTATAGTCTCACAGACCAATTGAATAAAACCCCTACATAGATTTCCATATTAAAAATATTGTGTAAATATTATGTCCTTAGAACTGTTCTAAACATCATTTTTCAAGAATTTACTATCCCTAATGATATAAACCATAATCAGTTCCAAAACCTATTTGGACATTTGTCTTCATTTTGGCAAATCACATTTGACCAAAAAGACATGTCCACTCTTGGCCCAAACCACAATAACCCACTGTACATTGAGATAATCATTGTAGATCATAAGATCAAGAGGTTCTTATAGATAATGGTTTAAGGTTGAACATCATATCTCTCAAATTGGTATGATGATTGGGCTACATGGATAAATACATTCAACCAAAAACTATTACAATCAAGACTTACAATAACACTGAGAGGGAGTCTTCAGGTATAATTTAGTTTCCAGTCATTGTTGGGTCTATTTATCATCACACATTATTCCATATCATGGATATTGAACTTTTTTATATCATAATTCTTGGTCATCACTAGTTCCATGAAGTATAGGTAGTTTTATCCACTCTTCCCCAGTGCCTTAAGTTACCCCATGATGGGATCAAAGTTATTATTCCTGCTAATCAGTAGCCATATCAATATTGAAAACATATTGAAGCTAAGTTTCATAATTATAACTAATTCCTAGGTTCTAAATTCATTACAAATAATAAACAAACTATTTCCCATCCATCTCCATTTAATTATATCAACCCTAGTGATCTAGCTTCCACTTTGACTGATCCATTTCCTACAGCTCTTGAAAAATAAGTTGTTATTAAAGATGTGGGTATTTCCATGTACCATCTTAAGGATTTCTTCCATATTGTAAAATTGTTTGAACCCCTAAATCATTTGTAAATCCTAAACCATACAAGAATCCTAATTGACCCAACTAGATTTGGTAGCCAAAAAAGAAATAACCAAAACCACTTATGGTTTTTGTACCTACAATCATGCCAAAGAAAGATTGAGAGGCTTTAACTAATGGAGATTGGTTATATTCTAAAGGCCTTATGGATTGCTTTCAAAATCCAAAATATCATATCCCTAACTAGATAATGGATCATCCTAACTATACAGGGAAAGGCCTTGGCCCACAAGCGCAAGGAATCTTAGAACCCTTATCAATTAGAGTTATCAATTGGAATAATGGTCACAAATTTAAACCACCAGAGGGTGACCTCATGAATTTTGATAGTGACTTTTCTAAAGTGACTAATGATGAGACTCATAATAGTGACATAGCATCCCATTATAGCCTTTTTTATGAGCTTACCAACTCAAATTTATTTGATTCAAATGTCATATTAACAATAACACCTATTGGAGCTTCCCATCCTAAAGTAATAACCCATCCTAGTGGTACTTCCCTTCCTGAAGTACGACATTATATCCTTGCCATTGGAGATTCCCATCCTTAAGCAAACCCTCATTATTCCCTATACCTTTTCCATATTAAACTCATAGATTGGGACCAGTAAAATTTGGTCATATGCCTCGATGAGTTTCAAAATGAAGAATCAATTACAGAATAAATGGGTTTATGAGATAAATTTCCCATTGGCAATCACAAACAAGGATTTGATTTTTCATTGGATCCTTCTACCTAATTTAGAGAGCAAGAAAATTTTCTTGGTCATGATAAAGAACAAACATCGAGATCTTTAGGTGAAAACCTATTTGAGGCACTCATAGATCAAGGAAAAAGTAAAGAAAAAGGCAAGCCTTCGAGTGAAAACCTATTTTAAGTGCTCCTAGGCAGGAAAGTTTGTTCATCCCCTCAAGACATAGAAGGTCCATCTAGTCCAAGTTCCATAGCTAGTACAAGCATCTCTTCAAAACAACATCAAATGTTTTAGCATATTGCTCTTGAGTTTCTAGAGGCTTTTGCTATTTGGCCTTTGCCTAAGATGGCAGATTTTGATTCTTCATACTATCCAAATCTTTGGGAAGAGAAATAAGATGTTGTAGAAGAAGATAATAATGATCATACCTTACCTAAAATTTTATAAGATGGATCCACAATCCTTGTGGAAAGCATGATAGAAGTGAACTTTGGAACTTATGAGGATCCCAAAATTGTTTATCTTGGAGCTTACCTTACTAAAGTAGAATGTGAGTACATTATATACATTATTAAGGATTATATAGATATCTTTGTATGGGCATACTCTGACATACCAGGCTTGGACTCTGATTTGGTTTTGCGTCACCTTCTTGTCCATCCCGATGCCAAACTAATCAATTAAAAATTGAGGAAGATGCATACATACATCACCCTATTGGTTAAGGTTGAACTAAAAAATTTGTTAGGAGATAATTTTATAAGACCTCTGGATTAATCTAAGTGGGTTTCCAACATAGTCCTAGTGAGTAAAAAGACCTTGGGCATATGTCCTTGTAATGATTTATGAGATATCAACAAAGCAGCCCCAAAGATGATTTTCCTCTGCCCAACATTGATATGATCATCAAATCAACTACATGGATAGATTTTTTGGTTACAATCAGATCAAGATATCCCTTAAAGACTAGCACAAAACTATGTTCATTACTCTGTGGGGGGGATTTTGTTACCAAGTCATGCAATTTGGATTAAATAATGTTAAAGCAACATATCAATGTGTAATGACTATCATCTTCTATGACATTATGCATGACATTGTAGAGGACTATGTTGATGATATACTAGAAAAATCATGAACAAGAGATGGGCATCCTGCCATTCTATGAAGAATCTTTGAAAGGCTTTGTGAATATAAAGTATGCTTGAATCCTAATAAATATGTTTTTGGAGTCATATCAAGGAAATTGATAGGGTTCATTGTATTATGATAAGGGATCGAAGTTGACCCTACAAAATTTAACACTATTGTGGAAATACCTCCACCAAATAATCTTAAATAGTTGTGAAACTTGTAAGTAAAAATATAATCTATACACAAGTTCATTGCTCAATTGGAAAATAAGAGCCACCCATTTACTCATATTTTGAATAAAGGGGTAAAATTTAAATGGGATGAATATTTTTAGATAGCATTTTCAAATCTTAAAACATACTTGGCCAATCCACTAGTCTTAGGACCACCAACACAAGGAAAGCCACTTCTTATTTATATATCAGCCATTAAACATGCACTAGGGGTACTTTTAGCCTAACTAATGATCATGATAAGGAACATGTTATTTATTATTTAAGCTAAACATTGGTGGCTTATGAATGTAATTATACACCTATTGATAAGGCATGTTTAGTTATGGTGTTCACCACTCACAAATTATGACATTATATGCTAAATAACAAAATAATTATCATCACCAAGGTAGACCCCCTCAAGTTCCTCTTATCTAAATCATCAATTAGACCACTAACCAGTATCAAACAAGAGATAACAATCTTATTCCTTACATGAAAATTTTTGATAACCTCAAAACACATTTTAAATCTCTACAGTTTGAATAATTTTTTATAGTAAACAATAGATCCATCGATGCAATGGCAACAATTGGTTCCATGATTCAAATGGATGGTAGTGCTAAACAGTATTAGTTCTTGATTGAAAATATTCTTTAGCTTATGAATATTATAATAAATTTAGAGAGGGTATGCACCATTGCTGGTCCTAATCCCCCACCTAAGCTACTATGGTACCAATATTTTTATAGATATTTCCATAGTCATGTCTTCCCACCAACCTTTCCAACAACCAACAAAAACTATTCGTTCATCACTTAACACATTATAATCTCCTTGGAAACATGATTTAATATAAAGGCTATGATGGAACACTTCTTTGTTTTTTTATCTTTGGGAGAATCCAAGATGGCACTAAAGGAGGTTCATGAAGAAATGTGTGGGGCCCACACCAATGGTATAGTCCTAGTAAAGAAACTCTTTAAAATAGGTTATTATTGGCCCAAAATCGAGACTGATGCTTTAAATTATGTGAATAAGTGTTTTCCTTGTTAGTAGCATGGAAAATTGATACTTGTACCTTATTTACCACTACAACCAATCACAAAACCATGGTTATTCTCAACATAGGGTCACGATCTCGTCAAGAATATTAACCCAACATCTTTAGATGGCCATAAGCACATTTTAACTGTAACCAAGTACTTTACCAAGTGGATTGAGGCCATTCCTCTCACTTATGTTATCAGGAAGTAAATAAACAAATTCATTCATTACCATATCATTTGTTGATATGACATCCTAACCTGTATTATATCCGATAATGGTGGATCCTTTGTGAACATATATGTGAAATCTCTTTGTGTGAAATTCAAAATCAAGCATAAAAAATCAACTCCATATAACCCACAAGGCAATAGACAAGCTGAGGCATCAAACAAAACCATTATAGCCATATTAAAGAATATTATCAATAACGTTGGCCGTAATTGGCACTTACAACTCTTTCTTAACTTTTGGGCTTATAGAACCAATCATAAAACCCCATCTGGAGCTACTCCATACTCCCTTATTTTTGGCACTGAAGTTATTATCCTAGTTGAGATTGAGATACCATCATTGAGAATATGACTACAACACATTGAAGATGATGAAGACTATAGGGCCTCAAAGCTGAAAGAACTAGAACTTCTTGATGGTAAGTATTTGGATGCCCTAGAAAACTTATAAGCCTATTAGAATAGATTATAAAGAAGCTACAACAAAGGCATTCTCCCTCGATATTTTGAGATTGGTGAGTTGGTTTTGAAAGAGAACCAAAAGAACACGAATGTTGAACGTAAAAAGAAAGCTAAGTTTTAGCTTAATTAGTTGGGATCATATATTATCATGGTAAACTATGGATCAAGGGCATATCATCTGTCTAAACCTAATAGTGAAGAACTTCCAGATCCCATGAACATTATACATCTTACGAGGTTATACACATGAATAAATTTGAACCATTATCTACAAGACTCCTGACATGGGGGAAACTTATGCTGAAGTAATTTTATCCCACCATTTTATCCTACCTTAAACACATTTTATACTACCTTGGCCCACACTTCATGACTTTGGATAGTGAAGGCTTTGAATTGTTGGCACTCTGAAAACATTTTATCATATCCTCAACTGTTCTCAAAAGAGAACCATTTTATTTATCCCACTATGGACCTTCCATGTGTTAGACCCTATTCTTTGGATCGTTCTCCTTGAGAACCATATTTTTTGTTATGTCTTGGGCATGTTGTAAGCTTGAACACTTTTTATCCCTTAACCAATTATGATCCTTATTATGTCTCATATGAATATTCTCAAATTGTGTAGCTTCAGACTAGTGAACAAGAACATCTTCTTAGTTCAGGACCTTTGTCACACTATTACAGATAAATAAACATAGATAATTCTTTGAAGTTGCTTCATGTTGCACACTATTCTATATTACATGTGATGCTCTTTATAGGCATTTATTATCTTATCAATAACATCACTATCATTTATTTTTGAGAATGGGATATTACAGCCGGCTTATCTATTTTATTAGAACTTCTACTCTTGGACATACATCTCCTTAACTAGATGGTCCCACCTTGTGCATATTTTATCCCAAAAACACAAAAAACATTGGAAATAACTTTAAAAATACCAAAAACATCAAAATAAAATCCATAAAAGAACAAAAACATTATCTCATGATTCTATACATTTGTACATTCCCATTCCACCATGTTATGCTCTTGTTATTTTGCAAACAAAGAAACACTAGTTCATCTTGCCCTATACACTTGCCATTGTACAATATCATTCTTTCTCATCCCATTAGCTTGTTTTTTGTAATACCATTCTTATTTATTTGTAATATCTTCAATTTCTTCTTTAACATCAATTATGCTAGTCTGATCATCATTTTTCTTCTATCCCATTTCCTGAGAGAACTACATTTGGCCTAAAGTTCATGTTAGAACATGCATCCATGAAACTATGTAGGTAGTGTCCACTTGTCTTGTACATCTGGAGTCAGCTCCACCAACCCCTTCCTTTTCTTCCCTTCCCCCATTTTTACTATCATTATTCCTCTTTAATTAGGGAACAACTATTGTGTCATTGTTATTTGTTATGTTGAGGTGGAAAGTAATGCCTCTACCACACGTGCATGAACATTTGTCTTTAAACTACACTAATTTGGTTTTTTTTATGTGTGTTTATTTGAGTTTTCTTGGTGTTTTGTTGTGCTTTCATACCTCTCCTTTTATTTAATCTCCTTTTCTCTTTTTATTAATTCTTATCTCATCTTAATCTTGTGTTTACCTATATGTTTTTGCTTATCTCTTTTGTGTTTCAGAACATCTTGATGATTCGCATAGATCTTGATTATTTATATCTTGATCCTATGTTATTAAGTTGTTCTTGGACCATTTTGTTTATTTGATTATTAATGGTGTTTTGTATTTCATTTTTATTTGGCTTTTTTATTTTGTGTTCAAGAATGTCTTGATGGTCCACATGGATCTCAATTATTCATATCTTGATCTCATGTTGTTAAGATGTCTTGTTTTTATTTTTCTTTATCTTTCCTTTTTGTTTAAATGTAAATAGTTGTAACTCTAGTTTTGGTCATTGTTTTACCATTATCCTTAGTTATAGGTATTCACATTTGAATTGACACAACGCAATTATAATATTATGTCATTCTAAGTTATTCATACTTAAGATGCCTAATTTTCTTTTCTATATCAAGAACTTTGTGCTCATGTCTCAAAGTATTAAACATCAACTCCTATGAATAGTTTTCAAGAATACTTTGCATAATCTAGGCCCATAAATGGAAAATAAGCATCTAGGTAATATGCATTTTAGCTCTTGACTCTATGCTCAGACTTGCATCTCTTTACATACATTATGAGTCTAATCAATTCTTGGTCAGTTTTCATCATTCCTCATTCCATTCTCTCCCAAACTTGGGTGAACTACATTAGCCTAAAGTTCATGTTGGAACATGAGTCCATGGAACTATGTAGGCAGTGTCCACTTATCTTGTACATCTAGAGTCATCTCGACCATCTTCATTCTTCTTTTCATCTTTTTCATTATTTTGTGAATTCTCATATGTTATGTTTATGTGGCTTTCTAAGCCATTACATCGTCACATATACATTTGCACCCACTCACTTTAACCTATCTTTTGAGTTATATCCTTGAGCTAATTTACTTGCCAATTGCCCATGCTGGGGCATAACATCTGAAAGTTTGAATCAAATCAACCCTACAAGGGAAAACCATTATTTATTCTTTATAAATTATCAAAATTTTCCCTACTAGAGTAAAACTATTTTATCACGATCACATTTGCTCTATTGAGGCACTTCTTATTATCTCATCTTTATGGAGAACTTGTTCTAGTGGTGATTCCCTTCCTGAAACAAAGAATTCTCTTTTACTCTAATTCTAAACTCTCCATACTAATGCCCATGATGCCAATATTTAGTGTGCAACTTTTCTCGAGATTGATCAATATCATAAGTGCACATTTTGTACTCTCAAATTGGGTATGTTTACAATGTGTCCCTTACATTTATGGATTGTATCTTTCCCATTCACCCCATATTTGAGGCCTATTATACCTCTAATTATAGTTAGATCATTGATGGTATTCATGTGTGCAAGCATTAACTCATTTAGATGTGATCTACTCCATTGGTTAATCTCTCGCTTTCTGTCTCTTTTTGAGAGTCTATCCTTCTCTTCCATCCTAGTATATCCTCTTGAGGGGGAATCATGGTTCTATTCCAATTTCTTATTGAAAACTTTTTTTTTGAAAAGCTATTTTTTCACTTGAATGTCTCACTATGCCTTCTCAAATAGGGGTATAATGTAGACATCCAATTCCTAACACCATTTGTGTTGAAATTGTCAATCTCACTTGAACTACACTCAAATACACAATTTGGCCTAAAAACACTAAAACACCCTAAATTGTTCAAAATTATCATTTATAAGTGTTGATTTAGGTTAAATTATACCTAAATTGGGCATTGTATTTTATGGGCCAGCTAATTTTGGTCAGATTATTTTGAGTCAAAATGTCAATTTTGCAACTAGGTGCCCTAGATTGCTCTTTTTCTATCAAATCTCTTACATGAGACATATTGCCTTGTTTTTTGGTGTTGACAAAATCCTAAATTGGATGGTGGTTCTAATGCATCTAACATCACCATTCAATTATTATTGAGTCAAATTAAAACCTAGTAATATGACTTTCTGACCATTTTGATTAATTGAGGGCCAATTTCCAAATAATTGCATATATGTTGATTAACCTTGTTTAAGGATAATTGATCCAAATCAAGATCTTAAGTGGATTTTCCATGAGATTTGTTGAATATTTATTTTTATAAATTGATTTCTATTAACTGCATCACCTAATGACATCATCATATGGGGTGTCATCCATAAGCCATAAATACATAAAATATTAGGATTATGGGTCTCCCATGGCTCATTAAGTCCCTCCATGCCTCTTAAATTCCTGCATATACAAAATATTTGTGAGGTATATTTATGGATTTAATTATATAACTAGATTAATCCATGGCCACACATCTCAATCTTGAGATGGACGGTCATGGTTGATCCTGATCAATCTCAAAAATCTATAAATAGAGAGGCCATGAACATCATTTTTAAGCTTGATTTGTGCAAATTTATAATGTTAAATTATCTCCAAAATCCTTTGCATTTGACCATTGATCTTATTTTTTAAGCTTCATTGATAGGCTAGTTTAGTGATTCTAAATCATAAGCCTAGGTTTTACAAGGAGTTCTTGAAACATTTGAGGAGTTGGCCACCATTGTTGTTGAAGACAAGAGCTATTCATCAAGGGAGAACATGATTTTGAGCCACTCTTGGAGGATGGATTCACTTGGGAAGGTATAGGTTTCTTGATTTGTTTCACGTGTCTTTCATTGTCATTAGAAATTCTCGCATGAATAGATAGGCTTAATCAGTTTACTCTTATGTATTTTTTCTTTGATTTATTAGACTAATGTTTGACTAATCATGTTATGTAATCCTCTCTACATTTTGACATGCTCGATGGGGCCACACCCCATAAATTTTGTCACAAAGCTATTTCAAGCAACTCACTAATTTTTTGCATGCAAGATCTTGGAGTGAGAGGGCCAAAAGAGTGAATTTTTAAATTAAAATTCCATTTTTATGATAACAGCATTTTTGTTACTAGAAGCTTCGGTTTTGTTCTCTATTATGATATTTATGCTCACACAATAGCGATTTTGTAAACAAAATTGATGTTTACTAAATAATGATTTTATGGACCTAGGTAGCGATTTCATCATTTTGACCAGCGATTTTATCCAAAATAGTGATTTTATTAGAAAATGTCAATATCGTTCTAGAGCAATGATATAATCATTTTGTGCAGTGATTTTTTCATCTAAATAATGATTTTGTATTTTATGTGTTTTTTGTCTGGTAACAACATTTTTATTCAAAACAATGATATTATTGCACTATGTAGTGATATCATTAATTTGGCCAACGATTTCATCTAAGAATAGTGATATTGTGTTTTCTATCTAAACTAATCCATAATAGTGATATTGTTGGCTAGTAATTATGATTTTGTAGGGAAACAATGGGATTGACTGTGTAAAAGTGGGATTGCAATAGAGAATTGAATTTTTTAATGTTGTTTGTTTAAACTCTTAAGTGCTTCAAATCAAGCCCTTATAATTATGTTTTTTCAGGTTGCAGGGCTAGTTTAGAAGTTGTTTTGATTGTTTTTTACTAACCAAACACACTTTCATTTGGATTTAAAATGAACATGCTATGTTTTACACATTCAGTATTTGGTGCCTAAAATGAACATATCATGTTAAATCTTAGAAACATTTTGAGTTTAGTGCTTAAACCCAATCTTAAGTCTTGAACATTTTCAAAATTCGTGTATTAAAATTAAATCTAAGATAAGTCTTGAACACTTCAATCTTTGGGATTAAAATGAACTTAGGTTTTTTGTTTGCTTCATGTGGTCATTTTTTGAAATATCTTCCATTTTAGCACTTAATACCAAGGGGTCAAAAGAACACCACCTAATCTTTGATTTGGTGATTAAAATTGAATTCACTTGTGAAATTTTTATTCAATAGTTGTTAATTATAAATCAATTGGAAAAAAGAGGGATGTTGCATATATTCTCTTCCATCCGTCCCCTTTAGGGAACTTTTGGAATCAAAAGTGTCATCCTTATTGCAAACATGCCTAGTCTAAGGCTTAGAAATAATTTAATATAAAGCACTCCCAAAAAACTCACAATAATTTGGGTGATCTTGAAAATGACCATAAAGTCTTTCTATTAGTCATTTATTTTTATGCAAACTTGGCTTACAAGGGGGACTTCATCACCTCATGTAAGTTCTTTAGGGAATCTTTGACCTAGGTTTTTATCTCCTGACACTAAATTCAACCACTCCCACTAGGATCAAAGGTTCGAGAAGTTAAACAACCTTCTAGTGTTGGAGTTACACACAGGATGTATTTGCACTTTGGACATCGCACAACACTGAGCAAGTAATGGATATAGTGGTTACAAAAAGGATTAGACCTTTTTGCAATAAGGAAGGTGCCATAGAAACCCATTTACATTATTTTATTTTGCATAATGATGTGAAATTCATTGTGTAATTCATCCCCTAGAAATGTTCAAAAACTTTCTAGTTTAGTTAACCCGACTTTGCCATACCTTGTAAGTTTAGATTTAACATGATTGTTTTTTGTCATTAGCTTACTTGGTCTTGATTTGTGTCTAAAAATGATTTTTAACTCAATGAGATTAAACAAAACACATTGTCCTCAAAATTATTAAGCAAGAGAGGCATTACACTATCCAATTGAAAAATGTATCTTTTCCTTGTTCAAATTGTTATCAAAAACTTTGTGTCATGTCATCCACTTTGGCACAGTCATGTTTCCCAATTGAGTCTAGACATTTTACCCAATTTTTTTAAGTCCCTCATTTATAATCCATATTTTAAATTGAACCTTTCTAAGTTTTAACAGTTGGTATGTTAAATTGGGTTCACCATTTGCACACTAAACTTGTTCTAACTTGGGTTCAATTTTCCATTTGGATTGAGGGCCATTTATTAGACTCAAAATCATATTATCATCTTGGTGGACTCAAGTCATCTTGTGTACTTTCAGGCTTTGAGTCCTAGAACATATTTTATCCTAATAGAACCATGTGGTGATGTTATGCCACCCATTTAATCCTATATTTGTACTTAATGATTCATGCATGTTTTTACATCTTGGGTTGCTTAGTTCGTATTATCCTTTTTGTAATCTGGAGAGTTTTCCTCTAATTTTCTAGGATAAATTTGTCAAAGTTGAAACTAGATTTTATGGTATAGGAATATCACAAAGATCTAGGCTTTGGTGTACTAGTGATTTGGACAACAATTTAGGTGACAATTCAAGTGACGGTTCTACCCCAATTGATGATGAAACTTCTAAGAGCCATAACTTTTGCACCGTAGCTCCAATTGACTCACCGTTTGAACTGTTGGAAAGATAAGAATGAGGAGAACATGGTGAGATGGCACAGATCTATGTTTAATGGGTTTTTACCCCTTAAAACCCAATATAATTTCCCCAAATTTCAATTTTAGTAATGCAGTCTAAAAATAGTAAGTTTCTAAAAATAGTAATTCCTTAAATTTTGTATTGTTTTAAATCATGGAAGTAGAACCACTTAATCTCCCTCAAGATTTTTTACCTTTAACATCATCCTCATACTTTAAAAATGTTTATACATGAAGATGTAATTTGAAATTGAAATCATACATCTCTTTCCAGAGATAAGCATATAGTTGTATTGCGATCTTGAGTAATAAAACATCTCTTCTCAGAGAATTCATTGTTATTGTGTTATTTTTTGTATTCTTTAAATATCTTTCAATCAAAACTTATGAGTATTTGATCAATTATTTTTCACTTTGGATCTTTCATTTACCTTACACTCTTCCAATTTATATGATTTCAATTTTACCAGAAGTTTAGTAAATTCATGAACCAAATATTCTAATTGTGTTTGGTTCCAAGCCACCCTCATTTATAGTCTCTTTGGTACCTTAGTCATTTGTTTATTAAGAACCAAGGCATAATTTTTTTTAATGTTTGAAAAACATTGAACCAAATCTAGTAAAATGCAAAGAACAAATATTTTAGACATGACTCAAAGGTTCACTCATAGTGGGGCCTCTTATGGCCTTAGCTATGAGGATAAGAAATTTTATGATGGTCAAGATAACCTAATTTTTTTATAAACATCCCTACAATATTATAATCTAAAGATGATTACAATGAATATCAACCCCAAGAATATCAAGATGAAACACTTCTTAGGTTAATAGAATTAGGTGCTAGAGTACCTTCAGACTTTCCTATAGAAAAATTGCATACTTTAGTTAGAGAAGGAGAAAAAATATGACAAGAGTAATCTTTTGAAAAAATATACATACCTTATTCTTCTAACATAGTTAAATAGATACAAAAAAAGTCAAAACCCATAAATCTAGATCTTCTAGCTAAGATCAAGATAATAAGTTAATGATATGTGGATCATCTTGTCACAAACTTAACTGACTCATTATTTACCACTTCCATTCACAATGATTTTTCAAAAAAATAGGGAAATGTAGTGGAAAGCACACAACAAACATTTGATGAGAACATAACCATCATGGATCAAGGTAACCTAAATGAACATTTAAATTCATAAGAGATCTTACAAAATGTTCCATTTGACATGGAGCATACATTCTTCAATCATCAAGAACCTCTTGTCACTTTGAAAAATCAAAGACCCAAATATTTAGTTCTAATTTTGGAAATTCCTCTAGATAATTTGGCTATTTCATTCCAACCATAACTAAAATTTGTAAACAAACACATAACTTCCCAAAATCAATAAGGTGTTAAATAGTTAAAATCTAGGGAATGTTTTATAATCTAAGAATCAATGGCCTATCTTCTCGATTCAAGCAATAAATTAGAACCAAAGTGCAGATCGAAAGGTATACATTCCATATAGATCCACACAAAATCAAGGGCACATACAACCCCAAAAACAACAAAATCAGGGGCACATACCACCCCAATAATAATTAAAACTAGGGGCACATTCTACCCCAATAACAATAAAACTAGGGGCACATTCTACCCCAATAGTAACAAAATTAGGGGCACATTCCACCCCAATAGCAAAAAAATCAAGGGCACATTCCACCCCAACAACATCTTATCCGGTCCACAAATGCACCAAATATGTAAGAGTGGAATTATATAAAAGAAATTATTCAAAGATTAGACATGAATAATAGAGTTAAAAAGTACAAATTTGATGAGATGTGTCCATATTCATTTGATTTATCTATTCTCCAAAACCCCTTTCCACTTCATTTTGAGGCACCCAAATTTGATAAGTACAAAGGAAAGGGAGATCCACATGAGCACATATAGGAATTCTTTGTCTTATTTAAATAGGTTTCTTATAGTATTGAGTACTTACTTTGACTATTTCCATGAAGTTTAGCAGGATAGGCTTTAGATTGGCTACTTAAACTACACAAGGGATTGGTTGTAGATTGGAATGACTTATCATAAAATTTCATTAACCATTTCATATAACATAGAACATGAATTGACCATTATTGACTTGTGAAAATTCAAACGTCATGATGGTGAAAGTTTTGCCGCATATCTATAAAGGTGGATAGTATTAGCAATCTACTTTCAACATAACTTGCCAGACAAATAGCTGGATGATATATTTTCACAAAAATTACATACTGAAGTTACACATAATTTATGATTAGCTTGTGCTTACTCATTTGAATAAATTATTGACAAAGGATTACAGATTGAGAAGGCTCTTATTGCTAAAGTCCTTATCAATATTTATGTGCAGGGTTAGACATCTAATCAAACTCAATCACAAGTTCAAATAGTTATGTAGGATAAGCTTAAGGGATTTAACAAAATAAGAACATGGTTGGAAATAGGGTTACTAAAACAAGGCACATACAAATAATGTAGGCTATGCCTCCCCTAAATGCACAATTAACTACCCCAAATCCACCACATACTTTACAAAGATAGCCTCCACGAAGGACATTTCATAACAATTTTAGAATCTTTAGAAAATTAGTAGAACCAATTAAAATAATGCCATAAAATATCATCACTACTAATTTGATTATATGGCCAGTACCAAGGCCATTTCCTTAAGATCATCCAAAACCAGATTGGTATAAAGAGAATAAATGGTGTAACTTCCATCATGTTTTTGGTCATAGTGTGTATTGTTGCATCTAATTGTGACACATTATTGAAGACTTTATTGAAAGTTTTTAACTAAAAATTAAGTTAGCCCCTAATAAAGACACAAATCAAGATATGGGGATCTACAAGGACCCCTTTCCATGACATAATCCACCACCACCAAGAAATAATCAAAACTAAGGTCAAGATCAAGGATAGAGTAGAATCAGAACCAACATCAGGGTCAGAATTATAATGAGCATAATCAAGATCATAATTCCCATACTAAAAATGTGGCTTATAACAACATGCCATCAGGTTTAGTTTCCCCATGATGGGATCAAGGTTACTATTCCCATTGATCAACAACCATATCAATATTGTAAACATCTTGAAGTTGAGTTTCATAATTATAACTATTGCCCAGGTTCTAAATTCATTACAAATAAAAAAAATCCATCATTTCCCATCCATCTCCATCTAATTATATCAACCCCAGTGATCTAGCTTCCACTTCAATTGATCCATTTCTTGTAGCTCTTGCAAAATAGGTTGTTATTAAAGACATGGGTATTTCCATGTACCATCTTAAGGATGTCCTCCATATTGAAAAATTGCCTAAATCCCCTAAAACATTTGGAAAGCCTAAACCATCCAAGACTCCTAATGGACCGACCTAGATTTGATAGCTAAAGAAGAAATAACCAAAACCACATGTGATTTTTGTACCTACAATCATGGTAAAGAAAGATCGAGAGGATTTTACCGAGGGAGATTGGTTATATTTTGAAGGCCTTATAGATTGCTTTCAAAATCCAAAGTATCCTATCCCTAATTAGATAATGGATCATCTTGACTATACAGGGAAAGGCCTTGGCCCATAAGTGCAAGGAATCTTAGAACCCTTATAAATTGGAGTTATCAATTAGAATCATGGTCTTGGATTTAAACCACCAGAGGGTGACCTCATGACTTTTGATAGTGAATCTTCTAAAGTGACTAGTGATGAGACTCATAGTAGCAACATAGCATCCCATTATAGCCTTTTTGATGAGCTTGCTAACTTGAATTTATTTGATTCAAATACCATATTAATAATAACACCTATTGGACTTTATTATCTTGAAGCAAGAACCCATTCTAGTAGTGCTTCCCTTCCTAAATTAGGACATTATATATTTACCATTAGAACTTCCCATCTTAAAGCAAACCCTCATTATTCCCTCTTCCTTTTCCATCCTAAACTCATAAATTGGGACCAAAAAAATTTGATCATATTCCTCGATGAGTTTCAAAATAAAGAATCAATTGCAGAATACATGGGCCTATGAGATGGATTTCACATTGGTAATCACAAATAGGGATTTGATTTTTCATTGGATCCTTATACCTACTTTGGAGAGAATGAAAATTTTCTTGGTCATGATAAAGAGCAAACATCAAGATATTTAGGTGAAGACCTCTTTGAGGTACTCGTTGATCAGTGAAAAAGTAAAGAAAAAGACAAGCCTTTGAGTGAAAACCTGTTTTAGGTGCTCCTAGGTGAGAAAGTTTGCTCATCCACTCAGGACATAGAAATCCATCTAGCCCAAGTTTCATATCTAGTACAAGCATCTCTTTAAAACAACATCAAATGTTTGAGCATCTTGATCTTGAGTTTCCATAATTTTTTTCTACTTGGCCTTTGCCTGAGATGGTAGATTCTAATTCTTCGTAATATCTAGATCTTTTTGAAGAGTAACAAGAAGATAATCATGATCATACCTTACCTATAATTCTGGAAGATGGATCCACACTCCTTGTGGAAAACATGATAGAAGTGAACTTGGGAAATTATGAGGATCCCAAAATTATTTATCTTGGAGATTCCCTTATTGAAGCAGAACATGAGCACATTATATCTATTCTTAAGGATTATATAGACATCTTTACATGGGCATATTTTAACATGCCAAGATCAGACCTTGATTTGGTTTTGCATCACCTTATTATCCATCTTGATGCCAAACCAGTTGAGAAAAATTGAGGAAGATGCATACATGCATCGCCCTATTGGTTAAGGTTGAACTAGAAAATTTATTAGGAGCCAATTTTATTAGACCTTTAGATTACTTTGAGTGGGTTTTCAACATAGTCCTAGTGAGTAAAAAGACTTAGGTTATACATATTTGTAGTAATTTATGAGATATCAACAAAACATGCCCCAAATATGATTTTCCTATACCCAACATTGACATGATCATCAACTCAACTTCTAGGTACAAGATGCTATCCTTAATGGATGTATTTTCTATTTACAATTAGATCAAGATAGCCCCTAAAGACTAGCACAAGACTACATTCACCACTCTGTGGGGGATATTTGGCTTGAGGAATGTTGGAGCAATAGATCAACACATAATGAATGTATTCTTACATGACATGATGCTTAACATTGTAGAGGACTATGTTGATGATATACTATCAAAATCATGAACAAGAGATGGACATCCTGACATTCTATGAAGAATCTTTGAAAGGCTTCATGAATATAAAGTCCACTTGAATCTTAAGAAATGTGTCTTTAGAGTCACATCAAGGAAATTTATATGGTTCATTATATCATGACAAGGGATCAAACTAAACCCTAAAAAAGTCAACACTATTGTGTAAATACCTCCACCAAAAAATCTTTAAATAGTTATGAAGCTTGTAAATAAAAATCTAATCCATACGTAGGTTCATTTCTCAATTGGTAGATAAGTGCCACCATTTACTCATATTTTAAAGAAAGGGGTAACATTTCTATAGGATAAATATTGTCAAATAGCATTTTCAAAGCTTAAAATGTACTTGGCCAATCCGCCAATCTTAAGACCGCCAACATATGAAAAGCCACTTCTTATTTATATATCAGCCATAAAACATGCACTAGGGTCACTTTTGGCCCAACATGATGATCATGGTAAGGAAAACACTATTTATTATTTAAGCTACACACTAGTGGCTTATGAACATAATTATACACCTATTGAGAAGGCATGTTTAGCTATGGTGTTTTACTCAAAAATTATGATATTATATGCTAAATAACAAAACTATTGTCATCACCAAGGTGGGACCCCTCAATTTCCTCTTTTTTAAAGTAGTTCTTCAAGGATGCATGGCTAAATGGGTTATGTTCCTATGTGATTTTGATATTAAGTACCACAATCAAAAGGCAATCAAAGGGCAAGTAATTGCTGACTAACTTGCAAAAGCTCCTATTGAGGATACTCAACCTCTCAAGTTTGAATTTTTGGATGATTTTATCATGATGATAGAACAAGCATCATAGGAAATTGAATAGTGGACACTCTATTTTGATGAATCTTTCACATCCCATAGATCTGAAATTGACATATTTTTTATCACACCATAGGGGGATTTGATTCCCAAAGCATTCCATATATAATTTCATTGTACAAATAATATGGCCAATTATGAAGCATTGATTACAGGGCTCCACCTCACTATACAGTGGGATATTCAAACCTTAAAGGTCTATGGAGATTCACATTTAATCATCAATCAGACCACTGATTAGTATCAAACAAAAGATGACAAGCTTATTCCTTACAAGCAAATTATTGATAACATCAAAAAACATTTTAAATCTCTATAGTTTGAATAAGTTCTGAGAGTAAAAAATAGATCTACTGATGCAATGAAAATAATTGGTTCCATGATTCAAATGGATGGTAGTGTTAAGGAGTATTAGTTCTTGATTGAAAATCTTCTTCAGCCTACACATATTATAATAGATTTAGAGAAGGTATATACCATTGTTGGTCCTAATCTCCCACTTGAGCTACCATGTTACCAAGATTTCATAGCTATTTCCATAGTCATGACTTCCCCACCAACCTTTCCAATAACCAACAAAAACTATTCCTTCATCAGTTAACACATTATATTATCATTGGAAATATGCTTTATCATAAAGGATATGATAGAATGTTTCTTTATTTTTTATCTTCATGAGAATTCAATCTAGCATTAAAGGAGGTTCATGAAAGAATCTATGGGACCTACACCAATGGTGTAGTCCTAGCAAAGAAACTCCTTAGAATAGGCTATTATTCACCCAAAATGGAGATCGATGCTTGAAATATGTGAATAAGTGTGTTCCTTGTCAGTAGTATGGCAACTTGATACATGCACCTTCTTTACCACTACATTCGATCACAACACCATGGTCTTTCTCAACATGGGGTCTCGATCTTATTGAGAATATTAACCCAACATCTTCAAATAGCCATAAACACATTTTGACTACAATTGAGTACTTTACCAAGTGGATTGGGGCCATTCCTCTCACTTATGTTATTGGGATGTAAATAGACAAATTCATTTATTACCATATCATCTGTCAATATGACATCCTAGCCCATATTATATTTGATAATAACAGATCCTTTATGAACCAAGATGTGAAATCTCTTCATGTGAAATTCAAAATCAAGCATAAGAAATCAAGTCCATATAACTTGCAAGGTAACAGACAAGTTGAGGCATCAAACAAAACCATTATAGATATCTTAAAAAAGATTGTTAATGACACTAGCCAGAATTGGCACTTGCAACTCTTTCCTACCCTTGGGCTTATAAAACCAATCATCATACCCCAACTGGAGCTACTCTATACTCCCTTGTTTTTGGCACTAAAGCTATTATCCTGGTCAAGATTAAGATATCATCATTGTGAATATCACTAGAGCTCATTGAAGATGATGAAGACTATAGGGTCGCATGGCTACAAGAACTAGAAATTCTTGATGGTAAGCATTTGGCTACCCTACAAAACTTGTAGGCCTATCAAAAAATATTGTAGAGAAGCTACAACAATCACATTCTACCTTGAGATTTTGAGATGGGTGACTTGGTTTTGGAAGAGAACCAAAATAACATGAACATTAAATGCAAAAATAAAGGTAAGTTTTAGCCTAATTGATTGGGACCATATATTATCATGGCAAACTATGGATTAAGGGCATACCAGCTAGCTAAACCTAATAGTGAAGAACTTATAGATCCCATTAGCATCATACATCTTAAGAGGTTATATGCATGAATAACTTTGAACCATTGTCTACAAGACCCTTGACTTGGGGGAAACTTATGTTGAAGTAATTGTATCCCACCATTTTATCCTACTTTGAGCACATTTTATATTACCTTGGCCCACACTTCATGACTCTGAATAGGGAAGGCTTTGAATCATTGGCACTCTGAACACATTTTATCCTATCCTAGACCATTCTCAAAAGATAACCATGTTCTTTATCCCACTCTGAACCATCCATGTGTTGGAACCTATTCTTTGGACCATTCTCCTTTAGAAACATATTATTTGTTATGTTTAGGGCATGTTGTAAGCTTGAATGATTTTTATTTATTGACCAATTATGATCTTGATTATGTCTCATATTAACATCCTCAAATGCCATTTCTATAAATCAGTTTATCCAAGATATTATTTTATAGCTTCAGACAAGTGAACAAGAACATCTTCTCAGTTTAGTACCTTTGTCACACTATTACAGATAAGTGAACATAGATAACTCTTTGAAGTTGATTCATGCTACACAATGTTCTATATTACATTTGCTTATATTTGTAGGCATTTGTTGTCTTATCAATAACCTCACTCTCATTGATTTGTGAGCATGGGTTGTTGCAACCAACTTAGCTATTTTATTAGAACCTCTACTCTCAGACGTACATCTCCTTGACTAGATGGTCCCACTTTGTGCATATTTTATCCCAAAAACATCATAATACGATCCACAAAAGAATAAAAATATTATCTCATGTTTTTATAAATTTGTACATTCACATTCCACCATGTTACACTCTTTTTATTTTTCACTTAAAGAAACACCAGTTCATCTTATCCCACACACTTACCATTTTAAAAAATCATTTTTTCTCATCCCATTATCTTTTTTTTTGTAAGACCATTATCATTTGTTTGTCATATCTTCCATTTCTTGTATAACATTAATCATGTTGGTCTGATCATCATTTTTCTTCAATCCCATTTCCTGGGAGAATTACATTTGGCTTGAAGTTTATGTTAGAACATGCTTCCATAGAACTATGTAGGCAGTGTTCACTTGTCTTATACATCTGAAGTCAGCTTGACCAACCCCATCCTTTTCTTCTCTTCCCCTATTTCCTCTATCATTGTTCCTCTTTAATTAGGGAACAATTATTGTGTCATTGTTCTTTGTTAAGTTGTGGTAGAAATCAATTCCTCTATCACACGTGTATGAACATTTGTATTTAAACCACACTATCTTGGTTTTTGTTTGTGTGTGTTTATTTGGGTTTTCTTGGTGTTTTATTATGCTTTCACACCTTTCCTTTTATTTTGTCTATTTTTCTCTTTTTATTACTTCTTGTCTCATCTTGGTCTTATGTTTCCCAGTATTTTTTTGCTTATCTCTTTTGTGTTTCAGAATATGTTGATGATTCGCATGGATCTTGATTATTTATATCTTGATCCTATGTTATTAAGTTATTCTTGGACCATTTTATTTATTTGATTGTTATTGGTGTCTTATTTTTCTATTTGATTTGGATTTTCTCTTTTGTGTTCAATAATATATTGATGGTCCACATGGATCTTGATTATTCATATCTTGATCTCATGTTGTTAAGATGTCTTGTTTTTCTTTTTCTTTATTTTTGATTTTTTGTTGAAATGTAAATAACTGTAACTCTAGTTTTGATCATTGTTTTACCATTATTATTAGTTATAGGTATTCACATTTGAACTAGCTCAATGCAATTAGAATATTATGTTATTCTAAGTTATTCATAATTTTGATGCCTACTCTGATGAATAGTTCTCAAGAACAATTTGCATAATTTAGGCCCATAATTGAAAAATAGGCATCTAGGTAACATGCATTTTAGCACTTGACTCTATGGTTAGACGTGCATATCTTTTCATACATTGTGAGTCTAATCAATTCTTGGTCAATTTTCATCATTCCTCATTCCATTATCTTCCAAACTTGGGTGAACTACATTGGCCTGAAGTTCATGTTGGAACATGAGTCCATGGAACTATGTAGGCAGCATCCACTTGTCTTTTACATTTGGATTTATGTCAACCATATTCATTCTTATTTTCATCTCTTTTATCACTTTGTTCATTCTCATATGTTGGGTGTATGTGGCTTTCTAAGCCATTACACCATCACATGTACATTTTTACCCACTCACTTTAACCTATCTTTTGGGTATATCCTTGAGCTATTTTGCTTACCAATTACCCATGATGGGGTACAACATTTGAAAAACATCCAAATCAAATAAGCCCTATAGGGGCAAACCACTATTTATTCTTTATTAATGATCAAATTTCACCCTACTAGAGTAAAATTGTTTTATCACGATCACATTTGCTCTACTGGGGTGCTTCTTGTTATCTCATCTTTATGGAGAACCCATTCTAGTGGTGTTTCCCTTATTTAAGTAAATAATTATCTTTTCCTCTAATTCCAATATCTCCACACTAATGCCCACGATGGCAACATTTAGTGTGTAACTTGTCTCGAGATTGATCAATATCGTAAGCATGTAACTTATACTCTCAAATTGGGTACATTTACAATGTGTCCCTTACATTTATATATTGTATATTTCCCATTCCCCCCATCTTTGAGTCCTATTATACCTCTAATTGTATTTTTATCATTGATGGTAATCACGTGTGCAAGTATTAGCTCATTTGGATGTGATCTACTCCATGGGTTAATCTCTCACTTTCTCTTTCTTTTCGAGAGTTCATCCTTCTCTTCTATCCTAATATGTCCTCTTGTGGGGGCATCATGGGTCTATTCCAATTTATTCTTGAAAACTCTTTTCTTTGAAAAGATATTGCTTCACTTGAATGTCTCATTGTACCTTCTCAAATAGGGGCATAATGTAGACATCCAATTCCTAATACCATTTGTGTTGAAATTGTCAATCTTACTCAAATTTCACTCAAACGCATAATTTGGCCCAAAAATACTAAAATACCCTAAATGGTTCAAACTTATCATTTATTAGTGTTGATTTATGTTAAAGTATCCCTAAATGAGGCAATGCATTTTATGGGCCAACTAACTTTGGTTAGATCAATTTAAGTTAAAATGCCAATTTTGAACATGGGTACCTTGGATTGCTTTTTTCTATCAAATCACTTGCATGAGACATATTCCCTTGTTCTTTGGTGTTGACGACATCCTAAATGGGATGGTAGCTCTAGTGCATGTAACATCACCTTCCAATTTTTTTTGAGTCAAATTATGACCCAGTAATATGACTTTTTAACCATTTTGATTAATTGAGGGCCAATTTCCAAATGGTTGCACAAATGTTGATTAACCTTGTTTAAGGATAATTGACCCAAATCAAGAGCTTAAGTGTATTTTCTATGATATTTGTTGAATATTTATTTTTAGAAATTGATTTCTATTAACTGCATCACCTAATGACATCATCATATGGGGTGGCATCCATAAGCTATAAATACATAAAATATCAAGATTATGGGTCTCCCATGACTCATTAAGACCTCCATGCCTCTTAAATTCTCCTCTATCCCAAATATTTATGACGAATATTTATGGATTTAATTATATAATTGGATTAATCCATAGCCACACATCTTAATCTTGAGATGAGCAGTCATGGTTGATCCTGATCAATCTCAAAAATATATAAATATGGAAGCCATTAACATCATTTATAATCTTGATTTGTGAAAAGTTATAATTTTAAATTGTCTCCACAATCTTTTGCATTTGACCATTGATCTTATTTTTCAAGCTTTATTGATAATCTTGTTTAGTGATTCTAAATCATATGCCTAGGTTTTACAAGTATTTCTTGAGACATTGGAGGAGTTGGCCACAATTGTTGTTGAAGACAACAGATATTGATCAAGGGAGAACATGTTTTTGATCTACTCTTGGAGGATGTATTCACTTGGGAAGGTATAGGTTTCTTGTTTTCTTTCACTTATCTTTCATTGTCATTAGCAATTCCCCCATGAATAGATGGGCTTAATTCGGTTTACTCTTATGCATTTTTATTTTGATTATTGGACTAATGTTTGAATAATTGTGTTATGTAATAGTCTCTATGACACGCACACCCTATTTTCAAAATTTAAATAGGGAAATATTGTTAATCAAATATTATTATTCAAGGTATTTTGAACAAGAAATCTATGACATAGAATTTGAAAATTGAAAACTTACAGAATTTATCCAATGCTAAAATAAATTTGATTGACTATATTGATCTATAATGTATATTTTATTTAATCAACATTATTTCCTTCAAATATTTGTAGAGTGTCTTAAAGTTATGGAGGATTCTAAACTGTGTATAAGACATGCTAAAGGAACTATGTTTCTCCTTTGATTTTAACTTATGATTATGTACACTTAATGAATGATTTAATGTCTAATTGAGATAACATGATTTGCTTTTAGTTAGGTTTTTGTTTATGTACACTTAATGAATGATTTTATTTAATGTCTAAATAGGTTATTTCATTCTTAGGTGTCTCTTGGACCCTCCCAGAGCTCATTTTCTCTTTCCATGTGGCATCAATTCATTAACTCAGAGTCTAAGTAAAGAATACAAGTCACTTAGTGGTGACATCAGCATGAAACTTTGTGTAGATTCACTCAGGTAAGACAATCATAAGGATATTTCCAAGTGTCATCATCTTGATACCCTAGAGGTGATGTCAACATATACCTTTGTATGGATTTGCTTGGGGAAGTAGATTGTTTGGATTTTACCAAATGTCATCTTCTTGGTAGCTTAGAGGTGATGTCAGCATATACCTTTATATGAAGTCACTTAGGTAAGTGGATCACCATGATATTACCAAGTGTCAACATCCTAGCATCCTAGAGGTGATGTTAGCATAGACCTTTGTACTAATAGTCCCAAGTAGGAAGATTATTGATATCTATCCACGTGTCATCATTTAGATAGCATGGATGTCACATCAATATAAACATGTGTATTGATAGTCTTGTAAAAGTGGAACAATGATATCTATCCATGTGTCATCATCCTATTATCCCACATCCAAAAGAGACCAAACATGGTAAGCTATAACTCAACTAGGATGAGAATAGAAACACATAGTGACATTTCCTTCAAATCCATGTAAGTGAATAAAAACACATCAAAAACTAAGATTGAGAGTGTCAAAGAGAAATCTATCATATTAAGATGACTAAGCATCCAAAATAATGTAAAATAATCCATATCATAGTAAAACCTATGGAAGTCAGTTCTATGAAATTTAAATTCAAATAATAAATAGGGAAAAGAGTGAATATTGTTGTTACACTTAATTCACATGATTCAAAGAATTAATGCATTCGATTCTCAAAGCCAGCATAACTAAATTAATATATTTTGAATTACCATTTCCATTCCAATTACATTTCCTCCTAGCTATTAAGAGTATTACAAATTCTAAGTTCAATACAAACTACAAATATAGAACTCCTTTACAATCAAGAATTTACAAAATTTTCACACATCAAAGCATTTTTAGAGGGAATCAATGGATTCCTCATCACACATACTAATTCCCTTTGTATAATAAATTGTAGGGCCAAATACAGATATATCACTTGATTTGGTGACCCTAAACCATGAGTTCAAACATGACTCCACCATTTGGGATATGGTTAATGTAGTCGATCCATATAATGAAGAGGATCAACTCTCCATTTTCACACATAGATATAAGGTTGACCCCTTGGCCATCAAAGTAATTTTTCTTCATAAGGAAGTATCTAAACCTAAAGTAATGATCTACATTGACTTATTATTTGATTCATTCATGAATGGAATGGTTACTAAGAAGATAATATACTTTAGGATTGAAAAAACACCAATTACATACATCATTGGAAATTCCTTTGAGAGGTATTATAGGATCCCCTTCCTAGACATGTCATACATGTAGGACAAGATGAATTCATGGTTTCTTAACAATAATGTCAGTAGCAAGTTATAATAGTGGGTTGGCAATATAAGAAATTTTACAGTTTAGGGCCCTACCTCAACTATCCCCATTTCAATCTTTAGAGCTAGGGGTAAGAATCACTTTGGCCCTGATAAGTAGAATATATGGTTTTTCAACCATCACTTATGTTAATGAGGTATGGGTCCCTTTACTATATATGATTTTAACTTCCAACAAAATCATTAGCTTAGAGGAGATCATCAACTCTAATTTGATTTTGAAACTCATAAAGTTTAGAAGTTTCCTGGAAGGGAAATTCTACATGATGTCTTACATGGTACATGTAGTGATTCTAACAGTACATTCATCTTATGAGTATCCCTAGAAACCATATTTAGACTACCCCAAAAATAGGATATGTGATGATTTCAATGTTATTCATGTTCATAGATTCAAGAATAACTTGAAAAGGCTAATAGAGATCTTTTATCCCATGGTGTATCAATCAATCTATGGGAATAATATGTAAAGACCTCTAACCCTGTTAATAAAACTATTATAAATATGGGAAATTATTGGTTGTACCCTAAGTGCACGATAATCAAATTTGAGATCACAAAGGCACATCCTTTATACCTATCAAAAATTGTGCCTAATAAAATAACTAAACAAGATATTGTTGCCTAATTGGTATATAGTGCTGATATTAGCTTGAGAAAGGCCAAGAAAGTAATCATCCATCTAATTCTTCTTAGTATCAAAAGGGTTAAATACATAAGTTGGGAGCACCTCTAATTGGTTGGAAATATTAGGGTGCATTATGGGTTCAAACTAGCACCTTTTAGACATTGGGACCCTAGAAAGAATGTAAGAGAACACATCATAAAATATGAATGAAAAGTAAGGATAAACTATAGAAACTAATCTTATGACCATGAAAACATATTTATGAATGTTGAAGATGATACTAAAGTGTTTATAAGGATGAGCAAGGCCAGCATGTTAATGATTGTGGCATAAAAGATCAAGTATGATCCTACCATCACCAGAGATGATGTCAAGAGGATTGAGAAACAAGAATAGGTTTCCAGAAATGTCCATTGTCCCCCTCTTGAGGTAGAAGAAGAAATGTAAGAATAAAATGGCCCATCCAGGGAAGCATACATTGGAGAAGGAATTTCAACACCTCCAAGCTCCCCTATACACATAGTTATTTATGCTTATCCACATCACATTATGAAGGGACCTCAATATATAACTAAAGAGTAAATACCTACAAGTCCCAACACATCATTTAGACTTTTATCCATGCTTTCTTTGCCTCCATTAACCATTGCACAACAATTAAGTCTTATTGAATTTTTAACTTAATTTCATTTTATTTCTCCTCTTTTATCTCCACTAGTGATAGTACCATAGTCCCATGGGTATCCATCTTCATCACTACCTACCATGACATTTAAACCACCAATGGTATTACCTCAGTCCACTAGATTTCCATATCCATCACCTATCATTCCTTTAGTGGTCACTACTCCTCCATCCCCCTCACCATCTACTTCTAAAACAATCCCTTCATCTCCCAATCGACCTTCATTTGGGCCAACCTTTATTGTAATAAAACCAATAATGACATATATAACAAAACCCAAGTCTCCTCCCATTTCACCTCAAAATTTGGAAGTACAAGAGAAGCAAGCATTTTGTCCCAAGGAAAGGAAATAGAGAAGAAAGGGTGAACTAGGGCCATACCCTATGCTTATTATGATAGTGATGAGGAAGATAAAATATGGGGTGATAAAGAGGAGTGGGTCTTAAATATCGAAATAGAAGAGATAGAATTATTTGATAAGACCACTCAAATAGAAGATGATGATTAATGGGTGACTGAGGGAATCATCAATAAAGAGGGACATAAATACTACAAGAATATGAGGAATTCAACCAAGGAGATGGTAACTTAAGGGCTATTGAACTGATATCAAATAGAGAAGAAGATATAGAAGGAGAGGTAAAATCAAAGTTGTATATAATACCATAGGGGTCATCCCCAACTACACCTCCAACCTTTCCACTTCAGATCATTACAATGGAAAGTATAGCAACTAGTGCCCCAAGTATCTCTCCCTTAGTTATAAGTTCTCTAAGTCCACATTCTTTATAAACTCCCTCAATTATTGAAACTATAAGTGATGTAGTACATTCTTTACATTTTTTAAGTGAAATAATCTACCCACATGTAGCTTCAATGCCAATTTTTACTACCATGGCCTAGTTTACTACTTTGGGCCATGACACCACTATTATGACCACTGAGGATGCATACACTTTTGTTATTGACTATTTTCAAAACTTATTGGACACCCTAGTGACCTACTCATTCTTAAGTATAACCAGTCCATAGTCCCCTAAGTCAAAAAAGGGGTACAATTTAAAAACCTACTATCCACATTGATTTTTTCTACACTAACTACCACTCCTAAGATGACTACACATTTGGAAATGCCTATTGGCCAAGTACCCCAAGTAGAATTACCTATGGTCTCAATCCATAAAGCATCATGGAAGGCCAAATATGTAATTGACACACCAGTCTAAAGGAAGCTTACTAGATGGAGGAAAGTCATTCCTCCTTTTCCTATAATAGGGACATCCTCCATTAAGGCCATGATACCTATAAGACAATTTATATTAGCTACTCATGAAACAAAAATAGAGAAAACATAGTATATCAAACAAATAGATTAATAATTTTAACAAAATATTCCTTTGTAGATTCAACAATTGTCATAGTTTGAAATAGGGAAACAAGACTTAGTGATAACTAAGCAACCCACAATAAAGTTCCATTTTGATAGATAGACAAACACCTTGAGAAAGGTTAAGATGAAAATTGTGGTTGTTAAGGGTTAACATGCTAAGCTAGAACAAAGAGAAGACATGTTCTCTTTGACAAAATGAAGAAAAATAAATCCCTCAGACGTGGATAGATAAAGGGAAGATCCCTATATTTTGTATATGTTGCTAGGGGAGTCATAAAAGAGATGTTCAAAAAAAATTGATCAGCCTACATAGAAGCGACTAGAGATGAGTACCATCCAGGATCCCAAAGAAATAGTGGAAAACTTACAGGGGATAGCTAGGAATCTATTTGACACCACTAATTCAATAAGGTTTGCAAAGACCAAATTCCAACTCAAGTGGGGATACATTATTCAATTGTTCAACAAAATAAAATATATCAATGTTAAACTACATTTTATAAGCTAGGCAAAAAATAAAAATGCTTATGCCCATCTGAAGTTAATAATAGCATTTAAATTTACTTGGGCATATAATTATATTACTACCAAAAGGGATAACTTACTTGAATGGAATCAAAAGATGTGAGCTTTAGTCCAAAATTTTCCAAACCAAGAAAAGGAATATATCTTTATCCTAACAAAATTAAGAGTTACTCAAGTAAGCACTACATAGAGGCAATTGATGCCCAGACCCATTTTTGAGAATCTTCTACGAGCAGCATTAGATAGCTTCATGGTAGAGATTGAAGGTACAATTTATAGAACTAATGATAAAATAATGCAACTAGCCAATTTTTCAAGTGAAAAAATTATAAGGACTGAATCACTATAAGCTGAGGATAGATTTGTATTAAGAGTACACAAAAAAATTAATGTATAAGCTTCCTTAGTTACTCAAAATAACTCTGCTTGATTTTGAGATCACAGATATCAAATTTTAGGAAATTCATGCACTTTACCTATATATGGAAGCCTCCAAGCAAGTTACTTGAGTAGCAAGGGTCATGCCTATTCCACCTCATAGTGTTTAGATTCCCAAATACACACTAGTGTAGACTCAAATTAGGCATGCCTATGTGCTACTTCCAATGACTATAGCCATAACTACATTCATGGCCACTTTTAGTGTAGTTATAGTTCTAGTGCCTATTTCAGTTTCAATGCAAGTTACAACTTCACTTCCACCTAATTTGGCATCTACTTCATCTATGTCATAGTTTTATTCTTTTAGTAGTGTTGTATTAGCACACCTTTTAAATATACATATGTATTTGCATGTCCTAGATGAGACAAAATTGTTAGATCCTAATTCATTTAGCTTGTATGTATGGTAGTTTAGGTGAAGAATTCTAATTTGAGCAATCATTATTGTACATGCATAATTTGCATGAGATTAGCATGTAATGTTATTTTAGATGTATATTTTTAGAATTAATTTAAGAGATGAGGCCTTTCCCATTCCAGAATTATTTATACTTATAACCTCCCAGTCCCAAAGGGAGGAGAATTTTATCTATTAATATTAATAGGAAATTCTGAGAATTTTTATGATTTAGTCTTTATGTTAAAAATATGACTCTTCTCCAAACTTGTGGATTGTTGGAAATATTGTCATTGATTTCAAAGGTCTAGAAATTTTTGGTGATAAAGGCCCCATAGCATTTAATGGTGTTTTTAATGTTTATATCTTAACTAATATGTGTTAATATTTATTTAATATTAACGAATATATTTTTGGTTGCATAAAGTCAAAAGAGGGCCCATGGAGAAGTCAAAGAGTCATGGGGTAAAGATAAAAGAGGAATGGGATGCATTTTCCCATGAAGAGTCATCTTGAGGAATTCCAAGAGTCACCAAGTGAAGACAAAAGAGGAAGGGCATAGTTTCTCATAAAGGGGCACTTTGAGGAATATAAAAAGTCACCAAGATAAAGACAAAAAGAAAATAGGTGCATTTGCTCATGAAGGGTCACTATGTGACTTTTCAAATGAAAAGATACGAAGAGTCTTACAAGTTTAGTGGTATTTTCCATGAGGATTGAAGGGTCACAAAGGGTGAATGCCAAAGTTCATTTGGTAAGCTATAAATAAAGGCTTGGGAAGCCATTTGTAATGTATGGAAGAGAACATGATTTGTAATCATCATATCTAGGTTAGAAGAGAAAATGAGAGAAAAGAAAGAGATATTATAATGTGCTATCATTTATTGAGAAAGCAACATTGAGAGATAGTTGTATGGTATACATAATAGGGGTTGTTTCTCTTGTGAATTGGCTCTCATGAATAGTTTTTGTGTTGATGCTCAGCAAAGGGGTTGGTGCTCCTGCAAGTTAGTACTTATGAATATTTTAGTTTGAGTTGGTGTTCATTTATATACTTTAGATTGTTATCCATGGTTTTTCCCACATTGGCTTTTCACATTAAATCTAGTGTCTCTCTCTATCTTGTGTGGTGTTTATTATTTCAATTTTATTGCATATCTTAAATGTATGGATAAGTGGAATTTGAGTAAGTGAAATTTTATAAGATATGTGATATACTTATTCACCCCCATCTCATTATATCCCATGCTTAAAAATTGGTATTAGAGTAGGTTCTTTTTGAAAAAGTTTTACAGCTTGAAGGTAGATCAAGGAAAGCACGATGGCTAGATCACATGAAAGTTTTTTAATAAATAAGGCACCTTTGTTTGATGGGACAAATTATGATTTTTAGATCATAAGGATGAAGACTTATTTTATGTCTCTTGGATTTGACATTTTTCAAGTAGTTTTAGAGGAATATGAAGAGCCATAGACACTTGTGACCACTACGGTAGAAAAGAAGGCAAGTGAAAATAATGCTAAAGCTTTAAATTCTATTTTATGTGGTTTATGTGAATCAGAATTTTTTAAAGTTATGCAATGAAAATTTGCTCATGAAACTTGGGTAAAGCTAAGAATATTTACAAAGGTGATAGAAAGGTTTAGTGGGCTAAGCTTTAGACTTTTATAAGATAGTTTAAGAGTTTGAATATGGAAGAGAAAGAAAATATAGCAAGTTATCTTTTGCAGGTTGAACAAATATTATATCAGATTCAAGGTCTTGGAGAAAAGTTAGAAGAGTCAACAGTGGTACAAAAGGTTTTGAGATCTATACCAATGAGATATGATGCAAAGGTTTCAAAAATAGAGGAGATGAAGGATCTTGCCAAGCTAAAGGTGGATGAAATACATGGTATTCTTATGATATATGAGATGTGGATAGAATAACATCAACCCTCAAAGAGGGAAGTTACTTTCAATACATCAAAGAAAGAGAAATCTAAGATTCAAGAATCAAGTGATAGTTTTAGTGATGAGGAAGATGACAAAAGATCTCTATTCATCTACAATCCTAAAAAGGGCATGGGTAAAATCAAGGAAAATTGTCATTTAAATGTTTTAAATGTGGTAAGATTGAACACTTTGTAGGTAGATGCCCAAATAAGAATAATTATGATAATGAAGAAGAAAATTCTACATACAAAAAAACCTTCAAAGGCAAATATAAGAAGAGATTCAATAAGAAAATTTTATATTCTAAAGATCTTAGCTCAACCAAAGATAGTGGAGTCAGTGACTTAGATGAAGGATAAAATATATTCATGACCATACATGAAGATACCTCTACAAGTAAAAGTTTAGATGATAAAGAAGAAGAACATGATGAAAGTGAGGATGAAGCCAAAGTGAATCTGGAAGGATAACTCATTTGTGCCTTAGAAGAATTAGAATATATTGAGAAGAAGAATCAAAGATTGAAGTGCTAGATCGAGAAAAATGAAAAGGAGTCAAAAGAAATAATTGAAGATCTACAAGCACACTTTGAAGAAGCCAAAAGGAATGAAAAATATCTAACAACATAGTTGAAAAAAGTAAGTGAATAATGTGAAAGGAATGTCATTGAAATTACCTCTTTAAAAGAAGATATGGAGAAAACAGTTAGTGATTCAAAATCTGAGGATAGCACTAACATATTAAATAAGATATTGGAAATTCAAAAGTCAATATCAAATAAGACATGTCTCAGATTTGAAAATAAAAAGAGATATGTCGAATCTCTTATAAAAGAGGAAACAAAAAGCAAAAAAGTGAAGAATATAGAGGATATCTCAAATAAAGAAGGCTAAAAGGAACAAAGCTACAAAGATAATCAAGACAAAGATACAAAAATAGGTTCTATTTTTATGGTTACTATTTTTATTGTAATGGATATGGTCATAAGAAAATAGAATGTCAAAAAAGAGCTAACAATCTCAAAAATAAGGAGAATGAAACTCATGCAAAGTCAAGTAGAAGCCACAACTCTTTTGCTCATCTATCAAGCTCTAATGAAGAGACCATAATACATTACAAGTGAAATAATTTTGGACACATATCCTGACATTGAAAAAGTGTGTTCAAGCTAGTCATGAAGGACCAAAGTTTCAAGGTTTTATTAATCAAGAAGAATGTTTAGACAAGTTCTTGGTAGAAAAAATAACCTAAAGATTCTATGTTAGTTTAGATAGTTTTGCATGCAAGAAATGAATAACAGTCATGGTTCATTTATAGCGGATGTTTGAGGCACATGATAGGAGATAAGAACAAATTCATAACTCTAAAGAAGATCAATGGTGGCGCAATGAAATTTGGAGACAAAACTACTACTAGGATAGTTGGAAAAGGTACTTTGAGTTTGGATAATGGTAGAACCAAGACTAAGAATGTATTGTATGTAGAAGGTCTTAAGCATAATCTATTGAGTGTAAGTCAAATATGTGATCAAGGATACACATTAGAGTTTTATGTAGAAGGTTGTGAGATTAGAAGAAAATATTCAAATGAGTTGATTACAGATGCTCAAAGGACAAGAAATAATTTATGTGTTATCAGATATCTTCACAAAGGCATGATCAAAGGACACATTCAAGAATCTATGAGAGGAGTTGGGAGTAATTTATTTTACTACCTACCATTAAAGATCAACATCAGTTATGGGGGATCTAAGTGTTAGATCTAGGATAGGCCCTTTTCCATTGATGTCAAAGGGGGCAAAGTGCAAAAATTGGTAAAGTTACAAGAATAGGTACAAAGAACAGGTACAAGATGATACATTAAAGGGGAGTTATTGTATGTTTTTTAGTTTGGCTATATATGCAGGTTATCATATGCAGTACAATTTTTAGGATGTGGTAGTTTCAGTTTGAGTTTGCCATCAATGACAAAGGGGGAGATTGTTGGAAATATTATCATTGATGTCAAAGGTCTAACATTATTTGTGATAAAGGCCCCATAGCATTTAACAATGTTTTTAATTTTCATATATTGGCTAATGTGTGTTAATATTTATTTAATATTAACGAATATATTTTTAGTTGCGTAAAGCCAAAAGAGGGCCCATGGAGAAGTCAAAGAGTCATGGGATAAAGACAAAAGCGGAATGGGATGCATTTTCCCATGAAGAGTCATCTTGAGTAATTCCAAGAGTCACCAAGTGAAGACAAAAGAGGAAGGGCACAATTTATCATGGAAGGACACTTTGAGGAATACAAAAAGTCACCAAGATAAAGATAAAAAGGAAAATGATGCATTTTCTCATGAAGGATTACCATGTGACTTTTCAAATGCAAAGATATAAAGGGTCTTGCAAGTTTGGTGACATTTTTTATGAGGATTGAAGGGTCACAAAGGGTGAATGATAAAGGTCATTTGGTAAGATATAAATAAAGGTTTGGGAAGCCATTTATAATGTGTGGAAGAGAGCATGATTTGTAATTATCATATCTACATTAGTAGATCAAAGGAGAGAAAAGAAAGAGATATTGTAATGTGCTATCATTTATTGAGAAAGTAACATTGAGAGATATTTGTGTGGTATACACAATAGGGATTAGTGCTCCTATGGGTTGGTGCTCATGAATAGTTGTTGTGTTGGTGCTTAGCAAAGGGGTTGGTGCTCCTGTGGGTTGGTGCTCATGAATAGTTGTTGTGTTGGTTCTCGGCAAATGGGTTGGTGCTCCTACAAGTTGGTGTTTGCAAATATTATAATTTGAGTTTATGTTTATTTATATACTTGAGATTGTTCTCCATGGTTTTTCCCATATTGGGTTTCCATGTTAAATATAATGTATCTCTCTATCTTGTGTGGTGTTTATTGTTTCCCATTTATTGCATATCTTTAATGTATGGATAAGTAAAATTTGATTAAGTGAAATTTTATAAGATATATGATCTATTGATTCACCCCCCCCCTCTTAGTAATCTCATGTTTAACAAAGACCACCTTTCAACTCAAGTGGGGATACATTATTAAATTATTCAATAAAATAATATATATTGATGTCCAACTACATTTTATAAGCCAGGCAAAAAGGAATAAGGCTTATGCCCAAGCAAATTTAATAATAGCATTTAAAGTTACTTGGGCATAGAATTATATTACTACTAAAAGGGATAACTTACTTGAATGAATCAAAAGATGTGAGCTTTAGTCCAAAAATTTCTAAACCAAGAAAAGGAATCTACCTCTATCCTAACAAACTTAAGAGTTACTCAAATAAGCACTCCACAGAGGTAATTGATGCCGAGACCCATTTTTGAGAATCTTCTACAAGCAGCATTAGACAGCTTCATGGTAGAGATTAAAGGTACAATTTATATAACCAATGATAAAATAATAAAACTAGTCAATTTTTCAAGTGAAAAAATTATAGGGACTAAATCATTATAATCTGAGGATAGATTTGTATTAGGAGTACACAAAAAACTTGATGTAGAAGCTTCCTTAGTTAATCAAAATAGCTCTAATTGATTTTGAGATCATAGATATCAAATTTTAGGAAAGTCATGCACTTTATCTATAGATGGAAGCCTCCAAGCAAGTAACTTGAGTAGCAAGGGTCATGCCTATTCCACCTCATAGTTTGTAGATTCCCAAATACACACTAGTGTAGACTCAAATTGGGCATGCCTATGTACCACTTTCAATGACTATAGCCACAACTACATTAGTGGCCACTTCTAGTGTAGTTATAGTTCTAGTGCCTATTTTAGTTTCAATGCAAGTTACAACTTCAGTTCCACCTAATTTGGCATCTACTTCATCAATGTCATAGTTTTATTCTTTTAGCAGTGTTGCATTAACACATTTTAAATATACATATGTATTTGCATGTCCTAGTTGAGACAAAATTGTTATATCCTAATTCATTTAGCTTGTATGTATGGTAGTTTAGGTTAAGAATTATATTTTGAGCAATCATTATAGTGCATGCATACTTTGCATGAGATAAGCATGCAATTTTATTTTTGGATATGTATTTTTAGAATTCATTTAAGAGATGAGGCCTTTCTAATCCCAAGATTATTTATACTTGTAACCTCCCAATCCCAATGGGAGAAGAATTTTGTCTATTAAGATTAATAGGAAATTTTGAGAAGTTTTGTAATTTACTCTTGATGTGAAAAATCTAACTCTTCTCCAAACTTGTGGATTGCGTAATAAGTTATATCATTTTAGTTTCTTAGTCTTTTGATTTTGCATGGGTTATATTTTTAATATATAGCTATTCATATTGAATTATTACTAGTCTCAATGTCTTTTAATTATTAATCATAATCCCCCTTGTAAATGTGTTATTACAGTCTTACAGACGTGTCAACCCTTGATTTTAAGGTCTTAAGTATGTTTTATTCTATTTCCCTTTGACTCATAATCATGTTTTATTGTTGGTGTGTTATAGTATCCTATAGTAAATATTGGTCCTTGATTCCTTGTCCAACCTATAATTCAAGTTCCAATCTAGAAACGTTTCATCTAGTGTGGTCCACAATCCTCATTTTCTTCCCTACCTTTCCCTCATTTATGAGTTTATTTTTGGCCCTAACCACCTTAGGTTAGATCCATCATTAATCCAACCATATCAAGTAGACTTAGATTCATCCATATCCAACCCATATATAGTAAATAAACTACTTCACTCATTGTTACTCCACTAATAGGTTATATTCAAAATTGAGTACCCAACAACTCATGCCTTGGAGTGAATTTAATTCATAGATCCTGAAACATTAGAGGCTACCTCATATATTTTTTTAGGTGTGCATAAAACCCACATCAACAATGTGCAAGTGAGCATTTACCAGTATGTGGATGGAAGCTTGAAAGTTTTAATTTGCATACTAGTAAATGTTATTTTATTTGTATCAAAATAAAGATTGGGGCAAGTGCATGAATTTGTGAGACAATTTTATGGATATTTTCATGAAATATCAAAAAACACATATGTTTTATTCTAATAATGTTTACATTTTATGTTTTTTGGGCTTGGTAAAATCCCAACCTATAACGCATATATGTTTTTAATTTTGAATGCACATACACATTCCTAAAAATGTGTAAGTATGAATGTTTTTGAGATATATATTTTTTTATAAATTATAAAAAATGAAAGTGTATGCTTGTTATAATGCATATGCATTCCCCATAATATTCAAGTATGAAGCCTTAAAAATTAAAAAGGTGAGCAATTGAAAGGTGGGAGGGGGTGGTTTACTAAAATAGAATATTTTAGTAAATATAAGAAATTAGGGTAACTCTACATCTTCTAAAATTGATCTCATAGCTACATGACTTATGATTTGTAAGATAGTTTTTCAAAATCCAATTTGGTCAATTCTTAGTCATTTTCAAGATTTCAGTATTGAACCTAGAGATTGCAGGGCTAACTTTTATAATTGATGTCCATTTTGGGTAAACAAATAGTGATTTTTAAGATTTTAGGGCCATTTTTATTTTTTTTAAATATTTTTAGGAGTTTTGGGTTTTCTAAAATTAAATTTTACAAATCAATGCACACCCAACCACTCATTTAGGTCAAATTTACTTATGATTAGGTCTCTTATAAGCCAAAATTAACACAATAACACCATATTCATTTACAATGATGGTAAATGGGGATAATTTGGTCCACATTTGTGCATGGTCACCCTAATTAAATTTTAATTCATTCCAAAGTGGTGTGCATGGGTAAATATGTCTTATTGGTGATCCATGCGTACCCAACCACCATTTATGTTGGTTTTACTTGTGATTAGGTCCCTTAAATTCTATAAGAGACACAACACACCATATCTAATTGTGACCAAGGTAAATGCAAAAAAATTTAGGTACACTTTTTTATGATCACCCCATTTCTCTCTAATTTAATAAAAAAATGTGTGATTGTGGCAATGTAAGTTATATTGTGATAGTTGCACATCCAACCAATGATTTATGTTGATTAGCTCCATTATATGCCAAAATTGACACAACACCACCATATCTACTCGAGACCATAAAAAAGAGAATTTATGGAACATATATGCATGATCATCCTAATTCACTTTGAATTTAAACTAAAGTGGTGTGATTGGGGTAACATAGATCGCACTAAATTCCTGCACACATAAAATCACCACTTTATATTGATTTCACTTACAATTAAGTCCCTCATATACCAAACTCCACACAACACCATATTCAATTATGACCAGCATAAATGTACATGATTTTGGGCATTTATATGTGTGATAATTCAAATTATCTTAGAAATCAAGCCAACGTGGTATGATTGGGGAAACTTGAGTTGTATTAGTGATATGTGCATATCCAACCACTCCTTTACATCATTTTTAGTTTAAATTATGGAGATTACTAGGCCAAAATAAATATTATAATAATATCTATATTTGGGACCAAATAAATTCATTTAAAGACACATTCAAGTATTCTCCCTAGTTTCACGGTCCCATTCATCCATTTTTAATTGAGATAGTGTACCAAAAACACTATCTTTATAACTTGCAGTAATATCATGTTTATTGTTACTAAGGACATTAATGGTATGGTTTGTGCACAATTCTTGGATTTTAACTATTCTACCTTGACCCCCTCCTTTCAATCTAAATAAATCAAGCCACTCCCTTATTTAAATAGAGGTATGGAAAAGCGTGATTATGGTTTGTGCACTCCACATTGAACTAATGGTATGTGATTCGCTCACTTCTTCTTCCTAGTAATCATTGGTGTTATTCTCAAAAATCATTCATGTTCTTATAAAATATAATAGAGTGATTGATATAATTTATTAAATTTATGTAATATAATAAAATACAACTTAGAAAATATGTAATGTCCCTGATTTGGAGGCAGAGCAATTTATTTAAATTAATTGATTAAGTTGTCCAAAATAATGATATTTCGTAAGGATGACTAATTTATTATTTTAATTAAATTAAAAAGTGGAATTAAATTAATTAATTGTAAGGTTATCACAATAAAAAAAATTAAAAGGTGACGTTATATTTAATTAATTTAATAAAAGTGACTTAAATAAAATATTATATCATTAAAAAAGTCACTAAAGTAAAATAATATTATTCTCTAGAAACTTCTTGAAGGTTTCACTTCCACTTGGAGAAAAGGTATAAAAAGAGGATAAGCTAAACTTCTAATCATCTATGATATTTGATACTTGACTTTTTATGTTGTGGAGAAGCCTAGGGTCTCTGCAAAATATTATATTGGTTATTGGGAACATTCACTCCCATTGATTTGCATAACTGAGGTAGTGAAACTATATACTGAAGAGTTACAAATTGGAGAGGATATTACAATCCTTTCATTTGAGCCAAAATTGTGGCCAAGGGCCAATTTTAAGTTAGTTTGATTTACGAGTTTATGCATAATAGTTGTAGAGGTCATTGGGGGTCATTATTGCATCGATTCATTACATTTAAGAAAGGAGTAACGGTTTGATATCAAGTTCTAGGGGTCTACAATTTTGTTATAGTCTACAGGTTAGCCATGGAAGGAATTGTATTTACATTCATTGCTCTTCACTAAGTGGACAAAATTTTATGGGTATTTAAGGGATCTTTTTTTACTATCTTGGAAATCATTTCAAGGTCTATTCGGAGGAGAAAAAGTGCTGCTATCATTTACCATTTCAGTTGCAAACCTAGTATAGGGGTGGCCATACTTGAGGAGGGGTGATTTTGTCTTTAGAGGCCACCAAAAATTCTAAATAAATTTTTGAAGTATTGTTAGATGGTTGGGAGTCTAGGCACTTCATCATTGGAGACAAGAGTAATATAAATAAGGAGAATCAAACACATCTATGTTAGCTGCCATCATTTCTAGGTTCACATATTTTATGTTGTATTGCATTAGATTCATGATTTCATGTTAGTATTCTATGTTTTCTTTATCATCATCTTTGGCATTATAATTTGAAGTACTTGCATCATCATTCTAGTCTTCTAGATTAGTTGTTGTAGGTTGTCATTAAAATTAGACTTAGACATTGTATAAGATATTATTGTAAAGCCAAGAGTCTTGACTATTCTATGTCATCCTTGTATATAAATTGCCATTAAATTAAGGAGAGATAAGTTGTATGTCTATTATTCAATGTAATGTTCATGATAATTAAAGTAATAGTTTGTATGCCAATTGTTTGACAAAATGTCAATTGGTCGTAGGTGCATATTTTGTGATTAGAAATCATATATGTGCACTGAAAAAGATAAAAAGAAATCATATATGCATTTAGAATATAGCTTAGACATTGTAGTGTTTATTTCCAAGAATTTGGATTACTTTGATATCATTTTCAAGCAAAAACATCAGACTAAAAACATAGACCAACAAGCATTGAGTTTACATCAAAAGTGTTTGATAATATTTCTTTCTTGAGTCCTTAATCAACAAATTGAGGAAAAAATTATATCAAACATAGCATGGGATACTACAGTGGTATCAAAGTGGTTTCCCGCTACCCTATTGGGTAAGCTTCAATTGTAGTTCAGAAGTTTCAGTGGAACAGCAAGACTATTCCCATGAAGCAGTCAAATGGCATGATGGAAGAATTGGAGAATCATTAGAAAAGTCAAAAAAGGATGGGTGAATTGATTTCACACCATGTAAACATAGACAAATTAGCACAGTATATGGCATCCATTTTTAAGGGATCTACATCACAAAATGAAAAGAAGGTGAAACTTGTGGAGAATGTGGTGATTATTATCACTCAAGATGAGGTTATCAGTCATGATAGCAAGTATAATTTCTATGATATCATTCCCTTGTTTGAGTGTAATGAAAATTTAGAAGTCATGGCATGTTTAAAAACTGTTGTGGATAAGACATTGGGTATTGGCACATGAAATACAAGTTTCAAAGATGAAGATTACATAGAAAAAGTGACCCATAATAGTTTTGACTTTCATGACAGCAGTGACTACACATTTCCAAGATGCCTCTATTGATTTATCACTTGAAGGTACTCAAGATTAGGGTACTAAGGGTACAATGTGTGATGTGGATTCATGTCATGGTGAGTCTGATTTTATAGATCAAACCTTAGGAAATAAGCTAGAAGGTTCATATGTTGACTTGGAATCCCAAGATCATGAGTTGTATACACATGCAATTATACTAGAAGTGGAAGTATGTGAAGAGATTGTTAAAATAGTAGCTTTTACCCTACTAGATGAACCATCCTTTGAGGTACATAGTAGCAGTACCTTAGATATTGATGTGTGCATAGTTGATTGCATGCACGATGTTGCTTATCATGAGGAGAGTGATGTTGATATAGCATCATATCATAGTGTAGACCTTAATTTAGAGAGCTCACATGGGATTCATGAGTTCTATAGTCCTCATCATTTAGTTAGGCAACTAAATTTAAATGACAAAATTATTGCTACTACCATAGAGAATTTTGATGTTGCTCATCAGATGTTTGCCCTTCAAGGTTGGAGTACTCCCATGATAGATGAGCATGGAAATAGTGGTCTTTCCCTTGAAGAGTTTCATGCACTTTGAGAAGAAATTGGAATAATGAAAAAAATTACCTACAGCTACTTATGGATAGAGATTATCTTCTCGAGAGGGATTGCATCTATCATAAGGCATTGAAGGGAAGGGAAGAGGAGGTTGATGAGATCACTCATGAGCTTGAGGTGACTATGGACTCATTGAAGAGTGTTTACTTGGACCTTCAAGAGTCATAGTCATAGATAGAGGAGATTATCATGGAGTTGAGTTTGGCACAGTCTTCACCATCTTCTAATATAGTTTAGGTTTTCATGGCAATAGTTGGTGAGGAACATATATCCACTGATTATGGTTATAAGTAGGTTGAGGATGTGGTTATATCTATCATAGTTATAGGTGCAATTGATATAGATGGGATGAGTGCATTGGTTGAGAGCTGCAGGGAATCACATGTTTCACCTAGTTCTCCTAAGGTTAGTCCCATGATAGGTGATGTAGGGAAAATGATTGATAGCTCTTGTGATAGTAGTTGATTCACCAGAGAGTTGTGTGATAACTCATGACACTACTCCATCATCTTCATAGGAGATATGCAGATTATCATCTAGTTGGGGGATTGATTCTTATGTTGATTTATTTTCTTTTCCTAGAAGCAAAGCAATTATTCCATCCCATGTAGCTAATTATGATCGATAGTTTGTTGAGTCAGTTCAATAATATGAGTCAATTTATTATTCTAAGGATTTAGAAATAGATGATTCAAATCAGCTTGGAGTGATTGTGCAGTTTATGAATAATCCATTATTCAATTTTGATGGTGGATCAGTCTATGATAATCCACTCTTTGAGTTAGATGTTGATCATGCTCTTGATTTTAGTTTTGAGATGAGCATTTATTGTAGCATTTGGGATCTTTCTAGTGCATCAAGATTTCAAACAGGGTTTGCAGAAGAAATTTTAGAGATGTACATGGTGAGGAATGTGTACAGATTTACATTTGATCCTCATATACATGATTTATTTCATATGCATATTTTAGTGGTGTATGTGATGGATAGCTTGTATGATAGTGTGCTTAGTGCATAGATTAAAAGCAAATTAGGTTGGTTTTCTGAGTTGTTTCCTTTTGAGGGTCATACTCCTATGACACCTGATGGCGAGATTGAGTTGATTTAGTAGATTTATTTAGTTGTGCTAGTGTTGGTGTTACAGGAGCTATGTGGTGATAATAGGGACATTTATATAGATCTTCCCTTGGGATCTTGAAGGGGAAGAGGTTTATTTACAGTTGAGATTGTTTGGGGACAAGCAATTTTAGGAGGGGTGGATTGTAATGTCCCTGATTTGGAGGTAGAGTAATTTAATTAAATTAATTTATTAAGTTGTCCAAAATAATGATATTTCATAAGGATGACTAATTGATTATTTTAATTTAATTAAAAAGTCAAATTAAATTAATTAATTATAAGGTTATCACAAAAAAATATTAAAAGGTAACCTTATATTTAATTAATTTAATAAAAATGACTTAAATAAAATATTATATCATAAAAAAGTCACTAAAGTAAAATACTATTATTTTAATATTATTCTCTAGAAGCTTCTTGAAGGTTTCACTTCCACTTGGAGAAAAGGTATAAAAAGAGGATAAGCCAAGCTTCTAATCATCCAAAATATTTAATACTTGACTTGTTATGTTGTGGAAAAGCTTAGGGTTTCTACATAATATTCCATTAGTCATTGGGAACGTTCACTCCCATTGATTCACATAACTAAGGTAGTGAAACTATCTACTGAAGGGTTGCAGATTGGAGAGGATATTACAGTCCTTTCATTTGAGCCAAAATTGTGGCCAAGGGCCAATTTGAGTTAGTTCAATTTAGGAGTTTATGCATAACAACTATAGAGGTAATTGGGAGTCATTATTGCATCAATTCATTACATTTAAGGAAGGAGTAGAGGTCTGATATCAAGTTCCAGGGGTCTACAATTTTGTTACAGTCTGCAAGTCAGCCATGGAGGGAATTATATTTACATTCATTGCTCTTCACTAAGTGGATAGAGTTTTATGGGTATTTAAGCGATCTTCTTCTACTATCTTGGCAATAATTTCAAGGTCTATTTGGAGGAGATAAAGTGCTACTATCATTTCCATTTTAGTTGCATACCTAGTGCATGGGTGGCCATACTTGAGGAGGGGTGATTTTGTCTTTAGAGACCACCAAAAATTATAAATAAATTTGTGAAGCATTGTTATATGGTTGGGAGTTTAGGCACTTCATCATTGGAGACAAGATAAATGCAAAAAAGGAGAATCAAACACATCTATGTTGGTTACCATCATTTCTAGGTTCACATATTTGATGTTGTATTGCATTAGATTCATGATTTCATGTTAGTATTATATGTTGTCTTAATCAGCATCTTTGGCATTGTAATTTGAAGTAGTTGCATCATCATTATAGTCTTCTAGATTAGTTGTTGTAGGTTGTCATTAAAATTAGACTTAGGAATTATATGAGATATTATTGTAAAGCCAAGAGTCTTGACTATTCTATGTCATCATTGTATGCAAATTGCCATTCAATTAAGGAGAGATAAGTTTCATGTCTATTGTTCGATGTAATGTTCATGATAATTAAAGTGATAGTTTGCATGCCAATTGTTTGACAAAATGTCAATTGGCCATAGGTGCATATTTTACAAGTGGAAATCATATATTTGCATTGGAAAAGACAAAAATAAATCATATATGCATTTAGACTATAGATTATACATTGTAGTTTTTATTTGAAAACATTAGAGTACTTTGATATCATTTTCAAGCAAAAACATCATACTGAAAACACAAACTAGCAAGCAATGAGTTTATATCAGAAGTATTTGACAATATTCCTTGAGTCCTTAATCAACAAATTGAGGCAAAAAATATATCAAACATAGCAAGGGATACTACAAAATCCTTGACTCCTAGAAATGGGTATGGGTACCCATTAATAATTTATTGATCACATAGTCACCATGTTGTATCAATTGTTGTCCCTATATTTAGGGTATCAATCGAGTGTGATACCCTTAATTCATTAATATATTATAAATTCCCTATATAAATAGAAGGTAAAAATTACATATCACTCATTATAATGTGGGCCCCTAAATTTCCCATATATATATATATATATATATATATATATATATTTAAATCAAGACCCCCCAATCTATATGTGGGTGCCTCACTAGTTATATATAAATTCAATCATCAATCAAGTGTCCTTCATTTATTGTGGGACCTCTCTCAACCTCAAGTATGTATATCTATATATATATATATATATATATATATATCAAGACCCCCCAATCTATATGTGGGTGCCTCACTAATTATATATAAATTCAATCATCAATCGAGTGTCCTTCATTTATTGTGGGACCTCTCTCAACCTCAAGTATAGATGGTTAGTCTATATATATATATATATATATATATATATATATATATATATAGATTTAAATCAAGACCCCCCAATCTATATGTGGGTGCCTCACTAGTTATATATAAATTCAATCATCAATCAAGTGTCCTTCATTTATTGTGGGACCTCTCTCGACCTCAAGTATAGATGGTTAGTCTATATATATATATATATATATATATATATATATACATATATAGACTAACCATCTATATATATATATATATAGACTAACCATTTATACTTGAGGTCGAGAGAGGTCCCACAATAAATGAAGGACACTCGATTGATGATTGAATTTATATATAACTAGTGAGGCACCCACATATAGATTGGGGGGTCTTGATTTAAATATATATATAGGGGTGCCCCATGTAGAAAGAGGGATGGGATAGCCACCACCCACTAGTTTTCCCACTCTATTATATATGTTCTATCCCTATCCTAAATATATATAAGGGCATATGGCAAATTTTATGTACATCACTCATACATCAATCACTGATGACCAATACTATATATTTTATATCAATAAATCTATAAGATCATGGGTGCCATTATATGTATACCATCAACTGAGCACTCAATTTATAAACCAATATAGAACCCTATCAATACATGGGAACTCCTATCTATATCTAGGGTAGATGAATCCCCCTATATATAGATAGAGACTCAATTAATTTATTATATTAATTAAGGTCAACTATCTATACATGAGCACTCGCCTATCCATATCTATATCTAAGAAGGTTGAGAGATGTACAGAGTTTGAACCTATAGCCTTCATTCCATAAGCCTAAAAAGTTAACCAATTACTCTACCATACTTCTTTAGATAGGTATATGGCCTTAATGAATCAATGTCATATCAATATTCCATATCTATATAGGGTAGGTTCCCACAAAGTGAATGAATTAGTGTGAATCATATTACATACATAAAATGATCAGATCATTCAATTATAAAAATAGGAATGAATGATAAGGTGACAACATATTTTATCCATGAATAATGATGTAATCACGTAATCAAACCCCACTATATATATATATATATACACACACACACACATATATATATATATATATGTATATGTATATATATATATATATGTATATATATATATATATGTATATGTATATATATATATATATGTATATATATATATATATATATATAATTTCATTGGCATTGGAATACTATATAGGTTAAGTGGCATAATAGACATTGAAACCCCTACTCCAAATATATATTTAGAGTAAACAGAGATAGGGGGCAAGGTCTATCAATGTTATCATCTATATTTAGTTCATTGTGTCCATTGAAAGAGTTTATCAATGATGTAAGTATATCAATGATCAATACTACTATATTACATATGAAATATTTATGGTATGACCAAGGTGACCCAATGTGCATAATGCTCGACATGTCATGAATGATATTTGTGATCCAATTTAAATCCATGTCATAAAATAGATCGATGTCATCTGTATACATAGCATAATGTTGATGTGATAGATAATGGAATGGGTTTTGGTAACATTGTGTGAAGGTTTGGGTAACATGATGTGATGAATAATGCCTACCCTATTGATATGATAGTTAATTTAGACTGATTGACATCATTGAATGGGATTAATTACATATGGGTTATATTGGTGTGATGGTACCATTGAATATTATGATGCCATTAACTATAACTATATATCATAGTCCTTATCTTTTATTAAGACAAGAACTATGGCTCATGACTCATAAACAACCCATCTCATGTGTGTGTATCTCATATATACATGTGACATGATATTACCTATAGTGTAGTGACATATAGATATAAGGGGGTATATGTCTTGTGTCAATCATTGAGACACACTTTGGAAATATCATGTCCCTATATTTTAAATAACAATCATATAGTGGTGTGTTTTTTTTGGCCTAGAATCCACATAATATCAAGTAATAACAACATAAAGGAGTGATTGGATATGTGTGGTTCACCAATGCAACCCATGTTTCCCCAATCATATCACTTTATATTGATTTAAAAATTAATTTGGGTGATCCTACATATATGTGCCCAAGTCATGTGCACAAGTCACAAGTGGATATGGTAATGTTGCATGTATTTTGGCATATGAGTAACTTAATCACATTGGTGACCCATGCACACAAAACAAGAACCTATGTTTCCCACTTCACACCACTTTGGCCTAGTTTTAAAGTTGACTAGGGTAATCATGCAAAAATATGTCTAAAAAATACCCTATTTTCCGTGATCATAAGGGGATATAGTGTTGTGTCAATGTTAGCCTATAAGGAACCTAATCAAAAGTAAAATTAGTATAAAGGGTGGTTAGGTGTGTGAAGTTAACCAATTAATCCTACATTTCCCAAATTACACCATGTTGGCATGGATTTAAATTAGATTAGGGTGATCATACACAAATATGGCCAAAATTATTTGCATTTACCCTATCCACATGGATATGGTGTTGTTATGTTACTTTTATTATAAGGGACCCAATTGTATGTAAAATAAACATAAATGAGTGGTTGGGTGCATGTTTATTACCAATGGGACCTACATTTTCCAAATCACACCAATTTGGCCTCAATTCAAAGCGAATTAAGTTGATTATGCATGAATGTGTCCCAAATTATTTGTATTTTCCCTCATCGTAAGTGGATATGGTGTTTGTGTGTTTGTTTATTCCTATAAACCCTCAAATTATAAGTAAAAATGACATAACATGGTGTTCTAGTGTGTGTCAGTCATCAATATGACCTATGTTTCCCAAATCACAGCATTTTGGCTCAAATTTAATGTGAATTAGGGTGATCACATAGATGTGATGGAAATTGTGTGTATTTCCATGGCCAAAAGTGGATATGGTGTTGTGTCACTTTTGGAAATAATGGAATTAGTTTCAAGTAAAATTAGCATATATTTGTGATGGCCAAAATTGGAATGGTGTTGTGTCACTTTTGGCAATAATGGAGCTAATTTCAAGTAAAATCAGCATATATTTGTGGTTAGATGTGCAAGGGTCATAATGTGACTTACCTTACCACAATCAAATGTTTTTACTTGTATTTGAAGAGAAATAGATTGGTCATTGCAAAAATGTGCCTAAAATTATTTGCATTACCTCTGTCATAAGTGAATATGGTGTTTTTATGTCACTTTTGGCCTATAAGGGACCTAATTGCAAGTAAAATCAGCATGACAAGGAGTTTGGGTGTACATGGGTCACCAATGTAACCTATGTTTCCCCATGTACACCACTTTGGCATGTATTCAAATTATATTTGGGTTATCATGCCTAAATGTGCCCCAAAAGTTTTCTATTTACCCTAGTCACAACTGGTAATAATGTTGTTATGTCACTTTTTGACCTATAATGGACCTAATCATAAGTAAAATAAATGTAAATGAGTGGTTAAGTATGAATTAGTTTTTAAATTTTAATTTTTACAAACTAATAACTCCAAAAAATGCTAAAAACCAATCCAAAAGGCCCAAAAACCTAAAAAATGACTTAATGATTACCCAAAATGGACATCAATTACAAAATTTATGACTTGAAATCTCTAGGTTAAATACTTAAATCTTGAAAAAATGACTAAGTACTAACCACATTAGATTTTGAAAAAATATCTCCCAATTTATAGGTCATGTAGCTGTGAGACCAATTTTAGAATATGTAGAGTGACCCTAATTTCTTATAATTAATAAAATAAATTTAAAGTATAAATAAACTTATACTTAACATTTATTTTAGTACATACCCCACCCCACCTTTTAATTCCTCTATTTATTGAATTCTAAAGATTTATACTTGCAGCCACTGAGATGTAGAAGGTTTGGTAAAGTGGGTTGGTTGTGCCCAGCCCCACCCAAGTTTCAATCTCCTAGCACATTTATAGGTTGGATGTGGTCATTTGAGTTTACACAATGGTTTTAAGTGATCAAGTGGTAGTCATTTATATTATTTTAATAGTTCTCAGGTACTGGGGCCCCAATTTGTGCCCCATAACCAGTTTGTAGCTCTAGTTGACAGTGAATATTGATCAAAAAAAATATTTATGCTTGCATCTCTTAGGAATGCATAGGTGATTTTATTTTGTGTAATTTCAAAAACATGTCTTTTGCCCTCAGAAATGGCTTGGATTATTGAGCCTAAGGCCTAGATCTATAAACACAGCCAAATGAGTGTTTTTGACTGAAAGTAATAAAATATAACTTATCTCATCCTAAACACCATGAATTTTATCTAGACATTTCTTAAAACTATTGATATGATGTCAAGCACACTCTCCTCTTTCCAAATATATTATTTTCAAAAAAATTCTACTATTTTAAGGTTTCCATCTATGTTTATTTCTAAGTATGTATTTTTCTAGGCACTATATGCCACAAATATACATGTTTATGTATGTTTATATTTTTTTCATTGATCTAAATTCAAAAAACATGTATGGCCATAAACTATGCCTAATCTATACACATTAAAAAAAAAAGGTAAATAAGGGGTGCACAGGCAATTGCTCATTGTTTTCAATTTACAGGGTCTCTTTACTAGTAAAATTAATTTTATATATATATTTAAAATAGGTCACAAACTAGATGATATTATCTAAATTTCCACCAAAGGGTTTCATACTAAACGATACTCAAAATTTGAGTAGTATAACCGACTATCTACTCTTTTTAGGAGTTCTTTAAATTTTAAATGTTTGACCTAATTATAATTGACCATTTAAAAAAATAGTAGTTTAGAAACTAGATTCAAAAGGTTTCAATTCATTTTCTTATATCATCTTAAAATTTTGAGTGTCCATCTGAAATAATTTATAGAAGTTGAGAGTTCTCATTTTTTAGAAAAAACATGTCCACAAGTAGACCCTTTTTTGCCCCCAAACTTTGTGCACTTACCCATTATAAATAAATGTTGACTCAAAGGTATCCAACCGTATTCCTTTTGTGAATGCATGTTGATGTGTTATTGATATGTTTTTATAAAAATTAATGTTTTTGTGTTATTCATTCACTTTTCAACATTAAAATATTCTTTGTCATATCTTTTGTTGATATGTTTTCTATTCACATTGTTGTGTTTGTTATATCTTATAAACATTTATAATTCTTTGCCTCCAACTTTCCATGGCTTATACAAACACCCACTAAATGTTCCCACACATAAATGCTTGTTTGGATGGAAATGGACTTAAACTCAGGATAGAAGCCTAAACATTAACTGGTATACACACAATGCTTGTTTGGATGGAAAGTTATTTGAACTTAGGATGGAAGAGTCATGAAAATATTGGTATACATAGAAATAATTTTTTAATGATTCTTATTCTTATTTAATTATGCATTCAATTAATTCATACATATTCTAACACATTTCAGAATTCAATAAGCACTTGATTAATGCTTGTTTGGATGGAAATGTATTTGAACTTGGGATATAAGACCAAACATTTATTGGTATGTGTATGGAATCCATAATGGTTTTCATTCACATGCTAGTAAATGTTATTTTCTTTATATCAAAATTAAGGTTTTCATTCACATGCCAATAATTGTTTTTGTTTTTGTATCAAAATCAAGGTTTGTATTGGAATACTATTAAAATGAGAATCAATGTCTAATTAATTTTATGACAAGAACCAATACTAATATAAAAACATTTTTTTCTACATTAGATTAAAAAAATTGCACCTAGGCATGTCATCTAGTTAACATGGGTCATCAATATAAAATGAAAGGCCATGTTAAAATATGTGTCTATATGACTAAACATTCACTAGTATATGGATGGAAGCCTTGAATATTTTCATTTACATACCAATAAATGTTGTCTTTGTATCAAAATTAATATTTTCATTCACATACCATTTAAATATTGAGTCAGATGTATCAAACCAAGTCTTTTTGTCAATTCATCTTATGGTGCCATAGAAATGTTTCTATGAAATCATGTTATTGTTTTATTCATTCACATTTTCAAAATTACAACTATTATTTGTCTTAGTTGTTCTTGACATGTTTTCCATTCTATTATCAATTAATTTATTCATTCATTATTTTTTTTTACAAAATTATCATTGTTGTAAAGGGTGAATGTTTGTTGGCTTACTCACATAATTTTTAAAAACACTATGTTTTTTGACACTTTTTATGTTTATGAATATTGTGCTACTTTTACAATTTTTCTCATTGTGTTTATTAACACAATATGTGTTTTTGAAGTTTGTAATGCTCTTACTTTGATTGCATTATGTTTCTTAACACATTTATTGTGTTGATTAAAATTTTATTTCTTGTATTTTTTTAAATGTGTTTTTAATGTTTGTTTCTTGTGCTTAATGATGATAGATTTCCATGTAAAGAGTGTCGAAGAACAATGGGGAACTCATTTTCAGATGAATTTTTTAAAACTTTCATTAAGATTATGATCCATTTCCATGATGAATGGTAGATAAAAAATAAATTTCATTACATTACATAATTAAACTTAATACAATATATAATCATTTGGTTACTTAATACACTTCATTACATTACATTACATACCAAACTTAATACATTTGATTACACTAAATAAAAAGTAAAACAAAACTTATACCATCTAAGGTTGAAAAATTAATTTGCCCTTCATTGGATGTATTCAGATAAAGTGGAGATAGAGTTGGTCCTTCAAGTGTTGTCTCCTTGGTTGGATTTAAATCCATATTAATATAATTATGAGGATGGATCCCATATGAAGTGATTGGGGATAGAAGTTTTATCATGTATTTGAATATATGATTTGTCTTGGTAAAGGTTTGAATTGGATACTTAAACACCTTTGCCTATCCAATTATTTTCTAACCTTCTTGGATTCTCTATCCCTTATATCCTGATATCTATTTTTATAATTGTCTTGCCTTTGTTCTATCTTCTCCTGGTGCTTCTTTTGAGATTTGATTTCATTTTATATCATTTTATGTTCCCTTATTTCCCTCTCATTCTGCCTAAGGTATTTCCTCTCATCAAATTCACATTTATTCCTTGCCTTCAATTATTCAATATCCTTCTTACGGGACTCATGTTATATAAATATTTTCTTATAGTCAACAAATGTGAGCATTTGAGGTTGCCTATTGAACTTGAGTGCATTGTTTCCTGATTTATTTTCAATCCTTTAAGTTGTAAATTTCATAAATGTTGATGTTGAATTTTTTGGTTCATTCAATTATGATATGCTAATATCATGATATTAGTGTGCATTTTATATTATGTCTTCATCAACATATAAATCAATCATTGCATTATCTACACCCCATTGTCCACCTATTGCATATTAATTAGATATCTCATGTGGGATAGAAGGTAGTGATGATAGAATTGACATTGACACATATAACTCCATTAATTCATAAATTAAATCTAAGATTTGTTGCTCCCTTATTCATCTATTATGATGGGATTATTTGGCTACACATACTTAAATCATCTTGGTTGAAATTTAATGTTGCATCCATTTTGGTCAAAGCATATTTAACTATTTCTATTTGTTGATTGTGATTTTCTTCATGTTCACCTTTTGATCTGCACCACAGGGCCTAAGAAAAAACGTGCGATGGAAAATATATTTTTGGTTATGTAGAGTGAATGGTCAAATTTAATTCATAGAGAAACAACTAAACACATTCAATGGAGTGGAAGTCTTAATTGTAATAAATGTAACTTCTATTCATTAACAAAGAATAGGGAAAATCGGTACATTGTTCTATAGTTCATGTTTTATAGAGTAGATATGCATAGCATGATATTTGTGTTATGAATATGTAGATCATTAACCACTGGCTAGATGTGTATATTACATACTTATATATTTAGAATACAAGATCGGTTATAATCATTATCAACTACCAAGAAGACATTTTCTTCAGTTCATCTTGTAGGATGGATGATGACTAATGAACCCCTTAAATCATGTGGCTAACTTAAGGAGACACATTGATGTGTTTTGGAGTCCAAGAGTCATCTAGGTGTATGGGGATATGAGTTACAGTGTGGGACTATGAGGCATGTGGAGCTACAAGCTACAAAGAGTGTAAAATTTGGTGAATTGGTATAGAACTTTTGTGGTGTATAGGCCAGTAAGGCACATGGGTATGTGAGCTATGATAAAGAAATATGAAGCACACTAAACTATAGATGTAAAGGGGAAAATAGAGAGTGAGTTGAATGTAGGAATTATGTAGAATGTTGGACTACAATTTGTGAAGTGTATAGTTATGAGTAGGTAGTGTGGATTACATAGGGGTCAGTATAAAAAAGTTTATGATATGATACCGGACTTGTGCATATGAACATAAACAAACTTTAGGCAAGGAGTGCATAATTTTAGATGAGATTTGCATGCCATGTGCATTAAATCAAATGAGGAATAAGATTGGCTACATAGGATCTATGCACAAATCATTTGCCCTTTCTTGAAGAGCAATGATCTCCATTATGTTGATGTGTAAATGTAGAAACTATACCAAAATTTGTTGTGAAGTAAACCACTTGGATTTATTAACATATTTCAAACCTTGACCACTTGGAAAATTGGATTTATGCCATTAAGGGTGCATGTGTCTATCACTTTGATGATCTGGTCTGTATTTGTGGGACATAATTGCTCAAGATCCAAATCAAAAAAAATTTGTGCAATAGTTGCCTCAATAAGTGGTAGAGTGTAAGGTTTGAGAGGTTCCATGTTGAAGATTGGGTGCACGATAAAGTATTGAGGTAGATCAATAATAAAGGCATTTTCACCATCTATGTGCAAAATGATTTAAGGATCATAGCATAGGGGTTTTATCTTCCAATGCAGACCTTTTAAGTGATCTTTCTAAAGTTACAACCATAGTTTATCACCAACATAGTATGCATGAGGTGTGTGATGTTTATCATGGCACTCTTTATACTTGTCTTGAGTGAGAGAGAAAATCTACTAAACCTATTGGTGAATAGACTAGATGTGGAATAAAAACTTCTTGACTTTGTCTACTTCCTATTCATTTATATGCAACTCATTTCTAGATGATACATGATAGGAGATGTTAAGAGGTGCCTAAGGTTAAAACTTGAGACATGTTTGGAATGGATTGAGTCCAGTAGAGATATGAATATCCCTATTGTAGGTGTGTTGAATGTATAATAGATTCCCATCCTAGGTGCAAGCATGTGCATGATTGTACATTTGAAATATATGAATAAGTGTGTAATTGACCACTTTGGTTTTCCCATCTATTTGAGGATGAAAATTCATCGATTGATCCAATTGCATACCCATCAATTCAGATAATGCTTGCCAAAAATGACTCACAAAACATGAATCACAGTTAGATATGATGGATGTGGGTTTAGGCATGTGTCTATCACTTTGATGATCTGGTCTGTATTTGTGGGACATAATTGCTCAGGATCCAAATCAAAAAAAATTTGTGCAATAGTTGAATTTGACATATGTGAGTTGGATAAGATCCCAAGAGATGTGTGAGAAACCAATGAGAACCTACAATATAAATTATTAAGTATAACAAAACTCCTCAATTTTTTAAGACTACATGGAGCAGGATAATCTTCAATCACTTTGACCTTCTATGGATCTACTCTAATTTTGATGAGATAAATGATGTATCCTAGGTATTATATTTATTGTTAGGTTGTGGAGCTAAAAGCTTCACTCATGCAGACATGGAGAAGACCATTGGAGGAGTTGCGGAGTGTCACAGACACCGGCGTCGGTCAGGCCAACCGACGACGGCAGGTAGGAGACAGGAAGCAACCGACATCGGTCAGAGATCAGCCAACATTGGCACCCCCAGGCAGACAGGGACCGACATCGGTCGCCTGTGTGGTTCAAGCTGTGAGTATATTATGGGTAGTTGGTTGACAAACCAAGTGTTTGCATGATGAGAGCTAATTTTAGACTGAGAGTTGCGGATCTAATTATTGTAATTAGATGTCTAATTATTTTTTGGATGAGATCTATATAATAGACTCATGGTTGTATTGTAAATTAGTGCTAGAGAGTAAGAGAGAAATTTTATAAGCTCCTTCTGTGTGTGAGGTGAGCTATGGTGTGTTCCTCTTAGTGCCACAGTACCAAGGTGGGTGTTGGTTTTGGAGAGTCAGCAAGATTCTTTAGGGGCGTATGATCTTAGTCAGCTGGTGTGCATGGCTTCTATAGGAGATCTACATGGTAAGTAAGATCATTGATATGTAGGTGTATATGTGTGCAAGGTCAAGGTTCACAGGTGTGCAGAACTAGGTTGATTTGTAGGTGTACAAGATCAGATAGGATAGCAACACAACAGGGAGTAGAATTAGGCAAGATCTACTTGGAGTACAGGTGTTTACTTAGATAGAGCAAAGAGGAAGGCAAGGGAGTTCCTTCCATAAGTAAGGTCTATTGAGGTGCAGGTTGTTGCAGGTTCAGGGGAGATCTACTTGGAGTACGTTTGTGTATTTGTGGAGTGCGTGGAGCACTTATGGTGTGTGTGGAGCATAGGTATAAGGTGAACACCAACTTAGTGTTTGAGTTGGGTGTTGGGACCTAAGAGAGAGAGCTTTGAGGAGAGAAGTACTGTTCACTTGAGGTGTGGGAAGCCTCTGAAGAGGTGGTGGAGAAGAAGTGGCATCTTCTTTATTGTATTCTTTTCTGCAAGAGTTTTAATACAAGTTATGTATTGTCTCTCATATCATGTGTTATTTTTGAATTCTAGTTACTTGTGTATTCTAGTTTATTTCCACATATTAAGTTGCTTAGTAATCAATTGTGTGCTTTCAGTTATTCATCCCAACACGTGGTATCAGAGCTAAGGTTGCAGGGAGCAAGTTTTGTGTTGCAGGTCACTCTCAGGGGTTTTTGATCGAGTGGGAGTAGAGCAATGGCAGATCAAAGTAAGCTAAGAATGGAGGAGTTGAAAAGCACAGATGGTCACCAACGGTTATATGGAAAGAAAGAGCAGGTAAAAGAATATTGTTGGTTGGTAGCATATCAGCATGAAGGAACTGAAGATGCAGATGTTGCAAGTGTTGTTGCACAAGATGCTTTGGGAGGTTTCTTGGATAAAGTTGAATCTTGGATAACAGATTCCGTTGCCTCTTTCCATGCAGCCCCAGGGAGAGGAGCTGGTGAGCCTTGCCAAAGAATTGGTAAAGGGGAAGTGAAGCTGAAATCACAGGCGGCCAACACATGGGTGTTGAAGGAGGTCATGCAGGTCCCAGGTTTGGAGATATGGCTAATTTCTTTAGAAAGGTTGGGTGATGAGAGATGCACAAGAACTCTCACAGTGGATGCACTTGAATTAGCTGGTGGTAAGAAAATAGGTACTCTTTCTCTACTTGTTTATATTACTGATTCTTCTTTTGTTGCAGAGACGTGGCTTCGTAGGCTTGGTCACATGAGCAAGAAGGAGATGCATGTTCTTAAGAGGAAGACTGATATATTTGACAGGCTTAAGAACTGGAAAGCCTTGGTGTTCTTGGAGGAGATGGCAGACAGAGACCAGTGGATGGGGCTGGATACTTCTGAGCAGGGTAGTTTGGACATGGGACTTGATTCAAAGGAGCTCGCAGGTAAAGAGTCATCACTCACAGGAAACACAGGTACCGGCATCAATAGGAAAATCGACGTTGGCAGCATGTAATACTGACATTGGGCACGAGGACCGACGTCGGCAGCAGGAGGACACCGACATCGGCAGGGTTGGTAGTCAGGACAGGCACAAGAACTGATGTCGGTCGGATGCAGACTATGTGGTGACTGAGGTCGGTCACTGTAACAGATTTTGGGTGGATAGCAAGCTGTCAAGGAGTCTCAAACACCCATATGGAGGATTGAAGATGGTAAGTAAGCCTCAAATTCATTGTTCCTCTTCTTTATACTAGTTGCTTACTGCAGAGCAGGAAAGATCCAGGAAACAGTGGGAGCATGGCATGGAGAGTTTGTAAAACCAAGTGAAGATTTGGTAGGGTTGCCAGCAGGAAGAAAGCATAGAGACGAATGGATACCTTAGTTGAAGAATAGAGAGAACGGATACGTGAGATGGAAGACCAGGTCATATAGTCTTGAGGAGCTGCAGGACAGTGGTATAGGTTTTGACAAGTGGAGGACGAAGCATGGCTTCAGTCAATGTCAGGTAACTACTATGGTTTGCCTTACTAGGTGGATGATGAGTCATGACATCATTCTATTGCTGTATGTGTATGGTATGTTTGCTAGCAAGTTTGTACATATAGGGTTTTGCTGAGCTAAGGGTAAGATTAGTTCAGTGATTTGCTATGAAGAATTTGGAGTAGCGAAATTCCTTGGCATGGGAGACATGGAGATCACAGGTTGATTTTATTTCCAGTGGGCACTGATGTGAATCAGGTGTTGGTGAGGTTCATTACACAGGATGCAGAATCGGAGCACACTAAGGGTTGGATAGTTCAGTGTCTGAAATCACATGAGGTCTAGCATAGACCTGAGTTTTCCCAAGCAGTGGGAGTTATCAGAGAGTTAGGAGCTAATTCTGAGAAGTGGGTTCTCAGGTATTTGAGAGAGACCAGCAGCAGGGATTCATGTTATTCAAGGTCAGGACTTCACTACATGGATTTGTAGATGCGGATGCGGTAGGGTACTCGAATGACAGGAGGTACATCACAGGTTGTGTGGTGGGTTATCTTCAGGATTGAGCTTGAAGAGGGATACAAGCCAGGAAATAGATTAGATGGGGTACAGGTATAGGTATAGTGCAGTTGTTTATCTCCAAGTGGGAGATTGTTAGGTTGTGGATCTAAAAGCTTCACTGATGCAGACATGGAGAAGGCCATTGGAGGAGTTACAGAGTGTCACAGACATCGGCATCGATCAAGCCAATTGACGACGACAGGTAGGAGACAAGAAGCAACCGACATCAGTCAGAGATCAGTTGGCATCGACACCCCTAGGTAGACAGGGACCGACGTCGATCACCTATGTGGTTTGAGCTGTGAGTATATTACAGGCAGTTGGTTGACGAACCAAGTGTTTGCATGATGAGAGCTAATTTTAGACTGAGAGCTGTGGATCTAATTATTGTAATTAGATGTCTAATTATTGTTTGGATGAGATCTATATAATAGACTCATGGTTGTATTGTAAATTAGTGCTAGAGAGTAAGAGAGAAATTTTATAAGCTCCTTCTGTGTGTGAGGTGAACTATGGTGTGTTCCTCTTAGTGCCACAGTATCAAGGTGGGTGCTAGTTTTGGAGAGTCAGCAGGATTCTTTAGGGGTGTATGATCTTAGTCAGCTGGTGTGCATGGCTTCTATAGGAGATCTACATGGTAAGTAAGATCATTGATATGCAAGTGTATGTGTGTGCAAGGTCAAGGTTCAACGGTGTGCAGAACTAGGTTGATTTGTAGGTGTGCAAGATCAAATAAGATAGCAACACAACAAGGAGCAGAATCAGGCAAGATCTACTTGGAGTACAGGTGTGTACTCAGATAGAGCAAAGAGGAAGGTAAGGGAGTTCCTTCCATAAGTAAGGTCTATTGAGGTGCAGGTTGTTGCAGGTTCAGGGGAGATCTACTTAGAGTACGTTTGTGTATTTGTGGAGTGCGTGGAGCACTTGTGGTATGCATGGAGCACAGGTATAAGGTGAACACCAACTCAGTGTTTGAGTTGGGTGTTGGGACCTAAGAGAGAGAGCTTTGAGGAGAGAAGTACTATTCACTTGAGGTGTGGGAAGCCTCTGAAGAGGTGGTGGAGAAGAAGTGGAATCTTCTTTATTGTATTCTTTTCTACAAGAGTTTTAATACAAGTTGTGTATTGTCTCTCATATCATGTGTTATTTCTGAATTCTAGTTACTTGTGTATTCTAGTTTATTTCCGCATATTAAGTTGCTTAGTAATCAATTGTGTGCTTCCGATTATTCATCCCAACATGTGGTATCAGAGCTAAGGTTATAGGGAGCAGGTTTTGTGTTACAGGTCACTCTCAGGGGTTTTTGATCGAGTGGGAGTAGAGCAATGGCAGATCAAAGTAAGCTAAGATAATCAATTTAATAGAGGGGGACCCAGTCTATGAAATTATGGCCATGCATGTGTAGTATTATGATGAGCACATAAACTGGTAGTTGACTAAGGAAATCTATAGCCTTATTATCCTTCCCTTTCTTGTGCTTGATCATGAGATGTAACTATTGTAGGTAAGTCATACTTTTCATGTGGTGCATATTTTTTAGCATATTTTGTGACTACAAGAACTAAAGTGGTTTATGGTCTAAATGAAAAATGTCTCCCTCCTAAGAATGTAGTGTCACCATTACTTAATTGCTTGCATAGTATCATATAGTTCCTTCTCGTCAATGGAATACCTTTTCACTGTGTCATTGAATGTCTTAGAGTGGGATTTGACCAAATGTCCATGTTGTATGAGCACTGCACTAAGTGTGTATTCATATGCATCAATGTGTATTTTGAAGGTTTGTGTAATGTCAAGTATTGCAATAATAAATGTTGTGTAGAGGTATTATGTGAGTGTTTTAAAATCATGTTGTTGCACATGTCCAATCAAACTTGAATTTGACATATGTGAGTTGGATAAGATCCCAAGAGATGTGTGAGATACCAATGAGAACCTACAATATAAATTATTAAGTATAATAAAACTCCTCAATTTTTTAAGACTGCATAGAGCAGGACAATCTTCAATCACTTTGACCTTTTCTGGATCTACTCTAATTTTGGTGAGATAAATGATGTATCCTAGGTATTATATTTATGTGGTTCCAAATGTACACTTTGCTAAGTTAGATTACAACTTGTGTTAGTGTAAAGTTTCTAATATGCATGAGATGCATTCCATATACTCCTCTCGAGTCTTTTTGAATATGAAGAAGTGATATGCTACTTCATCTTTGCCTTGGCTTTGATCTTCAAAGTGTTGTGATATGCTTGTCCCAAAGTATTAGAATTCAAAAACTCCATCTTTTCATGGATATAAGGTGAGAATTTGTTGATGTACTTCAACACCTTATGTTGTTCACTCAAGTTCTTGTTTAGGTATGCAAAGTAGTCATGAAAAATGTTGGTGTAGTCTTCCATGGACTAAAATTTATGTTGGAGCAGTTTTTGGAACGTGATGTATTCATCTTTAAAGTGGTGTAGAAGATAGTATTCATCTTTTAAAACATCAAAAAAAATCTAGGATTCAATTGGAACACACTCTTGCACATGATGCAGATTAAAGCTCTCACACGAGTGAATTACCGATATGGACATCTTTCGTACTAGAAAGGTGATCTTCTCAAAAAATAATTGACTGAGAAGTATGCCTTGATTTGTTGAATCCATGAATTTAATGCTTTGTCATTGATCTTGCCTTCAAAAAAATGGAAGTTGACATTAACTTCAAATTTTAAGTGGGTTTGTTATTGAAACCATTTTTGAGAAAACTATGGAGGTGTGGTGGAAGGCATTAGATTGAGCTATACAATCAATTCATGGAAGTGGCCAAAAATTTTGGTGTATTGTGCCTCTATTGCATTGATGATGAGATTCCATACCTTAGAGGATACCTTAGGTATATTCTAGGTGCCAACCATCTTAATTTTTCTATTATGTTCTTTTGTATATTCTGAATAGAACCAATTGACAAACCTTCCTTCTCAAGTTGAACTGACATGTTTATAGGCATAAAAAGGAATAGAGCTTTTTAGCTCTGATACCAATGATCCATGCCATAGGTCTTAGGACTAAGTGTGCAGTGGACAACCAAGTTTCTATTATGTAGAGTGAATGGGAAAAACTAATTTGTAAATAAATAACTAAATGAATTCAATGGATCATAAGTCTTACTTGCAAGAAATGTAACTTCAATTCATTAACAAAGAATAGGGAAAATTGGTACAATGTGATATAATGCATATTTTATAGAGTAGATATGAAGATCATGATATTTATGTTATGACTATGTGGAACATCAATCATTGGATGGATATGTATGTTACATACTTATACAATTAGAATACAAGAGTGGTTATAAAAACTATAAGTTACCAAGAAGATGGTTGTGTTGGTTCATCTTCCAAGCTGGATGACATTTGGTGAACCCCTTAAAGCATATGGGAAAGGCATGGTGATACATGGATGTGTTATGGAGTCCAATATTTAGAAATATATGTGGGGTTTTGAGTGGTGGTATAGGACCAAAAGGTGCAGAGAGCTATGAATTGTGAAGAGTGTGGAAGTCAGAAAGCTAGTGCAGAACTTGTGTAGTACAAGATCCAGTAAGGCATGCAAGTCTATAAGCTATGGTTCAAAACTACAAGCTACATTGACCTACAAATGTGAATGGCATAGAATTTAGTGAGATAATCATAGGACTTATGCATTGCATGGGACAATGAGTTATGAAGTGTGTAGTTATGAGTGTGTAGTGTGGAGTGCACATGGATCATTGTGTAAAATTTTGTAATATGGCATGGGACTTATATGTATGAATTTGAGAAAAATTTTGGAAAGCAGTGTGTAATCATGGGTGAAAGGTGAATGCCTTATGTAGTAGAGAAAATGAGGATTAATCTTTACTTCATAGGAGCTACACATGATTTACCTTCATTTAATGCATCTACAAATTTTTTAACATTTACTGCCTCTTCACCTTCAATAATATTTTTTTTGTTATATTTGCTCCATTTATTGTATGGTAGTGTGAATATATCCCTCATTCATCCCATCCAACCTCATTATATTTTTCATCTGCACTAATTTCATCATCTTTAACATGGAATGTTTCACTTTAATTCACGTTATTAGTTATTTTATCAAGGTTTATGGGCCAAATACATGTCCTTCTAAATATTGATTTTATATTATAAGAGTTTGTGTCAAATTCAATGCTAAGCTACCCAAAGTGGTTAATTATTTTATATTTATATTATAACCATGATGTGTATTTATCCATGACATCATATCATTCCTGAAGTTGGCCTTAAATGGATGAAACACATTTACATCCAATGGCTATAATTTGTGTCTAGTATGTGTAGGCAATATAAGCAATTTAATAGCCAAAGTTATAACCTATTTAATTATTGATAGTGAATTATGATTGTTATGCCCATCAAATATGAGAAGAATTATATTTTCAAGTGAAACTCCTCTTGGAATAGATCTTGAGAAATGATGCATCTAGTTCATAAATAATTATTTTATCATCCATGCATGGCATTGGGTACATACATGCACCTAATTCACAACCTGGAATGAAATTCTACAACTACATTTTTCCTTTGAAGAGGTATAACCATGGGATACTCTACCCAGCTACATTGATGCATGCTAAAATTTTGATCCATTCTCTACTCTTATACATTATTTATGTCACTCTCCTTACCCCTTTTTGTGATGAATCGCATGCAACAATTCATTCCAACTTGCACCCTTGTCTCATCACAATTTTATATTTTTTTGGCCCATATTAAATTTCAAAAAACATAGTTCTCAAATTATCATTAAAAATTGTCACTATGTATGGCCTCATCATCACATCCCTATTTTTGTCTAGTCCTTTTATTTGATATATTTTGCTAAGATCTCTAAATAGCAGCCATGCGATAAATGTCAAATTCTTGTAGAGGCAGAATGAGAGTTCCAAAAACAAGAAAATTCCACAAAGGAAATGTTTACATTAGCCACTTTAAGAAAAACTAAAGTACATATAGGATGATATTTGGTCATCAAAAAGGGAAAACCCTAACTCACAATTAGAACCCACTTAAAGGTAAATGACCCTTAATGACTTAATTAACTAACCTAAGTAAGATGAAAAGATGTTTAGGTAAAACCACTAGGTGGGAAAAATCCTACACTGACACCCCCCTAAAGTGTAGCTTATGTGGGTAGAAGAATTGGGTCCCAACAATGAGGCCTGATGAGGTACCCAAGTATAATGCAACTCCCATAAACTGGGGTAAAGGAGAAAACCCATAGGAATAAAACTCCTCCCCAAAAGAGAACAAAGAAGAGAAGAGGGCTAAAAATCCCCACTAAGGTCTAAAGTTGACTATAGACATTTAGTGTCCCCTAGAGAAATGCTTGAAATTGATTGTGAATCAAAAGTAGATGCAATGAAGAGTGGATTACCCTAAAATAATGAGTTCATTCACCAAGTGTCTGATGGATCTTCAACCAAGGTGTAATTCCTATGAAAGGAATTATCCTCATACTATGAGGTAGGTGGCCCAACTACTCTATGCCAAGATGGTGCAATAGAAGTACATGCGAATAAGATCTATGAAATCCTCTATAACTATGGAATAGACTGCCTGATGTCTGATGTGTCATGGATCAATAAACTGTTAACCTATAATATCAGAAGTAGACCAGAGGTAGGTGGATCAAGAAATAACTCTTGAATATCTAAAAGGTGATAAGGAGATGGTGGAGGTGTGTCACTTCACTGTTATAGTCATCTATAGAAGAAGAGTTGTTAATATCAGAAAGAAACTTAGGCTCAAAAGTGTCATCAGGTATAGGTGAGTTCAAAGAGGAATCTAAATAATCTAAAGGAGAGTCAAGAGTAAAGTGTGAGAATCTATATAGATAAGTTTGATGATCAACCATTCCCATAGATAAAATAGTATCACTATGAAATTCTGTGATGTATACTAAATTTGGAGTGAATTCAACTTACATACCTGAACCAAGGTGAGTGATCTAGTAGACTGGTAGGAGATTAGTTGAGAGTGAGGGCACACTTAGAACATTATTGAATGTTCCACCACTCACTTCAATAAACCCTCTCCTAAGAACCTTTTTATAAGTGTTGTCACATGTCATGAGGTTCCAAGGAATTAAACTCAATCTTTGAAGAGGCCATGTGATGTGAAGCACCAGAGTCAATAACCCATGTAGGAGGAGTTGGAGGCAAAACTGTAACTAAGGATTTTCCCTTATGTTTCCCCTTGTTATTCCCTTTTGTATTTTATTTTCTAGAGTCATTTTCCTTAGTGGATTCATGGGTTGATGAAGATGGTTTGATAAAATCTAGAACACCTATGTTGTTATGAATAAGAAAGCTAGTAAGGTGGTCAATGTATTTCTTCAAACATTTACTCTCATCATGCTTACCTGAGCAATGCCCACATTTGATCCATTATTTCTTAGGCTTATGAATGGAAGAAGAGGTCACATTGATTGATTTGGAGGTGGAAATATTTTCACCCTTTTCATCATTTTTATTTATCTACTTTCTATCTTTGTTGTTAGAAGCCTTATCTTTCTCAACAAGCAATGCATGAGATTTAGATGACTTCATTGTGCCCATCTGTATCAACTTATATTACTCCTAAATCAAGTTGGAAATAAAGGTATCTAAATAAAGCATCTTCCATGCAATGTCAAGATCACTCTTAGTGGCATGAAAAGTGGACATAAATATAGAAAATCTAGGACCCAATTTAGAGAGTATTGATAAAATAAGTTGTTCATCTTTCTTGTCAATTCCACATGCTTTCAAATATAATCTCAAAAGTCTAAACTTGGTGAATAAGTCTTTAAGAGTGTCAAATTCATCTAGGCTCACTTTCCATCTCATATCCTCTCATCACATCCTGCACTCCAAAGAGCTTAGTGAGCTGGGCCAACACTTTAGTAGGTGTTTTGGTAAATTCAATGTGAAAGAGTAGATCTAGGGAAATGGAAAGTCATAGTAGTCCATAGAATTTATCACAATAGTTAAACCATTTGATTTTTTCTCCAACATCATTAAGTTCAATCTCAATTCCCATTATAATTTGATGGTAACCCTTGGATTGCAAGATAATTTTCATTCTAGGTTTCCATTCATGATAATTAAATGGTGTAAGTGAACTTATTGAGAATGAATCCATAGTGTAGAAGTAAGTATAATTATAATAAGTAAAGAAGTGATGTAAAAAAAGAAAGACTAAATGCATAGTAAATACACAAGTACCCCCTTAGAACTATCAGGTAATGACCCCCCCTGAATGTCTCAAATACAAGCATGCTCGTATAGACGTCAGATTCAATTAAAAATATGTCTTGAGTAGTAGGTGCATAAGTACAAAGAAAAATAGGAATGTTGGATAAAACCAATAATATGTAAAATAGTGTACAAAAAATGTGAAAAACATTTATAGCTATGAAAGGCCTAATGATAGGTCCAATGTGTAGAGCATAAAAAATAAGCACTTTTGAAAAAAATAGCACTCAAAAAGGAGTTACGGGTCAAAATTTATAGCACTTACAAGTTCTTACTTCAACATATTCCTAGACCCATTCCTAAAATGGAAATCCAAAAAAGGAAAATGTTGGATACAACCAATTATGTGTTTAAGAGTGTATAAAAAATGTGAAAAAAAATTATAGCTATGGAAGGCCCAATGATAGGTCCAATGTGTAGAGCATAAAAAACAATCACTTTTGAAGAAAATGGCACTCAAAAAAGAGTTACTGATCAAAAGTTATAGCACTTACAAGTTCTTACCTCAACATATTCCTAGACCCTTTCCTAAAAATCCAAAAAAAGAAACAATTTAAGTCTATTTATTTATTACCTTTCACCTAAAATTTGATAGCTTCTGGAACATCACGTGCTTACTTACTCAGGGTTCCAAACAACTTCAACTTTGGGTTCTCAAACTACTTCAACTTATAAAAAGCTATATGTAATTGACCCTATAGAACCCAATTACTTCTTCATAGTGTATTTTAGGTTCTTTGAGCTATTTTACTTCAGGTTCTTCTAACTACTTTGCTTCAGGCTTTCAAACTACTTCAACTTATAAAAATTTATAAGTAGTTGACCTTGGAAAACCCAAATTGGTCTTATGTAGTGTAAGTTAGGTTCTTCAACCTACATAAATTATTACTTATAAAGCAAGTAATGAGTAATAAGTAGTTAACCTTCAAAAACCTGAATGGGTCTAGCAAGCAAGTAATTAGGGTTGAAAAACCCAATTACTTATAAGTTGTCACCCTGGAGAAGCCTAATTACTTATAAGTAGAAGCACTTGAGAAACCTGATTTGGTCTATGAGCAAGTAGTCAAGTAGTTGGGGTTGAGAAACTTGATTACTTATAAGTTGTCACCCTAGAGAAACCTGATTACTTCCAAGTAGAATCACTCTGAAAACTTGATTAAGTAGAAGCACTCTGAAAACTTGATTTGGTCGATGAGCAAGTACAAGCACTTCAAAAACCCAATTTGGTTGGAAAACAAGTATAAGCACTTCAAAAACCTAATTTGGTCTACAGAAAGTAAATCAAGGTTTGTAGGTTGGATTACTTTAGCCATACAGATGGTCACCAAATAAAATAAATTGAATTTTTTAGAAAATTTGTGAACTTTCTTATAAAACTACAAACAACCCATTTTAGATATCAAAAAACCCACAAAATATATGTAAACAACGTTTTCATCAAAGGCCTTCTCACATGATTTTTGAGGTAGTTTTCATAAAATGACTCTAAGGTTAAAAATGGTGGTTGTACAGTATGAAAAAATAGCAAAGTGAATACAGGATGATCTTACCAAAGGAGACAAATGCATGAGGCTATCAGGAAAGCTCTGGTACCATGATATATTTCACCAAGATCTCTGAATATTAGCCATGCGATAAATGTCAAATTCCTATAGAGGTAGAATGAGAGCTCCAAAAACAAGAAAATTCCACAAAGGAAATTTTTGCATTATCCACTTTAGGAAAAAATAAATTACATATAGGGTGAGATTAGGTCACAAAAAAAGTAAAAGCCTAACTCACAATTAGAACCCACTTAAAGGTAAATGACCCCTAATGACTTAATTAACTAACCTAAGTAAGTTGAAAAGATGTGTAGGTAAAACCACTAGGTGAGAAAAAGCCTACACTAACATTGTTGTTCTCAAATAAAAATCAAGGTGCCTCTTTTTTAATCCTACCCACCATGGCTTGGTAGGGACCCCATTATTGAAAGTGTTGTGCCTAATTTCACATGTGGGAAACATGTGCCTTAAAATGTGATATTTCCAACCCATGTCCCATGTCCCATGTCAACCAAGTCCTTTCACCACTACACAATATTAAATTCTTATACATGTGATAAAATAATGGGTTTCCCTTTATTAGGTGTTAATCCTTTCATCCAAGTAGATAATGTTCTTGGTTTCATGTGCCACTTTATTGTTGCAGTGTTTGACCATTAACCATTATCCTCCAAATCTCACATTATAATTTCCATATCATCATTTTTCCACTCTTTATGTTTTTCCACTTCATTCTCTACCTCCTTGGCAGTAGGTTGCTCTTCAATCACTTCCCTCTCTTGTTGGTTGGTAGTGGATTTTTGTTCATTAACCTCTTTATCAACATCAATAAGAATTTGGACTCTTATATTCTTCATTGTTATACATGGCCATCATCTACCAAACCACATCTTCTTCTTGGATTTCCCCATGTTGAACTACAACAATCAACAAAATATATAATTAACCTCTAATAGAATGGAAAATATATCAATAGTATATATGGAAAAGAATATTTGTAATGAATATTACAACAACATGAATACATAAAAACATATCAATATCACAACAACATGAATACACAAAAACAAATCAATAGCACAATAACATGAATTGATAGAAGAATTTGGTTTGATACATCTAACTTAACATTTATTAGTATATGAATGAAAATTTTCATTTTTAATACAAACATAATAACATTTATTAGTATTTGAATAAAAACCTTAAAGGCTTCCATCCACATACTATTCAATGTTAATTTGTATAGACACACACATATTCTAACATGGCCCTTCATTTTTTATCAATTACCCATGTTAACTCGATGGGGTGCCTAAGTACAAATTTTTAAATGAATGTAAAAAAAATAATTTGTATATTATTTTTGGTCAAATTTATAAAAATAATTGGACATTTGGGTCCCAACTATTGGTCACACCTATAAAATGACTAAAAATGACAAACCAGGTGGTTTCAGTCTGTGTTCTTAAATAAGAACACTAGATTGATCTAACGCAACAAACCTTGGACTTAATTATGAAATCATTATATCCTCTAAATGTTACAAGTATGAAAATAGAAATGTGTTACAAATATAAATAACATATAGATTTTAATTCACTAACACATATTCATTTTATAATTTGTTTAAGATAGGTGACAGTTCATCCATATAACATGTTAAAGCTATAATCTCTGTTAAACAATGCATTATGCATAAAATTTAGTTGATTTCCATCATCATTCATCTCACATTTACTATCAATGAGTGACATTTTAACATGGCATCTTGAACATGATTAACATGACACTTTAATGCAAGGATATACAAATGTGTCACAAATATAAATAACACAACAAAATGAATTCATAAAACAATTTGGTTTGATAAAAATAATCACTTTTGATGTTATGTGAATGAAAACCTAATATTTGATTAACTAATTGATAGTTTACATAAAAATAATAGCATTTACTAGTATGTGAATGAAAACCATAATTTTGATACAAAGATAATAACATTTACTAATATGTGACTAAAAACTTTAATTTTGATAAAAAGATAATAAAATTTATTGGTATGTGCATGAACACCTTCATGTCTTTCATCCACATACAAGTAAGTGTTAACTCTTTCATCCCAAGTTGTTGGTATCTGAATGAAAACCTTGATGGCTTCCATCCAAATACCATAAACTATTGATTGAGATGTGAATTAAAACATGCCAATTTTGTGGGTTCAGTTGTGGGTAATATTTCATCCCTACACCATGGTGATGTTACAATCTCTATGAAATGCTACATTCTATAGAAGAGGCATTTGGGCTCCATGACTATGAGAGGAGAGTGACTTGAACAAGGAACATTGAACAAGTTGTTGAGTTTATATTTGGTAGCATTAATTGACCACATTAATGAAAACAAATCCCAAAAAGCATATTTGAACATGGCCATTCCATATTAATGACACAAGCATATTCCATCATGGCCATTGAATTCAAAAAATGATAAGGTTTGATACAAAAACAATAATTTTTACTAGTATGTAAATGAGAACCTTGAGGGATGCCATGAACATACCACTAAAAGTGACTCAGATTTAAAGGCATGTAAAAATAATTATAATAAAAATAATAGTCAATTGGTTTTCATGACATTTAGGGTAGAGTGACTTCAACAAGCCAGGATGAGCAGGTTGCATATGACATGCATGGCAGCATTAACAACAACATTAATGGAAATAAATACTACTAGACATCTTTAAAAATGGTAATTGCATATTTATGACACAAGCATCTTATAACATACTTATTGAATTATTAAATGTGCTAAAATATGTATGAACTAATCAAATTCATAATTGAATAAGCATGGCAATCAGTAAAAATAATTTTCTACATATACCAATGTTTTCATACCTGTTAAATTCTAAAATGTGTTCCAATATGTATGAATTAATCAAATACATAATTAAATAAGCATAATAGTGATTAAAAAATCATTTCCATGTATATCAATAATCTCATGCCCCTTGAATTCTAAAATATGGTAGAATATGTGTGAGTTCATAATTAAATAAGCATTATAGTTGTTAAAAAATCATTTATGTGTTTACCAATATTGTCATATTTATTCCATCTCAAGTTCAAATACATTTCCATACAAACAAGCATTTGTGTGTATACCAATAAATGATAATTATTTTGTCCCAATTTCAAATCCTTTTCCATCCAAAATAAGCATTTATGTGTGGGAACATTTAGTGGGTGCTTGTAGAATCCATGGAAAGTTAGAGGCAAGGATATATAAATGCATCAAAAATATAGAAAACTTGACAATGTGAATGAAAAACATATGGAACACATAGGATTATATACAAAATCCATTTCTTATTAGAGATTGTAACTTTAGCATGTTATATGGATGAAACATTACCTGCCTTAGCAATTATGAAAAATAAGATTTGTAATGTTAAAAGTGTGAATGAATAACACAACAATAATTCACAGTAACATATACATAACACAACATGAATTCACAAAATGATTTAGTTTTCTAGTTTTTAAAAAAGCATTTACTATTATGTCTGTGATTAAATTCAGTCTACTTTATTTGAATATGGGCAATGAATATGAATTTGGCACTCTGCACTTTCAAAATAAGAAAATTGTAATAATAACTCTGGAAATCAAACATTATCTGGTCTAGAATTTTTTTCTTTATATACAAATTGTATCTCTTAAACCAAATATGAATTTTGAATTTTAAATGTTATGAAATGGAGAGGCTTAAAAAATATCTGAATCTTCAATTTTTAAGGTGAATGCAATTAATGAAGGAGCTTGGATGGTAATGTTGAAGATTGTGGAGTCAAATATTTGAATTTTGAATATGATAGGATGTAATATAAGTTTAAGTGCACCAATTATAATGTAATATAACTTGAGATGTTGAATATTTTGTTTTCTATAACTTACAATCAGATGTATAATTTTGACTTTGTGCCTTTCATATAATTAATAAAGTTGGTATTTTCAAATTATTGGCACCTAAAAATATGTGAAAATTTTGTAATATTTTCCAAGGTGTATTTAATTTTGAAAAAATATAAATTATTATTATTATTATTATTATTATATATATATATATATTATATTTATTTATTTATAATATATATGTAATATTTTAAATATAAGTACATATTTTTTACATTATTTATCCAAACAATAATAAGACCCTTATTTGGATGTATAGGTTATTTTGACCAAAAGTACATAAACACTTATACATAATTAAATAAGAATCAATTAATAATTATTAGGGAATCACTTCACCATGGGGGTCACAACTATTGGACCCTACCCAGTAATTGGTCCCCTTCATCTAGTAGGCTTAAATCTCATTCTATCTAGTAAATCATTGTTTGGTGGAAGTTTTGGGCTTTTAAGATGTCCTTTACAAATTCAAGCCTTTAATCCTACATATATTTATGTTTCATTTTCTCCATTATCTTTCTTTGATGGACAACACAAGTATTTTTTATGTTTATTACATGCATTATAAGTTAATCACGTATGTATTTAAGACACAAAAAATTAATTTTTCATTTAATAAGTCTAAAAGGTGAATTTCAAAGGAGAGAAGTAGAGATTGAAGATGATTATGTTCAATTGCAAAACTTACACCACTTGACCAACACATCTTTATGTTCTAATTTTCCCATTTCTTCCCTAAAGGAGTTTAAAAACACTTGGAGAGATTCCAAGAGATGTTTTTGTGTGTTTTAGGATGATGATTAGTAACCTCTCATAACCTTTTCACATCAATCATTGTTGGCAAGAAATTCACAAATTAGTACACATGATGGTTATTTAAAAAAAAAGATGAATAGCTAAAGTGTCGGTTTTTAAGCTCTATATGCTATAAATGGAGATAATTTAAGGAAATATTACCATATGGGTTTGTAGATATCATTAAATAGTTTATAAATCTACATTTGTATCACATGTGGTGTGCATTTAAGGAGGTTTTATGTGCATGTTTTAGAATTAGTTTACCTTGTTGGAAATAATATTTTTTTTAAATTTAATTATTATTATTTAAGTGTACAAATCCATAAAGCAATGTAATATGTCATGTAATGTAATGGTCTTGGAAACATTATTTAGGTAGATAAAGTAGTGAAAGTGACTTAAGTCATGTTAAGTCAAATGAGGGTTTAAAAGTAGTTATCATGTTACTTGTGTAATTGTAAGTCTATAAAAAACCAACATAAATTATAAAAGGGTTTTTTTTCTTCTTTACCCTAGAAGAGGGTTAAAATTTTGTATTGTTGTACATTTTTATTGGATTTATGTTAATGAAGTGAGACTTTATTATGAAAGAGAAAAATATTTCTCATGGGAATTGTACAATATTGAAATATTGTACAATAATTAAATATTATTTGTTATTCATGAAGAAAGAAATTATTTTGATGAAAAGTGGTTTAGATAAATGACACCACACTAATCATTAAAAGGTAAAGGTGCACCCAAACCTGAAATAAATATTAAAAAAACCTGATTCTAACTTACATGTGTAATGTTAGACGATAAAATGAGTGAAAATAGGTCCAAAATATATCTCAAATTGAATCTAAAAATTTGGTGTAGATCATATAAGTGTAGAAAACAAATATCAAACTACGTGATTTTGATAATTACCAAAATTGGTGGTTTGATATTTTAAAATAAAGTTCAATTTTAGAAATATGGTTCGATTTTGGTAGATGATGTTATATCCTCTTGAAATTTTGAGAGTGCCTTTCACTATGTTTATTTATTAAAAATCTCTCCCATATTGCTAAATTGAGTTTCCTATCTTCTAGAGTTACTTTTCCTTTATACATGCCCTACTCGACTCTAATTGACATTTTAAGTGCATAAAAAAGAGTGTATTTATGAATGGCATGCCTCAGTTAGACACCTATACTTAGATAATTTGGGTATCAACACTCATATAGTCTAGCGAATAGTTTTATAAGGCCCCTATTTTGTACAGTGCTCATCTTTGATAATTGATAACTATAAAATTATTGTTATTCATAATTTAATTCTATATTATGATATTATCCAAATCTTGTTGAGGCATGAAATGATTTTAAGGAGACATGTCATGTGTTGAGACCATGAGAAATACCTATTCTAAATCTTGTCTTAATAGCTTACTTATGAAATTAAAATACTTGACTTTCCTTTATGTGATGTGAAATATGGAATTTGATTACATACATCTAATTTTTGATTAAATGATGTTTAAATCATTACTCATAAGCTTTTAAATTGGAAAATGAATGTCTATGATGTTATGTGAATCTATCTATGTGAATGCTTATATTCCTTGGTATGTTGGATATTGATAATTTATTGGATGTCACTATCTTGATTAAATTTTGTAGCTTTGGTTATTAGGTTAGAGGAATTTCATGTGTGCATCGAGTGTGCAAGAATAGGGAAGGGACAATAAAGGAATGAGACTATGCCAAGTATGGTTATATCATTAAATGTCTTACTTTAGACCTTAAACACTTATTAAATTGTCCTATTAGTTAATTTTTTATATGTTATTTTCCCTCTCTTTCAACCTTATCATGTTGTATAGGTGGCCAAACTTTAAGTTTGGTTGGTGAAACTTGTTGTCTCCTCACCTTAATATCTTATATCTTGAGTATAACTTGTATACACATTATATTTTAAAACTTCATCAATTATTGATGCTAGCTATCTTATAAGAACCCATTGAGTCTTAATCTCTATGAGTGCACGCCTTAAGGGATGCACCAGGAAAGGGGTGAGCAGACCATTGGTGCTTCATAGGATTATTATCCCCTTTTTCCACTTGTTATCTATGCACTTGTCTCATGAAACCATTCCCCTAAGCTTTGACTCTTATTTTGTACCCTCCTCTAGTCATTTACCACCTTCATTATTCCTTCCCTAACGTAAACCGATTTCTAATGGTTTATGTTACATAGTCAGCCTCATCAACCTTGTACTCTTATTGGTAAAAATTATTAGCGTCTTGGTCAGCCCCTGTCCAACCTAATTTATTTTTGTCAATTACAATATTAGGTCAACTGGGTTGACCTTGTCATCCTAAACTTTTAGAAGGGATTAGGGTTAGAAATTCCTATATAAACACATTCATTTCACCATTTCTAATAGAAGAGAAAAATAAGTAAGATATATTTCCCATTTGCTTATCCACCATTATACTTGAGGAGCAAGCTTAGGGTTTCATACTTTCTTTGGAGATATGTATCTTGTCTTGTGGATAAATATTTTTTATGTATTGATAAGTTGTGTAGCCTAGAGCTGATTTATCCTTGTCATCCTTACATACCACAATAACCTCTTATGAAGCACCTTGGCTAAGGGAAAGATTGAGGTTCGAGTGTTTGTCTTCAAAGGTGTATTCCTAGATTTGTTCCTCTTTTGTAAGGGTAAATAGATATGCATTTTCACTTATCTTACATGTATTAAGATTATATAAACATTGACATGAGTATATGTCTTCTATGCATGTTTAATTTTATTGTTTATTACGCCCACTTTGTGCCACAAGATTTGGTGAGCACTAGATTATACTTTTACTTTACTTGTTATTAGGTTAGTGAACATAAGACCATTACATAGTTTTGCTTGACTGAAGGCTTTGGAACCCTCCCTATATATATTATTATAGTAAGAGATCCCTTGGTTAGGTCTAGTAGATCCATTTTGGTCATGACCCCGAATATCTAATGTATCACCAATCAAAAGTGTAAGTAGGATTTATCTTCTCTGAACTAGGATTGATTAATAGATATGTTGCATTTCCCATTACATACATTTTAGTGAACCTAATGTGAATCTAAATTTTATAATTTTTCTTTCATGCTTTCATTCTATCATCTTATTATTTTTCTATATTTATGATACTGTACCGAGCCAGTCGGTATAGTTCAAACTTTTTATGCATAGGTTTTAAACACAATCACATCAAAATGACTTGATTCTATCTATGTAGGTCTTCATCAAATACAAATTACCAAATCAAATAGGTCAACATAGTAATATTCTTTAATCCTAGATAAGCATGTAAGGTCTAACAACATTTTAAATCAATAAACTAGGTTGAACAGGTCAACTAAGTCATCTTATCCTTCTTCAGCACAAAGGGTTTTGAAAAAATGGGTCAAATCAGTCAACTTAGTTTGCATAATTTTGAAAGCAGCATTCAAGCATTTCAACATAAAATTTGTAATCCTTATCATCAAACCCACCAAGGTTCCTCTCTTTCCTTTCTCAATCCTTTTGGTATTTCCTTATAGTTATATTTTGTATAAGTTAGTAGTCTTCAAAACTACAACCCTAAAACCAACTAAGTTGACCTGGTCGACTTAGTTCTGTAACCTATCTTATGTCTAAAAGACTGATTTGACCTATTTAACCATATTCTTAAATAATTTTGACTTTGTATAATAGTAGAGACCCAGATGACTTTGTTCTATAATTTTTTCATACTATGTCATCTAAACTAACTCTATACCATTCTAAACTTAAGATTAAAAACTATTTTCTAGTAATCAATTCAAACTTTCATTTTCAGTTGTTTTCATGATTAGATTAACTCACATATTATAAATAGGCAGTTTTTCATATTAACATTTAGTTACACTATGTTTCTCTTTTTCACAAACTACCAAATCACACAATATTCAAAATGCATTTAAACACTTGTCTTCCCAAGGCTTACCTACTTGGATTTCATCACTAACAGGGAAGTCGACTTGGTTTTATGGACAAGTATAAATACATGGTTAATGGTATATATTGAAAAAGCACCCACTACCCTTATCACTAAAAAATTGTGAGGTGAGGGGGTAGGCCCCAATACTAATCCAATACCATTACCAACACAAATCCCTTTTAGCCTAAACATCCTAAAACCATTTATAGAATGCTTTCTAATTCCCTATTTTCAGCCAACTTTCCTAACACACTTAAATCAATACTTTCTAATAATCTAATAACACTTAGTATGACCATTTAGTTAGCATTTAATTTTTTAGTTGATTGATTTCTCTCTAATCATTGTGTGTTGTATTGTAAAAACTTGCATTGGCTAGCATTGGTGCAAGTTTTCATGTTGTGTGCCCTAATTGGATCACTCATATTGATCCAATTGTTTATGTGTTTACTTCCATTTCTTGATTCAATTATATTACAAAAAAATTCTCTATTTTAGCACATTGTCATTCTCTTCAATACAATCTCTTAAAAATTGTGTTTTCCCTATCAATAGTACACAATCGACCTTTATGACTATGTATCTCTTTTTACTTTCTTTATCTCCTAGACTGTAATACAAAGTCAACCTATATGACTTTGTATTATTTTTTTCCAATCAAGTTAACTTTGTATACTTTTTTTCCAATCAAGTTATAGTACTAAGTCAACTATTTTGACCTTGTAGCTTTATTATCTTAGTTTCATACCTTATTTTTAGTATAGAGTTAAACTATATAAATTTGTACCCTTATATACCTATTGTATTACAAAACATAGTCGACCTAGTTGACTATGTATCATTTCTACCTCTTTTCCTTTGCATCATCTTAGTCTTCCTTAATTTTTCTCCCTCATCATGAACTTCCTATTTGAAGACAAAATTGAGTTGAATTCAATAGATATGATGAGATTTACCAACCCCAATAGTTTCTCCCATAAGCATCTTATGGCTCCTATCCTAGATGAAATTAATGTGCATGTAGCCACTCACACTACAAACTATAGGACCCCTCCTCATTCCTCTTTAGTTCGTAACCCTCTCTTCTCCTTAAAATATCAACTTAAATTAGAGTATACTCTAGAAATGCTCTTTTTCATCAATGAGTTTCCTCAACATCAAGGAAAGCATCGCTCTACTATTTACCATCTTATGATAAGTGGTCAAATTGAGGATCCCTATTCACCTTCTCCCACATTATCACATGGATTTAGGGACACTAGTTTCTTTTATTCTCCACCTCTTCCCTCTCTTTTGACCCCTTCTCATAGTATGGCATCTTCCTCTTTGATTTCCTCCACCTTTATGCCAAGTATCTCTGTTAACGTGGAAGGTTCTACATCTAGTGGGCCTCTTCTAAGACTCACTCTTCTCAATTCTTCCACTAGTGCATAATTTACTACCCATGGTAATCATGCCTCTAGTGCTACTTATTCTGATCCCTATACTAGTGCATCTTTTTTCACACAATAAAATCATGCTACTAGTGTCTCACTTACTAATAATTCCTCTCAAGCTATTAATAACACACATACTACCACCCATAGTGGTACCCAAGCCACTAAAACCAATGTCAATGCTTCACACAATGCAAATAACACCACTCAAACCCATCAACTTATATTACAAACTCTTAATAAAATGAATGTTTTCCAAGATAATAATACCAACCAAATGATGCAAATGCAAAATTATCTTATCCATCTCCAAAATCACCCTCAATAGGTTCCATGGGGAATGCATAACCAAAATGGTCCCTCACCTCCTCTTCAATATTCCCATGGTAATATTATCCCTCAACCTCCTCTTGTTAACAAAATAATCAAGCACTTTCAAAATGAGCCTCTTACACCTCAAATTGATAACATCAATATATGAGGTATTGCCCCTACCATTAGCTAAAATGGTTTAACCAATCCTATTCTACACTTAAAAACATTTATAAATATATACAAAGATTGGGTCAAGTTAAATATGTTTCCTTCAACCAAGCTATTAGTAAAAACTCTCTCTAGAGATGATTTAGATTGGTATAACCAACTCAAAATTCATTCCATCACTAGTTTGGAAGATTTAGTCAATGCTCTAGCCCAAGAGTTTCAAACTAATGACCTCCCTAAAAATACTTTTGCCAATTTTATTAATTGTAAAGAACTTGAGACAAAAACTAAACAAGATTTCATCAAATGGTGGAATACCTTATGTAAAAAGTGTGAACATAATATGGTAGATGATAACCTATTTCATCTATTCAATAATTCTCTTTATTCCAAGTTGTAATATCAGGTCTGGACTCTCTCTCCACAAACTTCAGAAGAGGCCATTGACCAAGCCAAGCACCAAGATTTCCTCATGCATCAATTTGAGCCATCCCAACCTTCTATAGGTACTCGCATGTTAATCAAAAATAAAAATCATCATGCCACTAATGATAATGTCATTGATTCTTATGATACCATTCATACTATTCAAGCCATTGTTCCTAACCAAGCTTTGAAATAAGCTTCCCCTCCTAACCACATCATTAGTCCTTATTTATATTAAACAAATAACATCAAAGTTCATAAAACTTTATCCTTGTCATAATTAAAAAAGTGTCTACCAAGACCTCATCCATGTGAGTTTGATCCCACTCATCCCATGATATCAAAGTACAATCCTAATAAATTTTTTTGGTTCAATGCTAGTTATGGTCATTCTCATGAGACTTATAGGCAACTGCATAATTTGGCTATGGATTTCCTTCTCGGTCTTAATTTTGACCATGATTCTATCATTTGTAAACGTCCAATATACTATGATATTACTTTCAAATCCCATGAAACATAAATTAAATCTCAATATTTGAATCAGGTTAGTGCTCATTTATCCATCTACAAAGATCCTCCTCTAAATCACCAAGACAACAATGATAAGACTACTCCTACCAATAATGTTGATAGTCTTATAGACCCAAATCCTAAAGAGAATGTGGTTAATATGATTAATAGGCAAAGGGTAGTTGCCTTCATTGATTCTCATCCCATCCACACTCTTTAATCATCTTGCACTTTTCATGTTATCCAAGACTCTTCCCCAACTCACTTAACAGATTTGGGGCAAGAAGACCTTATATATTTTGATGAACTAGTTTCAACACCTCTTTTAGATAACACTTCTCATGCCATTTATACCACTTCTCTAAATTCTTTACCCATCACCAATGATACTCAAACTTATATTACCACTTCATCCAATTTATCTCAAACCAAACCTACATCAACTACCCTATATTCTCAAAACAATCAACAAACTTGTCCTCTAATCAAACCTTCTACCTCTTATCAACATAAATTCACATGCGCTTCAGCTCCTCCTTCTAAGGACCTCATTCAACACTATGCACATCTTTCCAATAGTCCACTTATGGGTTATAATGATTGGGATCCTATATAATAACTTACTAATCTCTCATCTCAAATCCCATTTCTTGAACTTATGTGTATTTGTCTGCATCATCATAATCATCTTATGCAACTCTTTTCTGAAATGAAAATCCCTTATCCTCCCCTAGCAAGATGTGAAACCACCTTATCCAGATCAAAAGATAGAATTTTAAAATAATGCAAAGATATTTCCATACACATTGATGAAACAATGGACACTTTTTTTCCCTCAAATTCCCCATTACTTATATGATCTTCATGAGATTATGCTTCATGCAGATGATCCTCCCCTTTTTATCAGTGTCCAAATTGGTGATATCCAATTCAATTATGCCTTGATCAATGAGGGTTCATGTATTTAATTACCTCTATTGATTTTATTAAAACCCTTAGATATTCTAAATGTAATCGTAAGTACACATGCAACATGTGTCAATGCTATGACCGAAGGCAAATACCTCCCTTAGGTTGTGTGTGGCTTCCTATCACTATTCAAGTAAAGGTAATGATATTTAACTTTATTCTATCATATAACATTTTGCTTGGTATGCCATGGACTTGTCACATGAGATCAGTTGTCACTTCTACTTGCCAATGTGTCATATTTCCTCACAATGGAGAAATATATAGGATTCAAGGTGGCACTAACTGATGCATAGAAAGTGCCAACTCAACTCTCACTACACCTTATCCAACTCACTATTCCTTGAAAATGACTTATAAACTCAGTCTTCATGAAACTATCCCATTCACTCTTTAAGACATCAAGAATGTCTTTCTTTTATCCATCCTCAAAACTCAATGCTAAAAGAATAAAAAACTCATACAACTGCCTGAACAAGTCTATTATGACACAGACCCTATTTCAGCCCTGAATATCTTAGTGTGGTAATTTTTTCACTATAATTTTGGGGTTTCCTATCTCACACAAGAGAATATAATTATTTCTTAAACATTACAAATAATCCAACATTCAATCACTTACCATATGGAAGATTCAACGAGCAATGCTCAGTCATAGCCATGCAATAACAATGCACACATAATTTCATTATCACAGTCCTTCATCATTCATCAACTTTTCAATGTTTTTTCACATTCATTCTCCCTCATTAAAATATAATACACAATGACAACCTCTAAACTGACTACACCACCTTATACTAAGATACATAATTGAATCTTGGAAGTTGTTATGTGGAAGTACTTGAAAATCACATTGCATTCTAATGTTTTCCCACTATATGTGTTGTATAACCTGCCTATAAACATAAGATGTTATTTAGGACCTTTAAAAATCCTTAAGGCCCATTATACATGATCCTACACCTTTCCACCTTCATGACATTCTTTTAAATCCTTCAACAAGGTTCAAAATTTTAAATTTTCACATAGTGGCAGTTTTGGAGGGAATCTCCATAATTCAAATTCTATGCCACTTGTACTAACCTAGTGTTGAGTGTAGATCCCTTTGGGGATATAACATGACCATAGGAATAAATTTTGGGGACATAAAGAGATCCAAATATGTGGGGAACATAGTTTTCCCTACTCCACCTTTTGTGGAACCTTGTTCCACATGTGAGTGGAATATTCCTAGTATATTTCTAATTTCTATGTTTCCATGTTTTATGGAGTTAGTTGTCAAATGTCTTTTCCCATGTTGACTTCCTTTTTTGAGGGATCTAGTTGTTTATTATAAAATGTAATGCCTTCCTTATTGAAAATAGTTGGTTGTGATCACATGGTGTTAGTAAATGTGCCCTTAAAAGGTGGAGACCCTAAGTTTATCATGTTCCTTCTTAGATGGACTTGTGGATGAGCTTGGTGATGTGGAACTGAGTTATATTGAGTGGATAATGCTTATCTTAGATAATCATGATGCATTTTCTCCTCCTTTCATGTATTTTCCTTAATTTTCTATATATATAGGATATGGTGTGGCTTTTAGAGGTTCATGGTTTTTTTGCAAGGTGTGGCTTTAAAGATCAGAGTCAAAGTCTAGGTGTTTTGCAAAGTGAAGGTGTTTATTACAGGGTGTGGTTTATCAACTTGTGAGATGTAGAATTGTGTAGGTGTAGGTAAAAGTGCAAGTATTTGTGCATCATTTTCTAAAAGATATTTTTATATCTCTGTGAGATTTTATTGCAGTCTTGGTATTTAGATTACTATTTTTATTTTAGAACTTTCATTGATGGATGTAGTCCACATTGGTGAACCACATTAGATATATGGTATCTATGTTATTATCATGTTATCTCATTTATGCTTTCATAATAATGGTGAATTAAGGAATGTTTTTATGATGCATGTTATTGCATAGCTTTAGTTCTAGTTTATGGTAATAGTAAATCTTGTTTAAAAGTGTTTTATTCCTAACAAATGGTATTAGAGACATTGATTGTGTGTTTTTCTAAAGTGGTAAATCATAGGAAGGCTATTAGCTTGAGTGGGAGAAGAGATCAGATTCAAAGTGGAGAAGTTTGATGGTAAGCATTTTGGTTTATGTAAAATGCAAATGGAGGATTACCTATATCAGAAAGAGGTACATCTCCCCTTAAAGGGGAAAGTAGAACAACCTGTAAGTATGAGTGATGTAGATTGGTCATTATTTAATAGGAAGGCATTGGGATCCATTTGATTATTCCTTGCATCCTTTTTTGCATTTAATATTTCTAATTAGAAAACCACAAAATATCTCATGGATAAACTTAGAAAGTTGTATGAGAAACCTTCAGCTTCTAATAAAAAAATTCTTATGAAAAGATTGTTTAACATGAAAATGTCTGAGAATAGTTCAATAGCTAATCATCTAAATAATTTTAATATGATTTTAAGTATACTCACATTAGTTGGAATTAATTTTGATGATGAAGTTATAGTTTTTATAATATTATGTTCTTTACTTAATAGTTGGGATAGTTTGGTTAAGGTTGTGAGTAATGCAGTCTCTACCAAGGGAAGCTTTTAGTGAGGAGATGTGAAATAAAATCACTAGTAAAGCATCTTCAGGTAATGCTTTATATGCTGATACTAGAGGGAGGAAAAAGGATAAGAGCAAAGGCAATCATGAAAAGTCAAAAGCTAGATCTAAGTTTAGATCTAGATACAAGATGATATGTTGGTATTATGGGAAGAGTGGACACTCAAAGAAGGATTGTTGGTCACTTCAAGATAATAATTCCAACAAAGAAGAAATGAATGAGGTAAATGTGACATTAGGTAAATCATGTCATGATGCCTTAATTCTTTCTATGGATAGTTTTTTTGAGTCTTGGGTATTAGATTCAGGGGCTTATTTTCATGCCACCCCACATAGGCATTATTTTACTAATTATGTTCAAGAGATTCTAGGACATGTTTATCTTGGTGATAATGAACCATTTGAGATAGTAGGGAAAGGTTGTGTTTAGGTTAAGATGTAAAATGGGAACACATGGATCCTTAAGGATGTTAGACATGTGCTTATGTTGAGATAGAATTTGGTTTTAGTGGGGCGATTGGCTAGTGAGGGATGTTCAGTAATGTTTACTATAGATTCTTAGAAAGTTAACAAAGGTGATCTTTTGATTTTCAGAGGTAAGAAAGTTGGTACTTTATATTTGACTAGTAGTGTTTATTTTATTGATTTAGTTGTTGTAGATGGAAATACAACTATGTGGCACTACAAGCTTGGTCATATGATCCATAAGGGCATGCAAAACTTAAAAGATAAATTGCTTGGATTGAAATATCTAGATCTAGACTTCTGTGATAATTATGTGTACAGGAAATATAAGTGGGTTAAGTTCCTAAAGGTTAGACCCACAAAGAAAGATCATAGGTTAGATCTAGTACACTCATATGTATGGGGACAAGCTCAGGTATCTTCTATTGGTGGATCCAATTATTATGTTACTTTTATAGATGATGCAACTAGGAAATTTTGGGTTTATTACATTAAAAATAAATATAATGTATTAGACACTTTTAATAAGTGGAAAGACTTGGTTGAGAATGAAATAGGTCTCAGATCAGATAATAGAGGTGAGTATTGTAGTAATGCTTTCTTTGATTATTTTTCTAATAATGGAAATCATAGGCAAATGATGGTTCTAGGAACTCCACAGTAGAATGGGGTATCTAAAAGGATGAATAGAACAATAATGGAATGTGTTAAGAACATGAGGTTATAAGCAGGGTTGCCTTTATAGTTGTGGGCAGAAGTAGTTAGCACATTAGTATATCTTATTAACAGAGGACCTTCTATGCCTTTGGATGGAGGCATTCCCAAAAAATCTTGGTCTGGTAAGAATGTTGATTAGTCTTTTCTTAGAGTCTTTAGATGTGTGGATTTTTCTCTCATTAAGAAAGAGGATAGGAACAAGCTAGAGGTTAAATCAGAGAAATGCACATTTGTTGGATATGGTGAGGATGGCTTTGGTTTTCATTTATGGAGCATTAAAGATAGGAAAATATTTTGGTCTAGAGATTTAGTATTAATGAAAAATTCATGCATAAGGATTAGTTGTAGGAACAGGATCAAGAAAAAAAAGAGTACACAATATTTGATGACATTTCAGATGGCAAAGTATCCAAGGATTCAGTTTAGGAACCTTATACACAAGGACCCCAAACTCCTATGGTAAGAATATATTATAAGGTAAGAAGAGCACCTGAACATTGTTCTCCTTCTTTGAATTATTTATTACTCACTAGAAATGGATAACTAGAGTGTTATGAGGAAGCAATGCAAGTAGATGCCAAATTGAAATGGTAACAAGCCATGGATGAGGATCATAGATCTCTCATGGAGAACCAAACAAGGGATTTGGTGAGGCTACCCAAGGGCAACAGTGCATTGCCAAATAAGTGGATCTTCAAAATAAAATAAAAGGATGAAGGGAGAAAAAGGTATAAGGCCAGGATGGTGGTTAAGGGGTTTGCACAAAAATCAAGTATTGATTTTGATGAGATTTTCTCTCATGTTGTAAACATGACTTCTATTAGGATTGTTCTTGGTTTAGTTGTAGTTGAGGATTTTCACTTAGAATAGTTTAGATGTGAAAACTACTTTTCTTCATAGTGATTTGGATGAAGAGTTGTATATGAAGCAGCCAAAAGGATATGAGGTCAAAGGGAAGGAGAACTATGTGTGTAGACTAAAGAAGAGCTTGTACGACCTGAAATAAGCTCCATGGAAATGGTATAATAAATTTTATTGTCTTATGTTGGAACAAGAATATAAAAGGTTTCATTCTGATCATTACATGTACATCAAGCATTTTGATGATGGTCCCTTTATTATATTTTGCTTGTATGTCGATGACATGTTAGTTGCAAAAAAGAGCATATTCATATGCTCAAGAAATAGCTTAATGACTCCATTTCTATGAAGGATTTAGGTGTTATAAATAAAATCCTTGGTATGAGGATTACTCATGATAGGAAGGAGAGGAATTTGGTTTTATCCCAATCAAAGTATGTGAATAAAATCTTAGAAAGGTTTAATATGTTGGATGTTAAATCTGTTGGTACTCCTTTGGCAGGCCACTTTAGATTGTCAAAAGAGTACTATCCCAAGATGGAAGAAAAAAATATTAATATGTCCAAGGTACCTTACTCATCGATCATTGGTAGCTTGATGTATGCCATGGATTGTACTAGGCCGAATATTACAAAAGCAGTGGGAGTAGTGAGCATGTATATGAGTGATCCAGGTTATGAACATTGGTAGGTATTGAAATGGATTCTTTGGTATTTGAGAGGAACCATTGATTTTGAATTATGTTATGGTGGATTAGATACCACTTTACTTTGTTATATGGACTCATATATGGTAGGGGATATTTATATCAAGAGAAGTATGGTAGGTTATATATTTAATGTTGGAGATATAGCAGTTAGTTAGATTTTTAGGATACAGAAGGTTGTAGCTTTTTCAACCATAGAGGCAGAGTATGTTGTTGCAATTGAGGATAGCAAGGAGATGATTTGGTTATAGGAGTTATTTTGAGAGTTGGGGCATGATCAATAAGTTGAGAGACTATACAGTGATAGTTAGATTGATATTCATTTGGCAAAAAAACTCTGCTTTCCACTTGAGGATGAAACACATTTAGTTATGTTATCACTTCATCAGGATAGCTTTGGAAAACTTGGTGAATTTTGAGAAGAATCATACTAGCTATAATCTTATGGATATGATGACCAAGGTGGTCATATTGGACAAGTTCAGACTATGTTCAGATTTGGTTGGCCTTAGTGGTCATGGAGTAATGATAGATTTTGTTTAGTAGAAACGGTTTCCAAGTGGGAGATTATTGAGTGTGGAGCCCTTTGGGGCTATCACATGACCATAGGAATAAATTTTGGGGGCCTAAAGATCCCTAACGATGTGGGGAGTGTAGTTTTCCCTACTCCACCTTTTGTGGAACCTTGTTCCACATGTGAGTAGAATATTCCTAGTATATTTATAGTTTATATGTTTCCATGTTTTATGGAGTTAGTTGTTAGATGCCTTTTCCCATGTTGGCTTCCTTGTTTTAAGGGAGCTAGTTATTTATTGGAAAATAGAATTCCTTATTTGTTGTAAGGACTTGGTTGTGATCACATGGTGTTGGTAAAGGTGCCCTTGAAAGGTGGAAACCCTAAGTTTGGCATGTTCCTTCTTGGATTGACTTGTGGATGAGTTTGGTGATGTGGAACTAAGTTATCTTGAGTGTATAATTCTTATCTTAGATAATCATGATGCATTTTCTCCTCCTTTCATGTATTTTCCTTCATTTTCTATATATACAGGGTGTGGTGTGGCCTTTAGAGGTTGATTGTTTATTTACCAAGTGTGGCTTTGAGGATCAGAGTCAAAGTGAAAGTTTTTTGAAAAGTATAGGTGTTCGTTGTAGGGTGTTTCTTAGAAACTTATGAGATACATCATTGTGCTGGTACAGCTGAAAGGGCAGCTATTTGTGTGGCATTTTATAGAGGAGATTTTTATATCTCTATGAGAGTTCATTATAGTCTTGGTATTTAGATTACTATATTTATTTGAGAACTTTCATTGGTGGATGTAGCCCACATTTGTTGAACCACATTAGATCTATGTTATATGTGTTATTATCTTGTTCTCTCATTTATGTTTTCATAATAATGGTGAATTAAGGTATGTTTCTATGATGCATGTTATTTCATAGATTTAGATTTAGTTTATGGTAATAGTAAATCTGATTTAAAAGTGTTTTATTACTAACACATAGATCACACCATTGACTTCATTAGGTCCTATTACACATATAAAACATGAAATTAGACTATTTAAGACAAAAATGGATCAAACTTGGGGTCATCATGGGATGCCCCTACATCATACTACCAAGCTGGAAGAATGTTTGCCACATGTGTTGAATGTTACACTTGGTATATGTTGTTGATGGAATGCAATGGACCTCCTCATTGAATTCATTTGCCTTCAATTATTTCTCATAAAGATGAAAATGATCTTGGCCCCACATTTAGGCTTTTTCTACTTCATCTCCTCAATCCACATACCTACAAACATAACAACAAAGTTAAAAAAATCATGGATTTTGCTCTTTTCTTCTTTATTTTTAGGTACTTTCCACTCTTTCTCTTTTGTAAACTAATTCACCATCTCCTTAACTCCATCTTCAAGCACTCTTGCAAGTGTGTTATCTTCCTCCTTCACCCATACTTCTTGTCTATCCATTCCACTTCATACATAATTTATGTATGTTTTTTGCTTACCTCATTCTTATGTATATTCTTAGCTTGTTGCTATATATCAACATCTTTACTACTCCCTTTCACCACATATTCATGGGTTGTATTCTCAAATTCCATCTTTCATCTCCTTGATTCCTCTCATAGGTCTATTGCATATGGCTCACTTATTTGTCATTTTATTCTTGTTCTATACTCCTTTACAAACATTTATGTTCATCTACCACCACTTATTGGGTTGCCTTATCACACATCTCCACCTCCAACTTCCTCTTCACTTGTTGGGTGTTCATCCCAAACCATTGTTCATATATATTGACTGAAATCTCTTCCACTATTCTACTATCCTCTTTCACATATGTTTGTTGTCCCTCTTTATCTTGACTATCCTCATGTTTGATCAATCTCTTAGGTGATTTGTCTTCTTTCATTTTAAGACCTCTTGCTACCAACCTGCATTTTTCACTTCTCATATCAACCAACTCAAGACAATTCATCTTCTTTTCTTCCTTGGGTGTTTTGAACAAACCTAAATTCTCCATCAATGGAATAAGGGTATATGACTATCCATATTTCCTAATGGTATATGTGTTGGTTGTCCCATCATGTATGGCATGCTTATCAAACTGCCATGGTCTCCCAAGAAACAAGTGACACACATCTATAGGCAAAACATCACACAAAACTTGATCTTGATATCTTCCTATCTAAAACTCAACCAAACTTTGCTCACTTACCAATATCTGATGACCTTTCTGAACCCATATAATTTTTATGGCTCTAGATGTCACATACTCTTCATCCTAAATTTTTGTACCATCTCTAATGAAATAATAATGTTAGTGATACCACCATTAATAACCAAATTGCATACCTTACCATGTACTTTACATCTACTTTTGAACAAACTTATCCTTTAGGTTGGTTCATTGCCTTGCTTTGGCTATAATATGACTCTCCTCATGAGAAATGATTCATTTCTATCATACCTTATATTCTCATTCACCTCTCTCTACTATTGTATACTATTATTCACATTCTTTGAACACTCTACTACCCTGTGTCCCTCTCTTTAGAAATTCCAACATTGCCCCTAAAATCTATGTCTTGGTCCTTATCTCATTGGACCTTCTTCTCTCCTCATTTTGTGACGTAAAAATAATCTAACTTAACTTCCATGGTGTTGTCCCATGCCCTCTTGATTTGTTACATTCACTTGTGGTCTTTCCTATACCACTTCTTTATCTCTTCTCTCATTCATCTTTGATTGCAAATGTGTTGCCTCACCTTGATGCCTATCATTTCCTTCTCTTTCTCCTCTTTGTTCTCTCCTTCTAAAAGTATCCTCAATGTCCTCCATTCTCATCACTAATGGGGCAATCAATTGGGTCATTATTCTGACCAAATTATCCTCATCTCTATTGGCTCTATCCATAGAACACTGCACCTGGTTACCTATCTTATATTTCACTTCAAAACACATCTTGTTAATCTTATTCACAATCCAAAAGAATCTTTTTATAGCTCTGATACCAAAATGATGCAGAGAAAGTACCAAATCAACTCTCACTACACCTTATCCAACTCACTATTCCTTGATAATAACTTCTAAACTCAGTATACATGTAACTATCCCATTCACTCTTTAAGACATCAGGAATGTCTTTATTTTATCCATCCCCAAAACTTAATACCAAAATAATCAACAACTCATATAACTACCTGAACAAGTCTATCATGACCTAGACCCTATTTTAGACCTGAATATCTCAATAAGGTAATTTTTCCACTATAATTATGGGGTTTCCTATCTCACATAATGGAATAAATTTTTTTCTTAAACATTACCAATAATCCAACATTAAATCACTTACCATATGGAAGATTCAACAAGCAATGCTCAGTCATAGCCATGCAATAACAATGGACACAAAATTTCATTGTCACAGTCCTTCATCATTCATCAAATTTTCAATGTTTTTTCATGTTCATTCTCCATGATTCAAATATAATACACAATTAAAACCTCTAAATTGACTCCAACACCTTCTACTAAGATACATAACTGAATCTTGGAAGTTGCTATGTGGAAGTACTTCAAAATTACATTGCATTTTAATGTTTTCCCACTATATGCATTATATAACCATGCCTATTGACATAAGATGTTATTTGGGACATTTTCATAGCTTTAATGCCCCTTATAAATTATCCTACACCTTTCCACCTTCATGACATGCTTTGAAATCCTTCAACAAGGTTCAAATTTTCAAATTTTCACATAGTGGCAATTTTGGAGGGAAATTCCACAGTTCAAATTCTATGCCACTTTTACTAACCTAAATCACACCTATGATTTAATTATGTCCTATTACACCTATAAAACATCTAATTATACTATTTAAGACAAAAATGGATCAAATTTTGGGTCATCATGGGATGCCCCTGCATCACTAACCCTTGGAATTTCAAACAATTTCAAGACTATGGAATATTCAAGATTCCAGCCCTTGAACCCTTGCCAATTTTTCCATTTCATGAATCTAAATGGTTTAAATTTATTTTTAAATCCACATAATATTACAATGGTCACCCTAAACTCATTTATAATATACCACCTAACCTCTTAGATTTAGATGATGATGACCCTAGCGAGATCAATCTCAAGATCAAAACCTCGAGTCTCTCACCTCATCTCATTTCCCAAATTCCACCTTATCTGAAGCTATATTCCCATCAACCACCTAGTGATTATATACCCATTTTATTAAAAAATACTCAAAACTCCATTCATAACATCACATTAGATGACAAAGTAATCCCTACCTATGTTATTTATCATACACGTGAATATGAAGATGGTTATACCTTAGATGATCTATTCTTAAGAAGTCTTATTTAGTACCAAGATGATAAAATTATTCATTATCGTTCCTCTTTACTTATATCTTTTTTGTATATATAATAGCATTTCATCTTATATAATTCCTAATTTTAGAATTTTTCATCTTGTTCATAGGATACAATCAGTGTGCACACCTCTAGTTTTTAAAGATCCTCATAGGAGTATGCTTATGGATCATGTTATGACTGGTCCCTATAATTTTTCTAGATACCAATACTCCTTTAGACAAATTATCCTTGAGATGTTTTCAATTATCCTTCAGCCTTCCATGCATCCTTCCCCTCCCTTAACTAATCCCAATTTAGATCATATTCCTACTCCCTCTGTAGCTAATTCTCTTCCTATTTTTTATCCTATTGTTCCTTCAATCAAACCTCACCTAGTCTCTCAACTATCCCCACCTTTCCTTGGTGATGGTTTACTCCCTTTACTATAGTTTGTTCCTTTTTCCAACAAATGGGTTGATAAACCATATTGTGATTTCATAAAGTTGTCGGTCATTAGATAAGACACTAATTATTACACCAACTTTCCTCAACTTTCATCTTCACTCCCTATGTTAACACCTATAAAGTCTACTAACAAGAGTATATGTTGCTTCCATGGCATAGATAATCATTTCTACATGCATTGTCATTAGCTATGGTAATATATCAATACCTTACATCCCACTATTCCTTAGCCCACATACAAGGCTATACCTCCCTAAAAAATATTACCTAAATATATTCCCAAATATAGAGAGTTATATTGTCTCTAGAACCAATGTGGTACTCATCACATTGCTCATTATTTCATCCTTTAACAACATCTCAAGGACCACCTCATGACCACTCTTACACCTACTACCCTTTCTACATAGGTTGTTCTCACAATAAATATCCCCATTCTTCCCCCATATATCCACCACCTATGGTCCCTTATCCACCTATAATTTCTCCACCCATTATTCCCTCAGCCATGGAACTTCATTCACCTATGGCCCCTTCTCCACTAGTGGCTCCTTCAACTATGGCCCATTCTCCATTGGTGACCCCTTCATCTCCCATAAAGTCCAATCACATTCCTTATCCTAAACGTCCCCTAAATGATATCCCTCATCATCATGATCCTTAAGGCATTCCTACATTTTTCATTGAGGTGATTTGATGAGAAGTATTTTCTCAACTTTCCCTGAAGATTGATGAGACTTTGGTTGCAGTCTAAATTTAGCTTCATAGAGATTTATCAGATGTGATGGATAATGTGTGTGGACAAATATACCACTATTTATGAACACAAGCATGGTGTCATTTCATTTATTTATTTATTTTGATTGGACATTTAGTCCAAATTTACATTTATACATCTCATATCATTTGACATTGTGTAAAATTCTTGTCCATCTTACATGATGATTTTTGCTTTGCATTATGTGTTACTTATGATGTCATTTTATTCATTATGTTCTCTTATGGATTATTTTTCATGATTACATACTTCTTCTCTATGTGTTCCTTCTCTATGGATATCTTATTCTATTTCATGATTGTTTGCTATCTTATCTCTATAAACATGGATAATTGTTATTGTGACTTGGTTATACTAACCTTGCTCCCTTTAGTCATTCCTTACTTACCATGTAATCAATTAGTAAATAATTTATCTCATTATAATCTCCTTTTATTGGTCCACTTTATATCTCACTTTGTTCCCCTTATTTTTTTTCACAAACTAAGCATACACATGATTGAGACTTGAGATAACATGTTATTCATAGGTAAGCCTAAGTGTTTTAATTAGTCATGTCTTTAGATACTTATCTTCCTTTAGCCTAACCTAAATCTCATTCATGTGTATCAATTTCTCTCATGATTGGTCATTCCAAATCCGTATGGAGGATTAATCTTAAAAGCCATAAAAATTAAAAATCCAAATCATTTAACAAAAGGCAATGATCTAAAAGGCAACATTCAAAATTTTCAAAAGTCAAATCACACTAAAAGATGTGATTCTAAGCATGTCTCCATTTTTTAATAATCAAATCTCAAACTTCACATTTGGCCTCATAATAGATTCAAGGTCCATTAGGGTGTGATAGGCCATTAGGGTGTAAAAGGAGAATAAAAAAACATTTTAGTGCTACCTACTTTCTCATGTAAGTACCCAATCTTTGTAGTAGATGGATGGCTTTGTAATGGGTCCTAAGGAATGGGGAACATGTTATGGGAAGGTAGGTCCATTTTATTTTTTAATTAAAAATAACCAACATGAGTTGATCTTAGTACCACACCTATTTTCCTATACAACTTTTTGTCTATAGTGAAAAGGTATCCTTTGTATATTGATGGTCACTAGTCAATTAGTGTCTTTTTATGTCCTTAATGTGATTCATGTTTCCAAAGGTCTTCTCATAAGATGCCTATTTTATGTTTCTTACATTCCCTCTTTCATTCCTTAAAATCCTAATGTTTCCCCTTGAGACATATTATTTTATTCATTGATCACTCCCCCTAGGGATCTCATTTGTGAGTGCAGTGTAAGACCTTGGATAGGACTAGGCCTTCCTCACAAATTACCACATTTTCACATCACCATGCCAAACATCCCCTTTTACCATATTTTATCATTTTAACATTGTTTCCACCTCATTGGTGTTCCCTTTATGAGTTATAATGCAAGACCATGGATAGGACCTGGCCTTCCTCACAAAATTTTCCAATACCTAAGTCACAATGAAATTACATGTGTCAAATTTGAGATAAGTCATGATTTATTATGAGTTACACATCATTAAAACACTTCCCATTTTGATTTAGTATGTCTTATGCTTACTTCATTAATATTTCATTTTTCTCTTCCTATTTCCATATTGAATGTAAGAATCCAACCATTTTTATTAAGTTTTTCATACTTCTCAGCTTGAATTAGTGTGATTATTTTAAGTCCATGTTGCCAATTTTGCTTTTATTTTATACTTTCCAACATGATTTAGTATGATTGATTGAATTCATTGATTTTTTAATCTACCATTTGTCTTTCACGTGCTTTCCATTTTATTACATTATTTTCATACTTCCCAACATGATTTAATGTGATTTTACTTATTTTAATCTGGTGCCAATCTTTTTCATGGTTTAAAAACATTTTGACCCCTTGTTTACCACTTTTTGGTTTATTATATTTTGTTATTACACATTTTCCATTGTGAAATAGTGTGTAGTGCATATGATTAATTATACTTTTCCGAGTCCTTTTTGCCTATTGCTTTTTTAACCATATATATGCACTACATACTGCTAGAAAATAAAATACTTCACATATATTTCCCATAGCATATATAATAAAAGAAAAATACATGTGCTAGAAAGAAATATATCCATGCATCCAAAACCATAACCAAAATATAAGTCATGAGACTAAAATCTAACTGTCAAAATAATATATCTCTATATATCATATGTTTTATATAATGATACAAAATAAAAAATGCATCACTCTAGCTCTATGGATGAGCTCCATCATGCCTATCTCATGGCCTATCCATGATACCCATAGATATCTAATACTATCCCCTCTATGTATTTCACTGTAATGAGGTTATATAAGATCTGAACCTTACTACCTATCTTTGTAGGTTGGCCACCTGGGCCTGTACCTATCCCAGCTAGATCATGGTAGCCATGTGTGTGGCTCTCTCCTGAGTCAGGGCTTGTCAAGCTTATGCCTCTCCTAATCCCACCTTTTTCATGGCTACAATCCATCCCCACATGTTTGAAGTTACTTTACATCATCTCCCACCATTTTAAACTAGCTCACCTAAGTTGGGGAAGATGGTACCACAAGATCATCCAACATGCTGCTAACACCCCATCCAAAATGTCATGGTGCAATTCCATGACTAGAGATCCCCACCTGATCTCCTCTATCATAAGGTCTGTAAAAATTAAAATCTAGATGGATATCAAATCAATATACATCTCAAAATATATATCTCTACTTAAAATCATATACAACTAGTATTTTATCTCAAAGACTAATAATTACAACATTTCTTACTTGTCCTAGTGTCACCAACCACCATCTCCTCATTTTCTCATCCACCAAGCACAGTCTTTCCATCAGCGTGTCCCTTGAGCAACTAATTTATGGTTCAATCCCTATCAAAAAAATATCAGTGTCACCACTTATGCATGTTGTAGGCCTCTCCTCAAAAGTGCCTTTATCAACCAACTCTACCCTGGGCTGACTTTTAGATCATCCTACATGGCCCCCCTTATCTATGCTTGATCTCAGTAATTATGTATCCATCAATGGTTTTCTCGAGGTGGTCATTGATCCTCCTATTGTGGTGCCTATTATGGTACCTATTTCACCTTTACATCCACATCCATGCCCTCTCCTCCTCTAGTTCCTGACTATTGTGTTCAATCAGTCCATGGCCTCACACACTGTGGCCTTATCATTGGTCTCCCAGCTAGCTTTCCTCCTCTCCCCCTTGGTTATCTAGCATGTCATGCCTAGAAAGTAGGCACTACTAGAAGATCCATTAGTTGTAGGAGTCTAAACTAACCTAATAAGTGTGCCACTGGCTACGACTCTACCCACTATGTATTATGGCCCATGATGTGTACTCAACCCAACCCTGACACCATAGTCACCCAACTAGGCCAATTAGTAGCAATATGTGTGTATAGATGCTACATAATCTATCCTCATATGACTATCTATAGTTTTGGAATGTGGGGTATGACCCACACTACCTTGTATTGTCTCTATCTAGTAACTTGAGGTAACCTATCATCGACCACATGAAGTAACCCAACTTGTTGATACATCAAGAACCTCTCATATATCTATGCACTCAGTAACACCAAAAAACCCATGGTCTTCTTCCCTCTAGACAACATCCCATACATATCATGCATGAGTTGGACCTAGATGATAGACCAAAAATTATAGAGCACCCCTTGATCCAAAATGGACTAGCACAAGGCTATTGCATATAGTGGTACCTTACCATCCAATTTGTGATGATGCACTCATGTTGTCATAAGTCCAATCACATCATTCCATATGTCAAGAATATGTCCAATATATACATCAAATAATCTCACCCTCAACCTTGGGTAGATCCTATTTAAGCACATCACCCACTTGGCCAGTGTTTGTCTCCCCTCCAGATCATCCATTATCTCTATAATCATTGGTGTCCCTCTTATAGGTAGTCCAAACAATGCATGGATGTCCTTCAATGTGATACCTACCTCTATGGTATCTCTATCCACCACCCATCAAAACATGTTGGTTAATTGTTCCCATGCTTTAAGGAACATAACAATGAGATCATCAATTAATGGGATGCATCTCATCTCCATGATACCTCCTAGATCCAATACAACCAATCTCACTCTATCTACATCTGTCAAGTGCTCTATCAAATCTAGTAACCATGAGGCATTGATCAATTTCCAATTTCTCTAGTGCCTCTATAAAATATCAAATAGAAAAATATGTATTATATCTCCATGCCATTTATAATCAAAATACATTCTTACAAAATTCACAAAATTGATCAGGTTTAATTTAGTTTCTTCATTTTCTATTGGATTGACCTATTAAAAACTAAATCAACCTTATCCTTTGTCAGGGATACTAGATTATCCCTATCAAAATTTCAACTAAATTGGCCTTTACAGTACTAGGTCAGCCACCAATTGGCTTACTAGTACTAAGTTGTCCCCATTAATCCCATGCAGTACTAAGTCAACCACTTCAAAAACAACTAAGTCAACCCACTAGTACTAGGTCATCCCTCTTTTTAACCAACTAAGTTGGCCAACTACTACTAAGTTAGCCTACTAGTTTTTATTTTCTTATGAAGTCTAAGTTAACCTAATGACCTTGTTCATCCATTGTGATGAATTTTTGACTAATTTTCATAAATTCTTTGGGTATTTATTTGTCCAACTCCTTCTTACCCAATACCCCATTTGACCCCTAGTGTCCCTATAAATTCCATAGGGTTTATTATGGTGCCCAGATTTTGTCTAATAGTCAAATTTTCTATAAATCACTCAATTTCAAATAAAAACACTCAAAATTTTGAAATTTTAATTTGCTTACCTATATTGCACTCATTGCAGCCACTATGCCTCCTCCCCGTCTCAACTATCATTTCCTCACCATCCTAGCACTCTAGGCTCTCACTAGGTCTATTAGAGCTCTATTTTCTTAGAATAGTAAAAATACCAAATGAATTATTTTTCACCTTATTTATATTTACTATTCAAACCTATTTACCCTTCAAATATTTAATGTCAGATTTCTTGTTTTGCTCATATATTTATCTCTACTAACTCTTTTTCCAAACCATAAAATGTTATGGAATCCTGACATCATAGAGAATATTTTCAACTATTATATGTCTAAATTACACTAATTTTGATTTTTTTCTCTTTTCACTAATCTCTACAAGTTTACCTAATGTTCTCTACATTGGACACCTTCACATTTCTTGCATTTCCTTCTTTATCTACAGCACTAAGGTAAGTAAAGGTATGTGTTTTTCAATTCCATCCTTTCATTTATATTATTTTCTCCTTACTTCACTTTATTTAGCTTTAGCATTATGTTTTATTATATTCTCTTCCTGTAGCACCATCTTATGTTACAACTATGTGACACATGATGAGCTTAGATTGGGGCTTCTATATACACATAATATTTTCAAACTTTATCAATTATTGATGTTATATATCTTGCAAGAACCCATTGAGTCTCAATATATCTAAGTACACACCTTAAGGGGTGCACCAAAAAAGGGGTGGGTAGACCATTGGTGCTTTGTAAGATTATTTTCCCTTTTTGACACTTTTTATCTACACACTTGTCTCCTAAAATCATTCCCCTAAGCCTTGCATCCTATTTTGTTCCCTCCTCTAGTCATTTACCACCTTCATTATCCCTTCCCTAACCTAAACCCCTTTTTGACGATTTACATTACATATTCGACCCCATCAACCTTGTATTATTATTGGTAAAACTTATTAGGGTTTAGGTCGAGCCCTAGCTAACCTAGTTTGTTTTTATCAATAATAATACTAGGTCAACTGGGTCAACCTTATCAACCTAAATTTTTGAAAGAGATTGGTGTTAGATCTACCTATATAAACACATTAATTTCACCATAGAAGATAAGAATAATTAAGGTATATTGTACATCTGCTTATCCACCATTATACTTGAGAAGCAAGCTTAGGATTTCATACTTTCTTTAGAGATATAGATCTTATCTTGTGGAGAAGTCTTTTGGATGCATTGATAGGTTGTGTATCCTAGAGATGATTTATCTTTGTCATCATTACATACCACAACAACCTCTTACAAAGTCCCTTGGCCAAGGGAGCTATTGAGGCTCGACGAGTTCATCTTCAAAGGTAAGTATTCATAACTTTGTTCCTCCTTTTTAAGGGTAGATAGATATACATTTTCACTTATCTTCCATGCATTGGGATTTTGTATAAATTTATGTGAGTATATATATTCTATGCATGTTTACTTTTATTATTTATTACCCCTGCTTTGTTCCAGAAGCTTTGGTGAGCACTAGATTATACTTTTACTTCACTTGTTATTGGTTTAATGAATATGAAAACATAGGACCTAGTTAGGTTTATTATTTAGTTTTGCTTAACTGGAGGCTTTGGAACCATCCCTATGATATTATTGTGGTAAGATATCCCTTGGCTAGGTCTAGCAGATCCATCTTGGTCATGACCCCAAATATCTAATGTATCCCCAATTAAAAGTGTAAGTAGGATTTATCTTCTCTGAACTAGGATTGATTTATAAATCTACTGCATTTCCCATTGCATACATACCTGTTGACCCTTTAGGACACCCCAGTATACATAGATCATAAAGGACCCTACATAGAGAGTATTCATACTTATATATTATCAAATGCCTTAAAAGTGAGCTTGCACATAAATGTCCCCCATAAGCACCCAAAGTTGGTAGTCGGTGCAGATCAACACCTTGGTTTATTTCCCATGTATTCTTATGTACTAGCCTCATTTCACCCCCCGCATAAATATTTATAAACTATTATACAAAACATAGAACTATAAGAACATGAAAGTCATGTTCATAAGATTCTAAGACTTCAGATAGTGGTGAGCAAGAAGTGCACATAATATATATTATGGTTTCAAGTGTGCATTTGAGATCTTCATTCCTTTCATGCACTCCTCTTCAAGAATTTATCCACATCAAATTTTAAATACCCAATCTTGTTCATGAAAATTAGCATCTATGATCCCATCACCTATAGGCTATGCACCTACCTCTATGCAGATTAGTGTTTATCCCACTCTATAGCCTTCATGTAAAATGCATTTAAATATTAAAGTGTGCATAGGTCAAAGTGTGAAGTGAGCACACACTTAAATTTATGGGTTCCATGCTTACGTGTGGATATAAATCAATTTATGAGACTGAATAAGGACCTGCATCCTCTTCCCACATAATCTCTCTACATGTAAGAATGTCACCCATGCAAAATATAGCAAGGTCCTGAGTGCACACTATCTAGTACACAAATGGTTCCTAAGGGTGTATGGAATAGATTTCCTCTATGTGTGTAAGATGACATGGTAAAATATATAAGTACCTGTATAGCCTCCACATTAGCAAGTGAGTCTAGATGGATTGATAGGTGGTAGTTAAGTACAAAAAGTACTTGCAAGTAGTTGGGTGATGAATGAATCTCATCAGAACAAGTTAAAAATAAAAGTGATTGTTAGATATCATAGCATGGACACACACTTCCTTAATAGCCTAAGCATCCTTCATTCTCAAACACACATGTGGATCCATGAAAATACTTTTAACCACTTCCAAAGTAAAATTATTAGATAGAATTTAAGTAGGATGGATCTTAGTGACTTTGGTGTGGCAAGTTAATCTTCCTGATTGACATAGAACCCTGATCACCAACCTTAAAATTCAAGTTTACATTTACCATCCCAAGTGGTGAATTTATTGAACAAGAGATTTCATGGCCCTATAAAAGCCTATATTTTTATTGTATAAGCAACCCTTTCCTTGGTATAGCAAAGCTCTACCCATTTGATTTTTTAATATTATTTTAGGCCTTGAAATTCATGTGAATTAGACTATTTTACCATCATCCTCTGTGTTATATGTGTACCTAAGGATTTTTATTTTTGCCTGTGTATGTTTGTCCCTCTCATCGATGTCCTCCCTTTGCACCTCTACATGGAATTAGAATCCTCTACAAGTCTAAATTTATGTATACACAGGACTGTGTAGGAGATGTCTGTGGACCATTTATCATCCATTTCAACTCTACATTGTGTTCCCTTACCTCCATACAAAAAACTTATGAAGTGAATACCAGATTATAAGGTAATGCATTCAATCCCCTTATCTTTATTATGTTGCAATCAGGTGAGGTACTCGCTCTATTCTGTGTGCATCACCATATTTCTATCTTCAGTAAATCTCTTACCTTATCCCTCCCTTTTCCCTCAAATTATCTTAGGTTTAGAATCAGTGATAAATTTCCTTTATGCTATTTATAAGTTTATGCATTCCTCCTAATCTAGGTTCACTTAGATTAGAATGAATTTTGCCTACTCCAAAGGTTCATCCCAAGGAGCACAAGGGTCCTACACCTTGGGCATGTTCCTATCATTACAACGAGACAATGGATATTTTATAATGTAAGTAAGTTAACTAATTTTTCACCCCACACTGAATGCTTTTATGCCCCACACCAAATACTCATGTTATGCCCACAAGAAAATATTCCTACATAGGGGACTATCCATAGATGCATGTTTTGATCAACAATAATTTCTAGCACACCTGGTGGAACCTATACAAATATTTAGCTAAGAGTTTGGTGTTGTTATTAGTCAATAGTGTTGAGGACACTTAATAAAGCACCTAGAAAATCTAAATATTCTATTTTTTGAAAGATTAGCCTTTCATCTATATGCCAAGATAGATGAGATCATATTCAAGAGGTACTAATTTCCATTTTATTGAGCTACATGTACCCTCTAAAATAATAAGGGTTAGAATATCCTTGTCTCTTGTTAAAGGAATTGGTGATTCAAGATAAGATACCCTAAGGGCTCAATCTACCCCTCTTTTTGGTATATTTTACAAACCTAGAAGAGGATTATTACATATTCCCTTCATTATTGTGTAGAGGAACCAACTATTTTTACCCTTCAATGGGGGTAGCCTTTTGATTCTAGCCTAGTATGATGGCATTCCGGTCACATCCCTTAAAAGCTTATCCTATTTTATTGGGGAGAACATAACCTCCCTTATAGAACATATTCAAGATGTTGTGAATATTTGCTCAGTTTACCATGTCACAGAAGATAATTTAATAGGGAGGCTACTTGCCTCTTCCTTGAAAAGGAAGGCTCTCCAATGGTACCAAGGTTTGAGTTTGAACTCTATTCACAACTAGGATAAGTTAGGGGAATGACTATGAAAGTAGTTTGAAAATAGATGCGACCACTTATCTTTGATAGAGAAGCTCACCACCATTAATATACCCCCACATAAGTTGATGATTGATCTCAATTTTAGATTTTAGAGGGTTTAGGATAAAATACCACCTTTATGTAATCCATCTCCAAATACTAAATTCTTATATTATTTGAAGGCTCTCAATAGTGATGTAGCTATAATGGTCCAATCTATGGAAGGAATTGTACTTCTTGATGCATATAAGGTTATTGTGTGAACATAGATTGTTTTGATTTAGGTTAGGAAGTTTTCATCTAGACCCCATATGCCCTTATTTCCTGAGCCCCCATCCATGAGTCAACCTACCTCATCTTTTATTTCATTCCTAATGCACATCCCTATTGTAACTAGCTCTTCTAATCCATCAGTTTCACCTTTGAGTGAGCTACATGAAATCAAATCATTATTGTAGAGCTTTGGAAATGAGCTAGTGGCATTTAAAAGGTAACAAACACAACATTATAGGCCTTATCAACATTTCAACCAAACATATCAATCAAATAGGCCTCCTTATCAAGGTGGTGTGGATATTTAGAACTAAATTCCATATAACAGATGACCCTATGTGCAAAATTATAATTCCATCAGTGCTTTAAGATCCCTCATGCCCATACAAAACTACATGACATAAGAATATGAATGGTGTGTTCTATGTAATCAGACACACAATCAAGCTGCCTGTGCAAATGGAACCTTGAATTAAGTACTCATGATATAGAATGTGTCATAGTCTCAGGCACAATTGAACATTATAGTTCCTAAAGGGAGAAACTCTATCACTGGTGTATGAACAAAATGAATCCACTCTTGTAAACTAGCAGGAAGATGACTTGGCTTACATAAATCACAGTGAGATGCCAAACATAAGAAACAACCTAGTTACTTTTAACACAAGGCTTAGAAATAAGCAATGGTGGAGGAACTAGATTCTTCAACACCTTCAAATTATCTGCCTTAAGTCCAATTCATAGATACCCAAGTTAAAAAAATTGTACAACCTTTAGTGCACATAGGGTAGGTAATGCACAGAGAGAGAGTCAGCCTTAGACTAGTGTGTTGGTGTGAGAGAAGGATACTATTCAAATATCATAGACAAAGTAGCCTCACATCACCTTTAACATAGTTGATCAAATGATTAAGACAAGCCTAAATGCAACAATGTGGGACGCTCTTGTTATTCCTTCTCAAATGAATTTTCTTCAGGATGCTCTAAAGAATTTCGAAGTGCATGAGATGTCGTAGACTATGTTTATTATCTTTACAACCATGTGTCAACCAAGCACAAGGAATTGCATAGAAGTAACAAGTTACCTCTATTCTAAATTTATTTGATCATCAATAATCATCAAGTACACAATTACATGATAAACTTAGGTGGGAGTAGCTCAATGATGCCAAAAAAGATAGCATATATGTTGGGTATAGCATACTCTCTTATTTATAGGATTCATCCAATTGGATGGAATGACAATTAATATTGTGGGGATTATCAAGGACCTAAGCCTCACTTTACATGCATTTATGAGCCTTTTCATTACATATCATAGGCATTGATCTTCCCCTACTTTTTTATATGCCTTTCTTGGGATTTCACAGCCCAGATGGGTGGATACTTATCATCGTATTGGTCGCACATGCTGCTCTGAACTAGATGGGACCAAGATGACTATCAAGGTTGAACCTATTTTTAAAAGTCATGTGGAACCATACTCTCCCAACCTAATTTAAATAAACTATGCAATGTTTGATCAAGAAGAGAACTTGATCCTTAATAAGGTCACCACACCCCTTGAAGAGGTTCTAGATGACTTACCTAATGAATGGGTGCATGAGCATTATGAGTGTGACCCACATGATAATGAAAAAGAGACAGGACTAGGGGCCTACTATATTCTTGAATAGAACCCTATTTTTATAAACCTAATGAAGGCACAAAAGGATATTGAAGGCATATGGAAATTGTATTTCCATAATTTCTACAATAAAATTGGGGTTAGAGATAGTGTTTTGTTAGTATCCCTAAGAAGGATAAATAATTCCATGCATTAAGGTTGCAATTTAGCTATACACATAATGTTTTCGATTACGAGGCACTGAGTCAAGGTCTCTAATTGGCACAAAAGAAGGGGATCAAATTAGTACAAGAATTTGGAGATAATGAAATGGTTTTGAACTAGGTTTAGGTGTATGATATGTCCAAGAATGAATTTTTAAAAGTTTACAATCACAGCATATGGGATATGATCAAAGGATTTGATGCTTTTAATATCTACTCCATACCAAGGGCATAGAATGATGATGTTGATAGACTTGAAACCATAGGTGCATAGTAAGACATTCCACATGATGTAAGGAGAGAGTCCAAATAGCTTTTAAAGTTTATGGTCAAATCAATGTCATGGATAATGCAAATAGCTATCAAGTGTTTGAGAGTGATGAACATATAATCAACTTATTACAATACAAAGTAGAATCTAGTGCCATGAACTAAGCATTAATTCATGCCCAATATGAGGAGAAGATCATTAAACTAAAGGGAAACAAGATGCCCAAGGGATTTATCATGTTGGAAATCATCTTCAACTCTAATGCCCAACTCAAAGGTGAGAAACAAAACATGATAGCCAAGGAAGATATCTTTGCACAGGTGAGCATCTCTGATGGCAAGGTCTTGAAGGTAAGAAAAATATGCTCCCCATCTAAAATCAAAAGACTCATCAAACTTAGTGAAAGGTATGATGATATCTTAACATGGATCTATAAATACCTCAAGGGATTTGATCTAGGGTTAGCTCAACATACCATTGATATTGACCCCAACACGAATCCACTCAGGTAGAAGTAAAGACTAGTCAATCCTAAACTAGAACCTATAATGAGGAAGGAGCTCTTAAAATTGATCAAAAATAATATAATATTTTAAAACAAGCACTCTTCATGGGTGACCAACCTAGTCCTAGTGTGGAATAAGAGTGGAAAATTTTGACTGTGTGTAGACTTTAAGGATTTCAATAATGCATCCCTCAAGGATCACTACCTCTCCCACCAATGGAGTAAATCCTACAAATGGTCAAAGGCATGGAGATATTCTCATTATTGGATGGTTGTTTAGGTTATACCTAGATACTTATCCAGGAGTGTGATCACTTTAAGACTCGGTTCACTACTAAGTGGGGTAACTTTGCATATCATAGGATGCCTTTCAGATTGAAAAACATGGGAGTGACCTTCCAAAGAGCCATGGATATTGAATTTAAGGGCTTATCAACAAAATCATCTTGGTCTACCTTGATGACATAACTATTTTTTCTAAGTGCATAGAAGATCACTTAGGTCATTTGGAGAAGTCTTTTAAAGGTGTTGAGAGTTTGGTATCTCCTTGAATCTAAATAAGTGTGCGTTCAATGTCTATGAAGGAAATTTTCTTGAGCATATCATCTTCAAATATGAACTCACAATCGATACAAAATAGTCAATCCCATCTCATCCCTCCCTCTCCCAATTCACAAAAAGAGTCTTCAGAGCTTCTTGGGAAGAATAAATTTCATTAGAAGGTTTGTGCTAAACTTTTCTACTCTAACCAATCCCCTTACAACAATGCTCAAGAAAGGTGTTGCATTAAAATAGACCCTAAAAGCCAAAAATAGCTCTAAGGCCATCAAGTGTGCTATCTCACAAGCTCCCATCTTGATCAACCTAGATTATGATAAGTATTTTATCCTTTATGCATTTGATAGAGTTGAAGGCATCTCAACCATTCTTTCATAGCAAAATAATGATCATATGGAGTAGTGTATTACTTTCTTTAGTGAGGTGCTCAAGGATTATGATATTGACTACAAATTTGTGGAGAAATACATCCTTATGATCAGAAGGTCACTTAAAAAGTTTAAACACGTGCTCTCTAACAACATGATCCAACTCATGGTCATACACATAGGTGTAAAAGAATTTATGCTTAGCAAGGATATCAATGAGAAAACAATAGGCTAGATCATAAAGGTGATGGAGTATGTCATAAATATCTAAGTCACCAAGATAGTGTAAAGAAGAGGGTTATGTAAATAGTTGGTAGAAAATGTGAAAAATAAAGATCTCACACTTCTTTCACTATACAAAGACTAAACAGAAGATCAAGGCACCCCAACAAGATGGATTTAGAACATAAAGACCTTTCTTTAGAGTGGCACATACCCTTCATGTTTGAATAAAACCCAACATAAAGACCTTTGTTTGTTGATGGTGTACTTTTCAGAAGAGACATCTATGGAGGTCTCTTCATATGCATAGAGTTTGATCAGGTAAATAGGATCTTTAAGGAGTTTCATGATGGTCTGTTAGGGGGCCATTATTCACAAAGGACCATTGCCATGAAAATCATATGAGCTAGATTTATTGGCCAACTCTATTAAAGGATGTGCACCTATGGATGTGAGGATTTAATAAGTGTACCTTCTTTATGGGTAATCAAAAATTGGCATCCTTTCCCCTGTTCCCAATACAAGTTGATCAAGCCTTAGTGCAATGGGGTCTAGATTTCATTGGCATAATAAATCCACCATCGAGTGCAGATCATAAATGGATCCTCATGGCCATATATTACTTTACAAGGTGGGAAAAGGCTAAAGCAATCAAATAAGATAATGAGGCTTCAATTATAGACTTATATGAGAGAATTATAACTAGGTTTGGTGTTCAAGCCACCATTATCTCTGATAACACAATGGATTTCCTTGGAGCCAAAATTAATGCATGGGCAGTTGAGCATAGCATTCATTTGAGGACCTCCTCCAAATACTACCCTCAAGTTAATGGCCTAGCCAAATCAATGAATAAAAACTTGATTTGCATCATCAAATGAACCTTGGAAGATAATTAGTGATCCTAGCATACCCAACTCAAGATAACTCTCTAGGAAAATCGAATAATGTTGAAAAGGGTGCTAAGGAATTCCCCTTTCATGTTGGTCTATGGGAGGGAAGTGAGATTACCTACATCTCTTGAGTTACCTTCATTGTAACTATCCCATTAGTTGGAATTGCTTGAGAATGATGCCCTCACATTAATATTGGTTGAATTGATGGAACTTGAAGAGATCAAGGTGTAGGCCATGCACACTATAGAACTTCATCATGCATAGACAAATAAGATTTTCGATATAAAAGCTACTAATAAAAGTTTATGAGAGCGTGATTTAGTGCTCAAGTGGGATGCAAATATACCATAGTTAGTTGCAAGCAAGCCAATGCATTCCAGCTCACAAAGCCAAATGGAAAAGAGTTTCTTATCTTAGTCAATGGAATTTATCTCAAGTAGTATCTCCATTACTCTTGTATATTTTATAAATTAGTATATTAGTTATTTTAATTTCCCTAAGTGTCGATGTATATTTTTTTACTTTGTTTAGGTTTCCTTTCCTCTGAGTATCATTTGGTTTAGTTGTTCATTTATTTATCCCCTGTGGAAGGTGAAGCTTGATTCAGTTGTCCAATGATAAGCCAAAAAGGTTGCAACTAGATTTCACCCCAAGAATATGAGAAGTGTTGGATGCTTCCAAGACTTTGCATGCAATAGATCACTTCAAAGGTTATTGGGTCCCTGCTTATTAGGTAAGTAGACCATAGAGGTCACCAAACGTATTGACCCTTTAGGTCACCCTCATCTACATAGATCTCAAAGGACCCTTTGCATAGAGTCTTCATACTTATATAATATCGAGTCCCTTATAAGTGAGCTTGTGCATGGATATCCCCCATAAGTGTCCAATTTTGGTAGTGAACATGGATCTGTACCTTAGTAAATTACCCATGTGTGCCTATGCATAAGCCTTATTACACCCCCTACATAAATATTTCTACACTCTTGTGAAAAATGTATAACTATAGACACCCAATTCATGTACGTAAGATTTTAGAACTTCAAATAGTGGTGAGCAAGAAGTGCACAAAATATATATTATGGTTTCGAGTGTGGATTTGAGATCTTCATTCCTTTTACCTTCCCCTCTTTAGGATTTTATCCACACCAAATGTTAAATACATGAGCTTGATCTTATTAGTTAGCATATGTGATCCCATCACCCACAGGCCGCCCACCTACCTCTACACAAAGCAGTACTTATCCCAATATGCAGCCTTTAGTGCATAACCTTCATGTATAATGTGTTTAAATATTAAAGTGTGTGTAGGTCAAAGTGTGAAGTGATCACACACTTAAATGCATGGGTGGTGTGCTTTTGTGTGGATATCAATCAGGTTACATAAACTAAATAAGGTCCCACATCCTCTTCCCATGTAAGCTTTTTGTGTGCAATCACACCACCCATGCAGCATATAGCAAGGTCCTAAGCATGCACTATCTAGTACATAGATGATTCCTAAGGGCACATGGCATATATTTCCTCTGTGCATGTAAGATGACATGGTAAAATATAGAAGTACCTGCACATCCTCTACATCAACTAGTGATCCCAGATAGATAGATAATTGGCAGTCAAGTACATAAAGTAGTTGTAGGTAGTTGGGTGATGAATGAAGCCCTGTTAGAACAAGTTAAAGACAAAATTGATTGTTAGATTTTATAGCATGGACACACACCTCCCTAACTACATAATCATATTTAATTCTCATATGCACACATGGATCCATGAGAATCCTTTCAACCACTTCCAGATTCAAATTGTCAGACATAATTTAATGAGGATGGCTCTTAATGACTTTTATGTGGCGACTTGGTCTTCTTAATCGACCTAGAGACTTGAATTCCAACCTTAGAATTCAAGATTCCATCCACCATCCCAAGTGGTGAATTTATTTCACAAGAGCTTGCTTGGCCCTATAAAATCCTAGATTTTTATTGTATAAGTAGCCTTTTCCTTGGTATATCAAAGCTCTACCCATTCGAGCTAGTAATATTGGCTTAGGCATTGAAATTAATGTGAACTAGATTAATTTCCCTTCATTATATGTGGTTTTTGTGCACTTAAGGTTGTTTATATTTGTCTATGGATGTTCATCCCTCTCATTATCATGTTCCCTTTGCACCTTTTCATGGAATCAAAATCCTCTACAAGTCACACTCTATGTATACATGGGTCTATGTAGGCATTATTTATGGACCATTTATCATCCCTCTCAATGTTCTATCATGTTCCCTTACCTTCATGTGAAACATTTATGAAATGAATACCCAATTTAAAATTCATGCATCTAGTCCTCTTAGCTTTATTGTGTTGTAATCACATGAGGTGATTTCTCTATTCTTGGTACATCGTATTGATATTTTTCAGCAAATTTCTTACCTTCTCCCTTCCTTTTCCATGAAAGTATCTTAGGTTTAGAATTAGTGGTAGATTTCCTTTCTGCTATTTATAGGTTTGTGCACTATTCATAATCTAGGTTCACTTAGATTAGAAGGAATCTGGCCTACTCTACAGGTTCATCTCGAGGATCATAAGGGTCCCACACCTTGGGGATGTTCCCATCATTATAATGAGACAACGGATGTTCCACATGCGTAAGTGAGTTAAATACTTTTATGCCCCATGCCAAACATTTTCACACCGCACACTAAATTCTCATGATCCACACCCACCAGCAAATCCTCCTACATAAGGGACTATCCAAGGTTGCACATTTTGAATGAAAATAAGACCAATGTCTAGAATGTTTAGTGTTTGATTGGAAGATTTTTCCATTAATGATGTGTTTTGAACCAAGAAAAAGGTGAGTTAATCTAGGAAGCAACCACAAAAGTCTATAAAGCTACCTACATCATTATGGACATGGAAAATTATGGTCTTTAATGAGGCATGGGAAGTTGAATGGGAGTGTTTGGTCAATTCTAGGACATCTATATATAGAATTCAATCTCTCCATTCAGGGGAGTTTTTTTTTGGGGGTGGGGGGGGGTAGCTTTTGGACTTTGGAAATTTTGAAAAGAGTATATGAGTAAAAGAGAGAAAGAAGAGAAAGGGTGGTGAGTAGGAAGAGTTAGTTTAGAGAGTTGAGCCCTTAAAATACTAGAAGATAGTGTCCATAGGTCTTAGATTCAATAGGTTAGATTCTAAATACTTGTTTACAACTTATGTTCTTTGGATGAAATCAATTTTTTTTCTATTTTATTTATCTATTGTTATATGATGAATAAGACCACTTGGTTTATTATATTTATCTTCCTGTCTTTTCCATGGATGTGAATTGGATGCCATGTAGTTCTTTCCCACTTGAGGATGTCGAAGATAATTGTATTTCTCTTTGTTTAGCTAAAATGTTGTAACTTTTTTTTGAGAAATTGTGTATAGTTGTAGTGATAATAGGAAGTGACTTGGTATGAGCAATACCTTTCATGGTGGTAGATTGTTAAGCTCTTCCATGTAGGGCATGGTGGTAGATTGCTTAACCCTCCCATGAAGTTCATGATGGCATATTATTAAGTTCTCCCATGTTGGGCATGGTGGTATATTTATTGACCCTCCCATGGCTTCTAGATAGAAAAAACCAAGTGAGGTATCCTCATGCTATATATTCTAATAGTAATCCTATGTTATTATGTGATTGCTTGATTACTAGTTGTATTTGTGAAATGTTTATCTTCAATTGAATGTTTATCTAAATTGTATTTGGGACTTGGAGTCTCCTTGGGTAAGAACTAGGAATAATATTGTAAGTTTGTGCATGGTCATTCCCTTATGATATGGCACTCTTGATTTAGATACCCATGCTTGCCATTACAATGATGTAAACATGCAAAGATCTGGGAGTCTCAAGTTTGAGGGTGCCTATAGCAATAGCTTAATGATGGAAAAAGGTTGAGAGGTGAGCCCGCCTTCAAATGGATTGTAATTTTAGTGGAGTGGACAAGGACCATTTTTAAAGACTGGTTATTCTTCCATTATTAAATCAGGCCAAGAGTTGTGCCTCATGCTTATGTAATAGACAGATGAATTCTCATGCTTTGAATTTGATTGCAACCAGTCTTCTTATAAAAATCCTTTGAAAGTTAGTCTCTTGTGTATTAACCCAGTTATGGGTGATAAGTTATGTTATCTACTTGTTGAATCCCTTTTATAAACTAGGATGCAATTAGTTGGTATATACTTTGATTGTAGATCATTTTGGAAGGGATTCATGAATGTAAAGGAAGCTCCTTATGACATATGGCTTTGATAATAAAATGATAGTGTGATTCACTTAAATATTTTTTAAGATTAGCCTATTGAATACACATTGTGTCTCTTCTTATATTATGTTATGATATATCTTAATGGTTTAAACCAATAATAAATGGGTGGAAATTAATTAGAATGACTATGAGACTGTTATTGAGAATAAAAATATAGCTTGACTATATAACCTTAATATTGATGATATTATGGTAAAGGATATGTCTTTTGGAAGAGATATTTGATTAAAGCATTTGAGTAAGCTATCTATTGTAAACATTTCCTGCAATAAGACAAGCTAATCTAAATGAGAATTATAACAAACTTGGGATCCATTGTTATAGAAATAATTATGCAATGTGAACCTTTAGGTTTGAGTAAGGTCACCCTTGCAAAGACTCATTAATGAAATAATAAGATTTTGAAGACCATTCTAAGATTTTGTGCCTTTACTTTTTAATTAAATTAATCATTTTATCTCTTATCTTGATGAAATGGAAGGGGTCTAAGTATCAATGTTAGAAGAATTATCTTCTAATGAATAGACCGGTTGACTTGTAGAATTGAGAAAATCCTTAAGTAATGTTTTGTTAGGTTGAACTTACCCTATGGATTTGTTAATCAATTAAACCAATGGAAATATTGGTTTACTGTCAAGAAATCAATTTAGGATTCAATGCCTCATTTTTTAATATCGACCCTCTATAACTTGGCTAAGTTTTTCTGAGGGATGTAGGCTTAGCTTCATGCATGTTAATGGAAATAGTCCCTTAATAGACATATTCAGTCTTGTCTTAGTCTAATTCACATTCATCAAATCAATCTATATCCTTTACTTCATGTTTTCCTTAATTGAATTTCTATGTCAACTAATTCCTTGTATTTATTTTTACCTTAGTCATTTATTGCTTTGGATTTTTTAGTCGGCTTTTGCTTAGCTAATTTTTTCCTTTGAAATTTGGCTAAATGATGCCATGCAACATCATTCCATGGACTCAGTGGGGTAGTTAATCCCCTAGTGCCTTTGGTGTTACATGATGCTACCAAGTGGCAGCATCCCAAGGACTCAAAAGCTTGGGAGGTTTTTGTCAATCTGAGGAACCCCTTAATACCCTTGAGGGCCCAAGGATTCAAGATGTTTCCAAGTGGTGGCATCTTGGAACTCAAAATCCAAGAAGGCTCAAACCTTCAAATTGGAGCCAAGCCCTTAGTGCCTCCAGGGTGTCGAGGCCCTGACATATTGCCAAGTGGAAGCATCTTAGTGTTCGAAAGCCTAGAGGGATTAAGCTTTATATTTGATCTCAAGGGCTTGTGAACTTTCCATATGGCATGACCATGGCCCATAATGAGTTTTAGTGTGAATCACACCCAAAGAGGACATGTGGTGCCCAACTGTGCTAGTGATGGATTGAGGTTAAAATTGATGGTCAACTTAACATTTTAGCACAATATTCATAGGATTATGATAATGAATTAATTATGTAGTGTTCATGGTTGAACTTGAAGTCTCGTAGACCTCCTGTCTTGTAGCAACATGACTAGAAAATATTTCCTTAGGTAATTAATGAGAAAAACAAATATGTATCCACACACACACACATGCTTATGTTTCTTAGGTCTGATTACATGTGATATGGTGGTAATCGTGGAAAAATATACACATGACATTTTGGTATCAAAGCCTGGGTTATTACACTGGGAGCTTTGGGTATTAATTTTTTGCATTATGATTTTCTATCTTTCGCATGAGATCTGATAAACATCTTGTCATTTTGAAAAATTAGGAAAGGATGTCAACCATTTCAGGATGAGTTATATCAATGATCATGAGCCTATCATTCAAACAGGTCTTGTCGATATAAGACCCCAACTTTTTTTGGCCATGTAAAAAATACATCATGTCCTATAGGAGAGATTGTTGGTAGCACAACATGAGGCTGAGAGGCACTCTTCATGGCATTCTCAAAGTGAGTAGAGATTAGTTGAGAGAGAGAGGTATCAAATTCCTTTACTTTAACATTCAGAAGGTGACAAAGGTGAGTTTCATCACCAAGGTGAGTGTTAGGAGAGGCAAGACTTAAAACACCCACCTAGGCCTTCACTTAGAGACCTAGTTAAGGGATTCATTAGACTTCATTCTCCTAATTTTGATGGTACTCAGGAAGGATTTGTATTAGAGACTTGGTTAGCCAATATGTGAGGATGTTTCACACTTTATGACTGTGATACCAATAGGAAAGCTTGTTTGGGAAGCCACCTACTTAGAGATGTAACTAAGATTTATTGGGAAGGATAGGAGTAGAAGCTCCATTTAACACATGTTTCCCTCACTTGGAAATTATTTAACTAGCATATCAGAACACACTACCTATCCCCTTGTTATGTTCATAAGAAGGTAGATGAGTTTCATGATCTAAAACAAGGGAGTGACACAGTGGCACAATATGAGTGATGTTTTTTGTACTTGATTAGATATGGATAGGGATACACATATGAGACTATCCAGGTAAACAGGTTCACTAGAGACAAGAATTTGGAGTTGGTTGGTCTAGTATGCATTCTATCTCCCACTACCTTAGTATCCATAGTAGAGAAGGCTTATTTGGTTGAGGACTCTTGGGGAAAGACTCAAGATGCCTAAGAAAAAAATTGGGGTAAGATGAAATCATAGTGTGACTTGAGGTCACAAGGTACACAACCTACACCTAGGGAAGGTTGGAGGTCAACCCAAACTAATTATAAACCCCCTCAGTAGCAGTATTAAGAGAATAACCATTTTGGTCATGGATAGAATAGATACTAGTATGATAGATACCACCAAGGATGAAGTGATATTAGACCTCAAGACCACCAGTAGATTAGACTTGCATAGTTGTAGCATTTGGTATAGGTGAGACCATAAAGTTTGACAGCATCAATTGGTCTAAGATTAGTTGGAATTCCCTCTGGGTGAGACCAACATAGAGGTGTGTGTTTTACATGCAGATCCCCTAATCGATTTTCACATGAAGGTCCTCTAGGACCATCAGATGTCAATAGGTAGAAGGCTTTGATGTCCGAGAAAATAGTGGATGATGTGGGTTGAGGACACAAGATCTATGCAGTGGTGGATGACCACCAAGTTGAGCACTAGCCATCAGTCATTAAAACCATAGGTATGATTGATGGAGTTTCTATCATAGTATTTTTTTACTCTAGAGCCTTGGACTCCTTTATTCCCATTTTATCATGGAACGTTGTGGGTTGGTGGCTACTAATCATTTGGATAGTTGGGTAGCAGAGTTGGTCACAGGGGCCAAGATGTCCCTTAGCTCATTGGTGACTAGTTGTTTTATATACCTTAATGTCTTTTCCACCATGGTGGATTTGTGTATTATACCTTTAGGAACCTATGGATTTATCTTGGGAATGAATTGTCATATGGATCATAAATCCAAGTTGGATTTCTCTGATAAGGTTATCAAGTGTGTTGATGACCTTGAGACTCCTAGGGTGATATCTGGGGTCAAAAGACCCATTTCCCTTTGCATACTTTTTGTAATATAGCTCAAGCGGAGCATATAAATTTTTTTCAAATGTTTTCTATCATGGTGAATGATAGGTCAGAGTAGTTAGAGAAGGCTTCTCTAGATGACCATCTTATTCTTTGGGATTTCACTAATGTGTTTCCAGATGCATTGCCTAGTATGTCCCCTCCAAGAGAGATTAATTTTTAGATTAACCTTATACCAAGGGCTGAACCTATCTTGAAAGCACTATATCAGATGACCACACCAAAATTATGTGAACTCAAGATGCTACTTGAGAAACTTTTAGAGAAGGGCCTAATTTTTCCTAGTGTGTCCCTATGGGGAGCACCAATCATCTTCATGAAGAAGGACATATCCCTTCATTTGTGCATTGATTATCACCAGTTGAACAAGGTAACTATTAAGGATTTATGACTTGTTTGATCAAATGTGAGGAGCCAAGGTGATCTCTAAGATATACTTTAAATATGGATACCATTAGTTGCATATTGCAGAGGTAGATATTCATAAAACTATGTTCTGAATGTGATATGGGTATTATGAGTTTACAATTGTACCATTTGGGTTGACTAATCCCTAGAAGTGTTCATAAACCTCATTAATAGAGTGTTTCTCACTTACTTTGAATATTTCACGTTGATATTTCTTAATGACATCTTGATCTATTCATGAAATGAGGGAGAGCACCAATACAATTTGAGACAAATTCTACAAGTTTTGTGGGAGAATCAATTATTTGGCAACTTGGAGAAGTGTACTTTTGCTCAATCAAAGGTTCAATACCTTGGTCACATCATCTCAGGGGAAGGTATTTCAATGGAGACCTTTAAGATTCATTCCATTATGGAATTTTTGATGCCCACGAATGGTGCACAGGTTCGTAGCTTCATGGGTTTGACAGGCTATTATCGATGCTTTGTGTAGAATTTTTCTTGCATTGTGAATCCCATTACTTCATTTCAAAGGAAGGGAAAGAATTTTGTATGGTCAAAAGAGTGTGAAGAATCCTTTTAGTTTCTAAAGGATTGATTCACTATTGTTCCTATTTTAGTTGTACCTAATCCTATGCGGAGTTATTCTTTTTCACAGATGCATCGAAGGCAGGGTTAGGAGATGTACTCATGTAGGAGAGTAGAGTCATAATGTATCGGTCTCAAAAACTCAAAGACTAAAATTTGAGTTATCCCACACATGATTTAGAATTTGTAATTATCATTCATGTTTATCTAAGATTGCGTCACTTGTTGTTTGGTCACCACTTTGTTCTAAAAATAAACCACTTGAGTTTATATCACCTATTCATTTAGCCTAACCTCAATGCATGTTAAAGGCATTGGATGGAACTATTGTGAGAATATGATTATGAGATTTTGTACATCAAAGGGAAGAAAAATATGCTTGTTTATGCCTTGAGAAGGAGGTAGCATGAGTTAGTAGCAATGAGCTTATGTACTAACTTGTGAAGTCATATTTTTGGAGTAACTTTTGGAGGACAACCTCTACAAGGAAGCATGACGAGTGTTAGATTCTAGTTTGAATCTAACAGGTAGATTTGAAGGTTATTCTCTTGAGTTAAATGGTTTTTTTGACCAAAAAGGGTGTATTTATGTTCTTGTAGTAGGTGGCTTGCATGAGATAATTTTATCTGAGTCACGTAGAGCTCCTTACCAAGCACACCCTAGGGTTAAGAAGATGCATGCAAAGTTAAGGCAATTGTATCATTGGGTTGGTTTGAGGTGTGACATTACTGATTTTGTAGCTCATTTCTTGAAATGTCGAAGGGTCAAGGCCAAACATCAGCATCTAACAAGATTGTTATATCTTCGTGAGATGCTAAAATGGAAATGGGATACTATCTCCATGTATTTTATTGTAGGTTTGCCTACCTCATCATATCATCATGATGAAATCATGGTCACTATGGATAATTTGACCAAAGTAGCTCATTTTTATCTGATGAAGACTACTTACAATGCCAATTCTATGGTAAGAGTATTCTTAGATGACATCATCTGATTCCATAGGATTCCCTATAGATTATATCGGATAGAGATATAGTTTACACTTCACACTTTTGAACATATTTACAAAAGGCATTGGGCATGCAGCTCAATTTTAATACTTCCTACCATCTTGAGATAGATGGATAGACTGAGAGAGTCAATTAGGTTCTTAAGGACATGCTCCGCATGTATGTTATGGACTAACAGTCTCATTGGGAGAATTATTTGTATCTTGTTGAATTTACTTACAACAACAGCTACCATAGTTCAATCAAGATGGCACCTTTCCAGGCTTTGTATGGTAAAGCATGTAAAACCCCAATGAGTTGGGATCAACTTGAAGATAGAGTTGTGATTGGTCATGCTATGTTAGAATACATGGAATAATAGGTTGTTAAGATTCAGCAACACCTTGAGACTGACAAAGACCAATAGAAGAAGTATGTCGATAAAAATAAGATTGATCAGCATTTTCATGTTAGTGACAAGGTATTCTTGTAAGTGAGACCCAACAAGAGCTCTATCCATTATGGAAAAGGTTTGAAGTTGGCACCTTATTTTGTTCAATCATTCGATATCTCGGAGACTGTTGGCCCAGTAGCTTATTAACTGGATTCACCACCCAACCTATCTCATGTTCATGTTGTATTTCATGTATCAATTTTGCATTAGTATGTACCTGACATTACTCATGTACTAGATTGGATGCCCTTGTAGGTCAACACTAACAGAGCTTTAGTTTTGGAGATCGTGAGGATTATAGCATATAGGACATTGTCCCTTTGAGGCAGAGCCTTGGATCAGGTTAAGGCATAGTGGGATAAATATGATGAATCAATAGCTACTTGGGAAGATACAACACCATTGAGGGTTTGGTACCCTCACCTCTTTTAGTGACTTCCAGACAAAAGTCTGCATAAGGGGAGGGGGATGTAAGGCCCCTATTTTGTACAGTGCTCATCTTTGATAATTGATGACTGTGAGATTAGTGTTACTCAGACTTTGATTTTGGATTATGATATTAGCCACATCCTACTGAGGCATGCCAGGATTTTAAGGAGACTCATCATGTGTTGAGACCATGAGAAATACCTATTATCAATCTTTAATTTCTTAGTTATGAAAGTAAAATGCATTCATTTCATTTATGTGATGTAAAATATGGAATCTTATTATGTCCATGTGAAATGTTGATTAAATTATGTTTGAATCATTACTTATAAGCTTGTAAATTGGCAAATGCATGTGCATTATGATATGTGAATCTATCTATGTGAATACTTGTATTCATTGGTATGTTGGTTATTGATAATTGATTGGTGTCCTTGTCTTAATTAAATTGTATAGCTTTAGCTATTAGGTTAGATGAATTTGATGTGTGCATCGAGTGTGTAGGAACAAGGAAGGGCCAATGAAGGAATGAGACTACACCGAACAGGGTTATATCACTAAACATCTTACTTTAGACCTTAAACACTTATTGAATTATCATATTAGTTGATTGTCTAGATGTTATTCACCCTCTCTTTCAGCCTTAGTGTGTTGTATAGGTGGCCAAATTTTAAGTTTAGTTGGCAAAACTTGTTGTCTCCTCACCTTAAGATCTTGTAGCCTGGGTAGACGAATGTATAGAATGTCAAGTGGTTGATTGGAAAATTAATCCATTAATGACATGTGTCTTGAGCCAAGAGAAAGGTGAGTTAGTTTGGGAAGAAACCGTAGAAGTTTGTAGAGCCACCTGCACCATTATGGACATGGAAAAGAATGCTCCTTAATGAGGTAAGGGCTGATGAATGGGAGTGGTTGGTCGATTCTAGGATGTCTATATGTAGAAGTCGAGTCCTCCATTTGAGGGAATTTTTGGAGGAAATTTTTAGACTTTGGACGATTTAAAAATAATAGACTGAGTATAAGAGAGAAAGAAGAGAAAGGGAAGTGAGTAGGAAGAGCTGGTTAGGAGAGCTAAACCCTCAGGCTGCTAGAAAATAACACCCAGAGATCTTAGAGTCAATACGTTGCCTTATAAATACTTGTTTACAGGTTATGTTCTTTAGATGAAATCATTTTTGTTTCTATTTGATTGATATGTTGTTCTATGACGAATAAGACCACTTGGTTTATTATGTCTATATTCTTATCATTTCCATGGATGTGCATTGGTTGTCATGTAGTTCTTTCCCACTTGAGGGCCTTGGAGATACTTGTATTTCTCTTTGTTTAGCTAAAATGTTGAAGCTTTCTTGAGAAATTATGTATAGTTGCAGTGACATTATGAAGTGACTTGGTATGAGCAACACCTTTCATGGTGGCAGATTATTAAGCCCTCCCATGTAGGGCATAGTGGCATATTGTTTAACCCTTCCATGAAGGTCATGGTGGTAGATAGTTAATCCCTCCCATGCTGGGCATCATGGTAGATTGTGTGACCCTCCCATGACTTCTATATGGAAGCAATCAAGTGATGTATCCTTGTGTTATTTGTTCTAACAAAAAGCATGTGTTATTATGTGATTGCTTGTTTGTTGGTTGTATTTATGAAATGATTAGCTTCACTTGAATGATCATTTCAATGTTTATCTGAATTATATTTGGGACTCGGAGTGTCCTTGGGTAAGAACTGGGAATATGACTATAGGTTTGTGCACAGTCTTCCTTTGTGATATGACACCTTTGCTTTAGATACCCATACTTTCGATTATAGTGATGTACATAGGCTTAAAGATTGGATTCTCAAGATTAGGAGTGCCTAGAGCAATATCTTAATGATGGCAAAATGTTGGGAGATGAGCCCACCTTCAAATAGTCTGTAGTTGTAGTGGAGCAAAGAAGGTCCATTGTTGAAAACTCGTTGTTCTTCCATTATTAAATTAGGCCTAGAGCTGTGTCTCATGCTTATGTAATAGACAAATGAAATCTCATGTTTTGACTTTGATTGTAACCAGTCTGCTTGTAATAATCCTGTGAAAGTTAGTCTCTTGTGTATTGACCTAGCCATGGGTGATAAGTTATGTTATCTACTTGTTGAAACCCTTTTGTAAACTGGGATGTAACTAGTTGATATATACTCTGATTGTAGATCCTTTTAGAAAGGGATTAGTGAATGTAAAGTAAGCTCCTTATTCCATATGGCTTTGCTAATAAAATGATAACGCGATTCACTTGCTTAAATCTTTGTTAAGATCAGCCTATCAAATACGCATTGTGTCTCTTCTTATATTATGTTGTGATATATTTTAAGGGTTAAAATTGGTGGAAATTAATTAGAATGACTATGAGATTATTATTGGGAATAACAATATAGCTTAATTGTATAACCTAAATATTAATGATATTCTAGTAAAGTATATGTCTTGTGGAAGAGATCTTTGATTAAAGCATTTGAGTAAGCTATTTGTTGTAGACTTTTTAGACAATAAGACAAGCTAATATAAAAGAGAATTATAATGGAGATGGGCTCCATTGTTATAGAAATAATAATGTTATGTGAACCTTTAGGATTGATTAAGGTCACCCTTGTGAGGACTCATTACTGAAAGAAGAGGATTCTGAAGACCAGGATTTTGTGCTTTTACTTTTTAAGTAAATTTATCATTTGGTCTCTTTTCTTGATGAAACAAAAGGGGTCTAAGTGCCAATACTAGGAGAATTCTCTTCTAATGAATAGACCAATTAACTTGAAGAATTGAGTAGCTCCTTAAGTGATGTTTTGCTAGGTTGAGCTTAACCTGCAGATCTATTAATCGATTAGGCTTCAACACCTCCTTGTTTTGTTTTCAATTGATTATGCGAATGTCAACCCTTTATAGCTTGGATGAGTTTTTTTTAGGGATGCAGGCTTAGCTTCGAGCATGTTAATGAAAACAATCAATTAATATGCATATTCGACCTTATATTAGCTTAATTCACATTCATCAAATCGATCTCTATCTTTCGCTTCATTTTTGACTTAGTCAAATTTCTATGTCGATTGATTCCTTGTATTTATTTTTTGCATTAGCCGTTTATTGCTTTGGATTTTTTAGTCAATTTTACCTTAGCCTATTTTTCCTTTGAAAGTTGGTTGAATGATGCCATGCGGCATCATTCTGCTGGTCTGTGGAGTCAGCGTGGTAGTTAATCCCGTAATGCCTCCAAGGTTTTGTGATGATGCTAAGTGGTAACATCCTAGGGACTCAAAACCTCGGGAGGCTTTCATCGGTCTGAGGAACCCCTTAATACCTCTGAGGCCCTGGGGATCTGAGATGTTGCAAGGTGGTGGCAACCTAGAAATCAAAAGCCTATAAAGCTTAGACGTTCGAACTGGGGCCGAACCCTTTATGCCTCTAGGGCCCAATGACCCAATATTCCACCAAGTGGTAGCATCATGGTGCTCAAAAGCCTAGAGGGCTTAGGGTTTAGAGTTGAGTCAAGGGGCCCATGAGCTTGTCATATGGCACGACCACGACCCACAATGAGGTTTGGCATGATGCAGACCTAAAGGGGCCATGTGGCACCCGACCATGCTAGCGATAGACTGAGGTTAAAATTGATTACTGACTTAACATTTTAGCCTGATATTCATGGGCTTACAATAGTGAATGAATTATGTAGCGCTCATGGCTGAACTTGAAGGCTCTTTGACCTCATGTCTTGTAGCACACAATTGGCAAATATTTTCTTAGACAATTGATGAGAAAATCAAATATGTATTAGCATGTGTGTGTGTGTGTGTGTGTGTTTCTTGGGTCGGATTGTATGCAAGATAGTGGTAGTCATGTATGTTTAAGAGGGAAAAAATGGGCATGACAAGTTTAGTGTAATATAAATATCACAACTCATCCATTTATGAGATGCAAGCAACTAGGAGATTTTATATGCTCTTTCACTAATTTTTTAACGTTTGGTACAAGGGGTGAAAACACTTCATTAAATGCTCGTAGTAATAAGAGAGCATAGTCTATCCTTTTATATGAATTTCAATCCAATCTCATGTGTATTTATCTCTCCTAAAATGCATTAGTATGTTTGTGTATATATAGTCTTCTTAATTTCAAATTGAGACCTTATTGGCATGCAAGTTGGCAAAAATAAACATTGGGAAGCTAACAAACAAAGTCCAAAAGACCAACAAAATTGGCGAGAAGGTTCATGGAACCCACAAGGCACAACTAAACAAGATCAAGTTCTCTGATCTAGTCACGACTTAAATTGAATAGATTGATCTCGAAAATAGCCAAGATCAAAGGATCAATCTTGGTAATTAACCTAAAAATCCTAAAACAATGGTTTTGTACTTCATTGAAAATTGGGGGTCATGCAAAGACAAATAAATAGTCGATCTCTAGGTTTTCATAGACCCAAAGTGAAGTGAAAATAAAGTTGTAAGGACAACATAAAGTAAAAGAAGGCAAATAAAAACCAACATAAAGGGAAATGTGACAATAAACTTAATACGAACCATTGATTTATATGTCAAAAAACATACTAATACCATAGTAAATAACTAGTCTTATACTAAATTTTTGTGTCTACAAAAATGCTAGATTCTTATATCATTGTTAATAGTATATAAATCCCCCTGATTTTACAAGCTGTGAATTTATGGGAGTGGATTTTGTGTCATGCGTATTCAATAAAATTTAATTAAGACTTTATTGTTGTGCTTTTCATTATTCTCAACATATATTATTTGCCATTTTCATTTCATAATACAGATGAAATATGATATGAATGGTCATCAATAGGAGTCAAATGATAGACAAAAGGACAGACCAGGTCACCAATGTTCAGAATATGTTTCAATTGTAACATTTGAAACAGAAGGAACAATATGCCAAAAAATTTCAACCAGCGCAATTAAGTACAAAACATTTAAAAAACGAAAAAACAGAACAAAGAAAAAGAAGAAAGAGAAAAGGAAGAAAGTACAGAACATGGACAATCTTGGCAATAGAGTCCAAAACTCTGCATGTAAGGCCATTTCATATTGTCACATTTCAGCAAAGATGAGGAGATGAAAGCATAAACAATATTTACTACAAGCAGCAAACTATGTTCATGGCGGAAACTATAGATGCTTGAAAACTGGTCTTCATTGCAGTTTTGTCCCACAGCCTGGATGTTTTCTGCTCATTGCTTCCCAGCTTGCACCTCAAAGCTGGCATCCAACTCCAGAATTATGTACCAAAACTAATTACAAGTAGACCTTATTATCTTTATCTCGGACCAGACAGTTCCGTGGAGGACACTGCGGGGATAGATTCATATGTCCTTGCATTTCCTAACAACGAATCCTGATCACCTCTCTCCATGGGATCATACCCATATCCTTCCAAGAACTCAGGACCCCTCTGCAACAGCCACAAGGGTGCATCAGGAATATCACACTCGCCTTCCAGCATCTTCAATACAACACTCATCCATGGCCTCTTGTCGGGATTGTCCTGAATGCACCAGAATGCCACCTTAGTCATCCTGATAACAGCCTCCCGATCAACATTGTTCTCAAGCCTCTTGTCTGCCAGGTCCAGGTACCTGCCCTCCAGAGCCCTGAGCATTGCCCATGCAGGGAAATAACAGAGCCGAGGATCAGAGGCAGAAGGGTCAAAATTCCTTCTCCCAGACACCAATTCTAACAACACCATCCCAAAGCTGTAGACATCACATTTTTTTGTGGCAATGGAGTGCGTGAGCCATTCAGGAGCCAGGTAACCAGGAGTCCCTCTTATTGCTGTTACAATTTCAGTCATGTCCTCGTTCAGGAGCTTAGACATGCCAAAATCAGCAACTTTGGGCATGAAGTTCTTGTCCAAGAGAATGTTTTGAGGCTTTATGTCTAAGTGCATAATGGGCTCTCTGCATTGCTCGTGCAGATAGACCAGGCCTCGGGCAGTTCCTATGGCAACATTGTAACGTTGTTCCCATGTTAGAAAGTTATCGCTTTTTTCATCTGAATTTGGACTTCCTTGGCTTCCTGTTCTGGGTGGGAACAGCCATATATCCAGAGATCTATTTTCTAAAAGCTCATAAACCAATAGCCTCTGCTTACAGTATGCACAAAATCCTCTGAGTCTTACGAGGTTCACATGGCTTATGCTGCCTATGGTTGCAACTTCAGCTCTGAATTCCTTGTATCCTTGCCTTAGCCCATCTAGTTTTTTAACTGCCACTCTGCTATCATCTTTAAGAACACCTTCATAAACTGATCCAAATCCTCCTGTTCCAAGCTTTATGGTGAAGTTATCAGTGGCTTCCTTGAGGTCATGATATGTGAATCTTGGGGGAAGGCCTGGAAGAGTTTTCAGAAATGCTTCCTCTTCCATTTCTTCTGGGTCAATCTCCTCTTCGCTTATGTCATTCTCGTTGGCTTTGCTCTTCCGCATGCGCAGATTGGTTACAATGATCATGAGGCACAGGAAGAGAGCTGCTGCAAATAAGCCTACTGTTATCCCTGCTATACTACCAGCATTCAAGGAACTTGAGGCCGAAGTTTGGTTAGGTGGCATGTTATTAAGGACCTTGATATAAGCTTTGTCTGTTTGGTTTGACTTAGATTTCATGGTGTTCAAGGGGTCTGTTACGAGGTAACAGGAAGCAGAGCTATTGTGAAAGAAGGCCGCCGTACAAGAGCAGTTGGATGTGCACTCTGCCTTACACCTATCAATGCTGGACACATTCCTCAAGGGCTGGAAGAACTCATTTAGGTAGTAATCTGCTTCAACAGGCAAAAAATGATAATCCACAGAAGTTTGGGTGCAATCCAGTTCACCTGTTCCAAAAGTAAAATTTAGCAACATGGATTCAAATACAGTCCTATTTAAGTGCTCTACGTTCATGCTAAGCTTGTAGCAGTTAGGGAATATGCTACGGATGTTAATTATGGAGCACAGTTAAATATTCTAGATCTTCTTGGTTGCGTAGGTTATTAAAATGCTATAGATCAATCTTGGCTGGGTGATTCTCAGGTAAAGAATATGCATCCGTCCGGGACACTACAAAATTCAGAAGACCAAAGGATAGCACCTAATTGCAGAAGGAATCATTTGCAGGGCTGGCCCTGCAAATGATAACATGACACTAGCTTCGCCTGTGTACCCACTGCCCAGCAAAAGGGTTTAGTACTTACTCTGCACTATAGGGAGAAGAAGAGGTAGTCCTATAATTACGATTTGAGCCCTAAGCCTCACTAACTTCAATTATGATTTTTTTTTTTTAAATTATAATGCCCAATTCTGGGTGTACTTTAAGACGAGATGCAAAAATTAAAAAATAAAAAAAATCCGGTTCACCTGATCGGCTGTAGCATCCTTGGGTGACATCCAAATTCTGAATTTGGTCAAATTTATCAGGGGTTCCAGATCCTGGACAGCTGCACTGGCCGTCCACACAGATGCCGTAAGGTCCACACGCCTTTGGAAGAACACACTGGTCGGATTGATCTATCCCAAAGTCTGGACTCCACACTGAAGATTGGTTGTTTGTGCCTGGCACTTGAGGGAGCCTGTATGACCTGAGGTTACCATCGCTGTCCAGCCTTATGAACCTGTATTGGGTGTCATCAACGTCAGGTGCCAGATGCAACACACTGGTTCCATTTGAGCAAGAGTTAGACAACTTGCCAATGGTTCCATTGAATGAAACTTGCAGTTCTGTTCCTGTATACAAGGCCTTAGACTTCTGAGCAGACAAAGTATAGAAACATGGCCTTAGGATGCCTTCATAATCCAATCCAGGCAGCCCCAAAGACCAAAAAGGCTCTTCCAACATACTTATGTAGAACAGGACCATCCCTCCAGGCTCCATGACCAGCTTATAGGACCCTTGGCTAGCGTTTGTTGTAGAGACATTGGATACCAATGTATAGCCTGTCCTCAGCACCTGCCCAGGTAAAAGGGTATGTGTGGGATGGTCCCAACTCTGCCATACAACACTAAAACTTGATACAAGTGAAGAATTTGTACTATTATATATACACAAATTACCTGACATCTGCATTGCAACGGCCTTGTTCTGGGACTTACCAGTGCTGATATTCCAGGCCACTGTACCATCTGAGTCCTCCAATACCAAATCCCCACTACTCCCCAGACTGAGTACTGCGCCTTCTGCAACAGTCCTCTGTCTGTTTGCAGTCCAAATCTCAGTTGCAACAGCCGACGATGTGAAATTCACACCCAAAACAATGGAGAGAATAAACTTGCAAGAAGAATTAACATTGATGAATCCAAAACCAAATCTGTAATCCTCGCTCATAATGGCATTCCCCTCGCCATCTGTGACTGCCCTCAAGGGCCCCTGCACTGTATTATAGATTGGAAGGCTAAAGTTATTGACAACAGTCCAATTGGAAGGCAACACAAAGAAACTTGCTTCACATAGACCGATCAAACACCCAAAAACGAAACTGCGCAAAATCCTCGGAATCTTCATGGTGATAAACTTTACAGACAATCGACAATTCATGAATACTTGCAGCCTTTAGTACCTGTGTACTTAACTGTTGTCGGTATGTGAAATTGCAAGGAAAGTGATTTTGACTGCTAGACAAGACGAACCCATATTTATCCAGTATCCAGTCCAGTACTTCCCTTTGCTATAACAATATAAAAAAGATAAAAGGGAAGGGGAAAAAACGTGTTTGCTTGTAGCTGTTTTAATGGAGTACACATCAGTTCTACTCCAGTAATTTACAGGACCCAGAATTTACAGGTGAGATTTTTTTTGCTATGCGAAAGCGATATCAACTCTCGACCGTTTAGACAGTTTCAAACGCATGGATGAAAATAAATGAGCGCTTCAGATTTAAGCCTTCAGAATTGATCTGGTGTTCTACTACCTGTAGATCGGTCTCCGGAATTCTCAATATAAAAATTTAAAAAATAAAGGAATTATATATAAATAGGTGGCTACGAATGAATTTCCACGTGGAATTATATATAAATATGTGGCTATGATTGAATTTCCCCGTGGAAGAGGTGGCTTGAATTACAGAGTATGGAGGGCCATTTCAATGGGTTATTTTTGAAGTTTATTAGTTAATTATAGGGTATGGAGGGCCATTTCAATGGGGTTTACAATAGTAATAGTTGATGACAATTTTATTGTTCGTTAGAGTAAATTGGTATATAAGATCCAACGAAATATCTACATAAAATTGGTATATAAGATTCAATGAAATATCTAAGAGATATTTAAAGAAAATTGATATATAACATCTAACAAAATATTTAAATAATAAAAGATATTTAGATAAAATTTCATTCTTTATTTTTACTTTTTTATTTTAAGTTTTTTTTTTTTAATAGTTTTTTCGTGTTATTAATTGGATTTCATAATCTATTAATAAAAAAGTTTATTTGTAGATCCAAATTTAGGTGGAGAAGATGGTGTTGGATATCTGTCCACTGCAAAAGTTTTTTGATCATTGGAGGAGTGCCTCGTACAATATGCACAGAGTTTCATCGGATGGTCCATCTTACAGGGCCTCACCACCTCTTCCCAAGAGACGTCAAAGCAGAAGCCGGCCCTGCATTAAGGGCCACTTTTCACCTCGTCCTCCCTTAGGTGGTGGTTAGAGTGCTTTTGGAAACTCTGATGTTGGTCCTACCTAGAAATCTCTGATGAGTGTTATTGTCCCTACTCAACCCACTGATGGTTGGTTGATCACTATACATGATGACTCTCTAGATGGTTGGATTGTTTCGAAGATCCTAGACGTGGAACCACCTCCTTGGTCAACACTTTTTAAAGATGACCCTCCGCTTCTATATCCTACGCTGATAACATATGCTTAGTTATCAATATGATTATTCTTATCATATTTTATATAACAATTTACTAATATTTTAAGTCGAATTATTTACTCGACGTAAAGTTTGGACCATGATTTATCCTACCATATTACTATATAACCTTTTGTATTATATTTTAATTTCTTAATATAATATAAAACATTCTAATAATAAAATTAAATCACTTATAATATACAAGAATTAAATCATCTATAAAAAAAATGACACAAAATTAAAATTAATATAAAATTAATATTTATTTTTTTTCGAAACTATCACAATTTTAATCCAAAACCAATGTCTAGAATTCTCAAAATTAAAAATTAAAAAAATTAAAAAATTATTATATGTATGTATATATATGATTAAATTTCTACATGTGGAAGAGTTACTTTGAATTTTATTTTTATTACATAATAAAAGATTGTTTATAACTTTTTTGATCCACACTTTTTGAATCATAAATGTGTTCCATGATTAGGAAATTATATGAAGATGATGATTTTTAAGAATTTTTTTTTTTTTAAAACTAAAACGGGGGTAAAAATTTATTAAGTACCAAATAAACACCGATTACAAGTTTTTCTCCTGATCCATCAATTGGACCAGCTTTTGATACAAATTCAGAGGAAGCATTGTCTCCTCAGTAATACTCCAGGATGCCCCATTCTCCGAGGCCCACTTAGCCAAGCAGTCCGCAACCTCATTCCACTCCCGTGGAATGTGTTGGAAGGAAATCAAATTCAAAGAAGAACTTAATTGCCTAATCTGCTAGATAATAGCATTTAAATGCCAATCAATCTTACCAGAATTACCCTTGTTCAACAAATTAACCACTACTTGTGAATCCGATTCACAAATGACATTGAGATGACCACTTTTACAACAGCTTTCCACAGCCTCCAGGATGGCCTCAGCTTCCATCAGATTATTTGTATGACAGCCTTTATGAATAGAAAACAAGAATTGAATATTCCATGAGCTATCCTGGGCGATTCCTCCAATACCAACTGCTCCTGGGTTCCCTCGAGAAGAACCATCAGTATTTAATTTAATAAATCCTTCGTCTGGGGGCGTCCAATGCCCAACGCTGCTGACCGGCCGCGCCATCTTATACCTGCCCTTCGCCGAACTGTTGTTACTCCTCACCGCGCCATCCTTGGACAAGTCCATCCCCAAGCGCCAACACACTCCCGCAGCTTCCTGTTCCAAGCCGTTATCTGGCGCAGACCTGGCAAGAAGAGTTTCTTGCAGCGCATTAATTATTTTGCTCCACAGAATCCTCAGCTCCAGCTGCGCGCCCCTAAAGATTCTTCGATTCCGCTCCAGCCACAAGTTCCACAGAATGAAGGAGGGTCCCACCGCCCAAGCATTCTGTAACAGGGAGCTTTTTACAAGTGCATACCCCATTCGAGACCAAAACTCATTTAAAGAAGATGCATGCCTGCAAGGGGCATTCCACGCACTCCACCACAGGTGCCAGACCTGTTTAGCAAATGAACACTAGAAGAAAAGATGAGCTCCTGTCTCCTCGTTGTTATAACACAGAACACAAGTAGATGGTCCCTGAAATCCTCTCCGGCAAAGATTATCCCAGGTGAGGCATCTGTTGTGCATAAAAAGCCAAAGAAAAAAATTACATTTGGGCCACGCCATTCGATTCCAGACTTTCTTCCCCCACTGAACCTGTCCTTCCTCACCTGTTTGCTTAAGCAGAGTCTGGTATCCTGCAGCGACGGAGTACTGCCCTATTGAATCACCACTCCAGCCCAGTTCATCACGCCCTTGAAGCGCACAACACCTTCTAGCCTCAAGGATATGGGTTAATTCCCCTCTCTCCTCCTCCGAACCCCCAAGCGGCCAGTCAGAGGAGTGTTTCCACCTGTATCCAATGGTCGTTCCCATGTTATAAGCTTCCTTGTAATGCATCACCGTGCTCCATCCGGCAGCATGAAAGGAGTTCGCAAGAGTCTGCAAATGCGGGTGTGACTGTAAAAGTGGAGGCGCACCATCCCATGAGTCCTTCCAGAATAAGGCCTATGACCCACTGTGGCACATCTAGAAAAGGCCTTGCTTCACCAACTACGCTCCAAGCTTAAGGGTATTCCATATCATCGACCCTCTCCCCTCTAGAGGAAATCTGGCAATATCATGAAGATCAATGTCCGAAAAGTATTTGGCAGTCAGGATTCGGGCCCACAGGGCAGACTGGTTAGTGCACCAACGCCAGTAAAGCTTGGCAGCAAGGGCTTGGCTAGCCAAAATAGCCGAGTGCAATCCCAGGCCACCTTCCTACTTGGGCCTACACACCATGTCCCAGTTGACGAGACTCCATTTAGAATTCTGCAGATTGCCACTCCACAAAAACTTCCTGGACAGGGCATCATACTCTTTTAGAAAGTACGCTGGTGCACTCTGTACCATGCTCCGATATATAGGTAAAGCCTAAATAACCGATTGTAGCAAAATCACTCTACCTGCTATAGATAGCCATCTATAAGTCCAATGACTTACCTTCTGTCTCAACTTGTCCAGAATATTCTGCCAATATCTGCTGGGCTGTCGCCCCACTACAATGGGAACCCCTAAATAAACCACTAGGAGAGTTTGGATCTGAAACCAGAGAATGGCAGCTATTCTTCTCTGAATAGACTCAGGAGTATTGAAGAAGAAAATAAATGATTTATGATCATTAATTTGTTGTCCCGACGCCGCCAAATAATTATCCAGAGTGATGCGGAAAGCTTCCGCTTCCCTAATCTGAGCTTTACCAGCCAGGATAGTGTCATCTACAAATTGGAGGTGGGATAAGGTGGTTATCCCGCTCTCCCATTTCCACCCCTGTATAGCATAATGAGAGACTCGACATTTGAAGAGCCGCCCAAGCCCTTCGGCCATGAGAATAAACAAGTATGGAGAGATTGGATCTCCTTGCCGAAGCCCTCTAGACGCACCAAAAAGTTTCGTTGGTGCTCCATAACAAGAACCGAAAAGGAAGGCGTGGTAACACAGCTTGACACCCAACTAATCCAGTCCTGCTTGAAGCCAAATGCTAAAAGAACTTTCTGTAAGAATCTCCAGCTAACTCTATCATAGGCTTTGGCAAGGTCAAGCTTGATAAACATAGCCCTCTCTTGAGAGGTTCTCATGGAGTGAATAGCTTCCGAAGCTACCACCACACCATCTAGAATTTGTTTACCTGCCACAAAACCTCCTTGTTCCTCCGAAATAAGGTTGGGGAGGAGCCCTTTCAGTCTTTGTGCCATAAGCTTAGTAATCACTTTGTAGACAACATTGCAGAGCACAATGGGTCTATACATCTCCAGCGTATTCGCCTGCTCCTTCTTCGGGATTAGCACCAAGAAAGTAGCATTCAATGCACGAAGCATTTCTTTGCTTGAATAGGACTCCTGTATGACACTCATCAGGTCTTGCTTAATTATATCCCAGAAGTCTTGAAAAAAATCAGCTGGAAATCCATCTGGTCCAGGGGCTTTGCCTCTCTTCACGCTAAACAATGCTTCCTCCACTTCTGCCATCCCAATCGGGCGCATAAGGCCTTCATTCATTCTATCATCCACCAAGGACAGGATACAAGACAGCACTGCATTTTCTGCCCCTTCATCTGGCAATGTGTCGCTGTCAAAAAGTTTTGAGAAATACCGGACAACTTCTCTACTAATATCTTGAGAGGAGGACAGGTGTGTTCCATCCTGAGTAATAAGAGAAGTAATAAAATTTCCATTTTGCCTCCCTTGCACTGAATTGTGAAAAAAGGCCGTGTTCTTATCTCCTTCCTAGAGCCAGTCATTGCGGGCCTTCTGTTTCCAGTAGATCTCTTCCCGAAGCTCCCACTCAGTAAGCGTATTAGCCGCTCTAGCTTCCTCCAGGGGAAGGCCTTCTGAGAGCCCAGTTTCTCTTATTTGCCTAGTTATGCCGTCCAACTGGTCTTGCGCTTTCTTCTTCTGACACTGCAAATTCCCAAAACAAGCCCTGTTCCATATCTATAATTTCCTTTTAACATACTGTAGCTTCTTCAGGAAAGAGTACATAGCTGTGCCATAAGCTGGACCGCCCTGTCTCCACCATTGGCCTATGAGGTCATGAAGAGAAGAATCCCGGAGCCACATCAACTGGAATTTGAAAGGAGGCTTTTTAGGACCCCCAATCTGGCCTATGGAAAGTTTAATAGGCCAGTGGTCCGATCCCCTCCAATCTAAAATCTCACAAGTGAGAGTGAAAGCACTAGATTGCCAGAAAGAAGAAACTAAAAATCTATCAAGACGTTCAGAAATGGCAGCATTACCTGTTCTTCGGTTGCTCCATGTAAATAGCCCATTGGAAGGTTTCACATCCGAGATGTGAAGCGTTTCATTATTATGGCGAAGGCACTCAGAAGAGGGGCCTAAACGGCTTAGTCCACCTCGTTTCTCCTCCAAGCTCATTACAGCATTAAAGTCACCAACTATTATCCACAATAAGAAAGGAAAACATTGCCGGATGTACCGGATATGTGCCCAAAGCTGTTGCTGCCCCTCAATGTCAACAGGTGCGTAAACTGTGGTAACCAGGCATAACTCACCGGTTTCCAAGGAAGAGGCCGCCATTGACAAGGCCGAAATATTGGAAACCCAATGACGTGGCAAGATTTTCCTCTGGTCCCATCCTATAGCTAGTCCTCCCGAGCTGCCTCTGGCTCCTACACATTGCCATTGCCCAATATGCCAAATATTTGGCATACAAGCAAATAGAGAATCAACTGAAAGTTTCGTCTCCTGGATGCAAAAAATATCCGGGGAGTGATCCCACACCAATCTATGAATAGCTTTTTGTCTGGGGTAGCTATTCAAACCCCTTGCATTCCATGATAAAATTATCATTAGATGGATTGGGGAAAATGCTCTTCTAAGGTCTTGACAACCCCAGATTCCACCAATAAATCACCTGTAATTTTAAGTTTATCTTGGTCTTTCCTCCATCCCACTTTAGGAGCAGCAGATGATGTGACCTTTTTGAATTGTTTCTAACTTAACCCAAGGGCCATTGCAGGACTTTTGTCTTTTTTCCAAGCATCACCCTCCTTCACCAAATCTGCCCATTTAACTTCCTTCTCCTTAAGCTCATTCGCAACCACAGGCTGCCCTTCCTCTAATCTCAGAGGTTCATCTAGGGGTGTTTGATCCATCCTATCTTGTCCTTCCATGAGAGCTAAAGGTTGCTTCTACTGCCCCGAAGCTTCTCCTTGATCCTGCATCCGATAGCCCTCTTCAATAGCCATATTATCAAGGGCCTCAAACCTGTTAAAGCCCTGTTCCAATTGCCTCTCCACATTCCCTCGCCTCGGTCCTCGGCCTCTTGCTCGCTTCCTAATTGGTATGAAATCATCCACTCCACTATTAAATTGATCAACAGAACCCTGCGCCAAACCCCCAGAAATTGGATTTTTACCTTTACTCAGTCTATCCGGTTGGGTTTTTGCTCTTTGACTCTACCCCACGCTCCCAGTTCCCTTACCAACAAACACTGAAGATGACGCTGAGATTTCTGGCATTGGTCCTTTATCTTTGGCAGCTTGGGGGCACTGTCTATGTAGATGCCCATATACATGGCAGATTCTACACCTGAAAGGAATGGATTCATAGTCAATCTGTTGAATCCATGTCAGTGAACCCATACAAATCTCCAATGAATCAGGAAGAGGCTTGTTTAAATCCATGTCTAAATAGACACGAGCATATGTAATGAATTTCTTGTCTAAAGATTGATGTGCTATCGCTATTGGTGTTCCCAGCATAGCCGCTATCTGTCTGAGGATGTCTTCCCGCCAAAATTCCAGCGGCAGCCATGGGAGACGCACCCAGCCTGGGACGCAGGCTGGAAGTTCCTCAGCCGTATTAAACCCCACATGCCATGGTTTGAGAAATAGGACCACTCGCTCATAGAAGTAAGGGCCACCTTCAAAAATGCGATTACGATCCGCTACAGAGGAGAAACTCACCAGAAAGTAATTATTTCCTGCCAACATAATGTCAAAATCTCCATCAACTGCCTAGGAGCGCCTAATCCAGGCTTCCAGAGCCGGCTGAGGGATTCTAATTCCCAGGAACTTGCAAATCAAGGTATGTGATGAAAGGTATTCAATGTCCTCCTGAACTGTTTCTTGTGGAATGACTAACACCGGTCGGTCCTACCTTCTGAGCAAACATCCATTAACTTTATTCAACTTCACCCTCTCACTAGAATAGAACGCCGTTTGGCCCGAACCCCTTTCTCCAAGAGCCGCAGCATCCAGCCTGGGCCCTGTTGCCGGTTCGCCTGTCACCGGGTCGCCCTCGTGCCCTTCCCCGCACGCAGTCATCTCTCCGATGATTTTTAAGAATCTTTGACTTTTTATATTTTATTTATAATTTTGTGATTGTGTTTATTGAATTTTTTATTATGAAATTTATTTTTTAAATTATATTTATTTAAATATTTAGTTTATTTATTTTATTATAAAATAAATATATTATAATTGATAAAACTATTTTAGTTTAGATTAGATTGATGTATAAAATATTTTATTTTTATTTTTGTAATTATTTTTGTTAATTCTTTTAATTATTTAATTTAATTGTAAAAGTTAAGTTATATTATATAATTATAAATTAAATATATAATAATTAATAATAATAGTTATTTTTAATTAAAATGTTGTACAATGACATTTATTTATTTTAATTAAATTAGAGTACAATATCATCCTTTTACTTATTTTATTATAAAAATAAATGTATCATAATTGATGGAAAAAATATTTTAATTTCGATTAGATTGATGTATTGAATACTTCAATTTTATTTTCGTAATTATTTTTATTGACTCTTTTAAATATCTAATTTAATTGTAAAAAATTAAGTTTTACTATTTCATTATAGATTAATTACATTTTAAATAAAAGAGGGGTTAAAATTTATTCAAATAAGAAGAAATACAAAGCAAGGGCATCAAAGAGCTTTATCAAGTTCCACTAAGTGATCTAACTGTTGAGACAAACCTAAAGGTAATTGACCCTTATCCACAATATTGCAATTTTGTATTTGATCAGAAGCTCATTTGCCCAAACAATTTGCAACGCCATTCCACTCCCTAGGAATATGAGTGAAAGTAATAGAATCCAAAAAAGCACACAAACTAAGAATCTGGTTAACAACTAAAACTAACTGCCAACTAACAACATTAGAATGTTGTCGGGTCAATAAATGCACTATCACCTGCAAATCAGATTCACAAATGAGTATGCTCTATCTAAGAGCACAAGCATGCTTCACATCATATAAACTAGCAAGAGCCTCCATCAAATTATTAGTATGATGACCCTTATAAACAGAAAAAATAAACTAAACAATCCCCAAGCTATCTCTACCAAGTCCACCAATTCCAGCATGACCAGGGTTTCCCCAAGAAGACCCATCCGTGTTGATTTTCAAAATGCCTTGTAGTGGAGGACTCCACCTCCCCACCCTATTTATTTTGCGAATAGGATATCTACATATATTTCTCATGCGCTGGCCATGTGGAGCAGGAATATGGAGACGATTGTCAAAAATAACATCACCAAGGTCCACAACGTCTGTCAATTCACATTTTGCCAAAACAGTTTCTCCCAAAGAGTGGAGAATTTTCCACCACAAGTGGTGGGCCCCCAACAGCACATCTTGAAAGATCCAACAATTCCTCTCCAACCAAATATGTCAAATAATAAAAGAAGGGCCAAGAGTCCAAGCAACTTGAAGAAAAGAAGTTTTGACAAGGGCCTTGCCCCATTGAACAAAAAACTCAGCAAAAGAAGAGACATGCCAACAAGCTTGATTCCACACATCCCACCAAAAGTGCCAAATATGTCTAGTGAAGGAACACAGGAAAAAGAGATGAGAGACACTCTCTTCACTATCCCGACACAACACACACATCGAGGGGCCCTGAAAACCACACTTGCATAAATTATCCCAAGTAAGACACCAGTTGTGGACCACCAACCACATGAAAAAATTGCACTTGGGCCATGAGAACTTGTACCAAACTTGCTTCCACCAAGAGACCTACCCATCCCCAAAAGTCTGCCTCACCAGCTCAACATACCTTGTAGAAACAAAAAACTTCCCAGATAAATCACTGCTTGCCCAAGCCAAAACATCATTCCCAACCAAGGTAGTGCACTCACGGGACGTCAGAATTTGTGCCAGCTCTTCCCTATCTTCCTCAAAACCTCTTGGAGGCCATTCAGAAGGATGTTTCCAGCGAAAATGAACAACCAACCCACAATTATGGGCAATCTTATAATGATCAACAGTGTCCTAGCCAGCAGCAGTAAAAGTATCACAAAGGCGCTGAAGGTGAGGATGAGTAGAAAGGATAGAAGGATAACCATCCCAAGAATGCAGCGAGAAAAGAGCTTGAGATCCCATATGACAGATCCAAAAGAGACCATTCTTTACCAACTGAGTCCCTATTTTGAAAGTATTCCAGATCATAAAACCCCTTCTTACCAAAGGAAAGCGGGGAATAAATTATAGATTAATTACATTATAATTGATAATGATATTTATTTATTTTAAATGAAATTGGTGTACAATGACATTTATTTATTTTTTAATTAAATTGGTGTATAATATAATTGCTGAAAACAATATTTTAATTTTATTAGATTGATGTATATGATACTCCAATTTTATTTTCGTAATTATTTTTACTGATTCTTTCAATTATCTAATTTAATTGTAAAAAATAAATTTCATTATTTAATTATAGATTAATTACATTATAATTGATAATAATATTTATTTATTTTAATTGAATTATAGATTGATGTATATGATACTCCAATTTTATTTTCATAATTATTTTTACTGATTTTTTCAATTATCTAATATAACTGTAAAAATTAAATTTCATTATTTAATTATAAATTAATTACATTATAATTGATAATAATATTTATTTATTTTAATCAAATTGATGTATAATGACATTCTTTTAAATTAAATTGATATACAATTTACCCTCCCCATTAGAAAATGATTTTCAGTCTTTATTATTGTAATAATTTTTAAATATTGTTTCTATCTAATAAAAAAAATTGTCTAATATAAAAATGTTATTGTCTTCTGTATGACCGTGTACATTTCAACACATAAGATATGTTACTTAAGTGGTGTTGAATACTAAAATTAATTTTAGTTTCTAACACATAATTGAGCAATAATTTTAGACTAGATAAATCCATGCAATTGCCTAGTGTGTCTTTAGGTTAATTTTAGAATAGATAAGATTACTTTGTTTTCATATAAGTAGTTTTTACTTTTATTTTTAGATAGATTTAGAATTATTTATTTATTTATTAAAAATCACATTCACTTATAATTGTACATATATATTGTACTGTATCAATTTTTTATTAAGGATAATGAGGAAAGATATTGAAAAAGAAAAACGAATATAATGAATATGTTAAGTTAATTTTTTTTAATTGTGTGTGGCATATTGATATTGAGTTATTTATTATTTAAATTTTATCTTCGCTGAACAATTATATTTATAAAAAAATATTCAATTGGTATCAGAGTAAAGTTTGGGTTGTATTTTTTTGTTTCAGATCTTTCTAACAATTGATCATGTCAAATTCTAACTCTCTTCCGATTAAATAATTTAATAGAAATGACTATGATTTTTGGAGCATCAAAATGATGACTCTTTTATTAAAGAAATATTTATGGGAGGTTGTAGAAACTAGTCATGAAGAGTCAGTTGATTGGGCCACTATTTTAGTGAATGACAAACAAACCAAGAAGGAAGCTAAGAATAAGAACTCACAAGCTATGTTTCATATTCAAACAACTCTAGATAAGATCCTATTTCTAATAACTTCATGTGCAAGAACATCCAAGAATGCTTGGAAGACTCTACCAGAAGCTTACCAAGGTATTGAACAAGTCCAAGTGGTTTGGTTACATCCTTTGAAGAGAGAATTCGATAATTTGATGATGCAAGAAGTTGAAAGTGTGAGTGATTGTTGCATAAGAGTAAATGATGTGGTTAATAAGATGGCTACTCTTGGAGAAATGTTGAATAAAGAGGTTATGGTGAAAGAAGTGTTAGGTTCTCTAAAATCAATGTGAAACCATGTTGCCATCATTATTGAATAAAGTAAAGATTTGACTACTTTTGAGTTGGATCTCTTGTGTCCCATGAAGAAAGACTAAGACACACATTTGAAGAAAATGTTGAGAAGGATTTTGCCTCAAAATTTAAGATCACAAAGAGTGAAGATACCAACACTAAAAAAAAAATCAACCAAGCTCGGGTTACATCATTAATACACTAAAGATGATAAGCCAATGAATGTTTCAGAAAAAAAAGTCATGGCGAGCCGTTATAATTAAGTTCCTTTTGAATGTAGCCCAAAAACCCCTATATAGTCTTTCTATGCTAGATATTAGTGTTTATGTTCCTTCTCTTCTATGAGCTGAAGTTAGATTCACACTCCCATTAATCTCTAATCCTTCTACGAATTGATTTGTAAATACCTCTGCTTCTTGCACCCTTGTCTTATTCTTGCACTTCTCTAACTCCTGCATATTGTGATCCTTATTCTTTGTTTCCTTGTATTTCGTAACACCCATTTGTGCCAAGGTATTCCATGTTATTTCCCCCTATTTATATATTATGTGTCATTCTCTCTCACATCGTGGTCTTCCACACTCATCCCACGCCCCTTGCATCTTCACGCTTATGGATCAAAATTAGTTAGAATATATTATAAAATTTGGGTCTAATAGACACAATGCACGTATAGTTTCAAAATATTTCACTCAAATATATGACATAAATTATGAAGAGACATTTTCACAAGTGGCAAGATAAGAGACAATTAGAAAGATGATTTCACTAAAAACTCAAAACAAATGGAGTAACTTCACATGGATATGAAAAATTCCTTCTTGAATGGGTACTTAGAAGAAGAAGTATGTATATAGCAGTAACAAGGTTTTGTAGAACAAGGCAAAGAAGATCAAGTCTACAAGTTGAAGAAGGCCTTGTAGGCCTCAAGAAAGCACTAGGAGTATGGTATGCTTGAATTGATGGACATTTCAGAAAAAGGCTTCAAAAGAAGCAAGATTGAGCCTATTATGTACTACAAGCAAGTGTAGACATCCAATTCTTATCACTATTTGTGTTGAAATTATCAATCTTACTCGAATTGCACTCAAATGCACATTTTAGGTCAAAATCCATAAAACACCCTAAATGGTTCAAACTTGTCACTTACAAGTGCCAGTTTAGGTCAAAGTATCCCTAAATAGGGAAATGCATTTTATAGGCTAGCTAACTTTGATCAGATCATTTCGAGTCAAAATGACAATTTTTCCATTTAGTACTTTGATTCACTCTTTTCTTCTAATTCATTGGTACACATCACCTTTGTTATTTGTTGTTAGCAACATCCTAAATAAGAATATAGCTTCGACACATCTAACATCACCTTCCAATTCCTCTCGAATAAGATTACGACCTAGTAATATGACTTTCTTACCATTTTGATTAGTTGAGGGCTAATTTTCAAATAATTACACAAATGTTGATTAACCTTGTTTAAGGCTAATTAATCCAAATCAAGATTTTAAGTAAATTTTTCATGAGAGTTGTTGAATTTTTTTTTTTTGAAAATTGATTCTTATTAACTGCATCATTAGGTGACATCATTTCTTGGGAAGACATCCCTAGACCATAAATGCCACAAATATCAGGATTATGGGTCACCCATGCCTAGTTAATGCCTCCCATGCCTCTTCAATGCCCCTTCTTCCAGGATCATGATGAAGATAATTATGGATTTAATTCTAAATATTATGATTATTCATGGCCACACATCTCAATCTTGAGATAGATGGTCATGGTTGATCCTGACCATTCTCAAAAATCTATAAATAGAAAGGCCATGGACATGAATTTTAAGCTATTTTGGTGCAAGGTTATTATGCTCAGATATCTTCAAAAGCTCGAATATTGCAAAGTTATAATGTTAAATTATTTCCACAAGGCTTTGCATTTGATCATAGATTTTACTTGCAAGCTTCATTGATAGGCTAGTTTAGTGATTTGGAATCATGAGCCTAAGTTTTATGGAGTATTCTTGAGGCATTGGAGGAGCTTAGCACCATTGTTGACAAAGACAAAGATGCTTGATCAAGGGAGAACATGTTTTTGAGCCACATGGGTATGGTGAATCCATTTGGAAAGATAATATGGTGTTGTTTTCTTTCATTTGTTTCTTGCTATCTTTTGTAATTCACATAAGAATAGATAGGCTTGGTTAGTTTGTTCTTTATTCATGTTTCATTATTTATGGAATAATGCTTGACTAACTTGATTTATAATCCTCTATATATCTTCGCTCGGTGGGATAAGACGCATCCTACACATGAAGAAGATCATTTTACAACTCTAAAATATCCATTTGGACCCTTAAAACTTGTGAAAATTTATTTTCTAACTTTATTTTTCCATTTTTATTTGCCATGGTTTTCACATAGTAACCAATGTTAGCAAAAATATCAACATCAGTTACCTACTTAACTAACATTGATTAGTAAAATTGACATCATTTAGATCTCGGTCAGCCAAAGTAATCATCATCGGTGGTAATAACCGATGTCAGTCATTATGTTTTTATTAAAACACAAACTCAAGAGTTACTTTTTCAAAGTTCATTTTTTCAAGCTAAAAAGAGCTTCAAAGCTAATAGACATGCTAACAATTTTGCTGCAGGACCAAACTTGATATTTGTTTAAAACATGTTTAAATCACCTTTGCATGCTTAAAAATCAATTAGGAACTTTGTTTTGGGTATTTAACAAAGAATTTAGATGTTTTGGTGAATTTTTTCAAAGTTTGCAACTAAGACCAAGGGGTCAAATGAACACCACCAAATATTTTGTTTAGGTTTAAAATTGAACACACTTGTCAATTTTTGTTTGCAATAGTTGTTTAATTAGATTTTTTTTGGCAAAAAGAGGAATGTTACGTGTATGCTCTTCCATTTATCCCCTATAAGGAACCCTTGGAATTAAAAGCACCATTCCTATTACAAATATCCTAGTCCAAGGCTTAGAAATAATGTTGCCTAAAGCACTCCCCAAAAACTCATCAAAGTTTGGGTGATCTTGAAAATGACCCTAAAGTCTTTCTATTTTATGCTTTCTTTATTTTCATGCTAACTTGGCTTGCGAGGGGGATGTCATTACCTCCCATGAGTTATTTAGGGAAGCTTTGACTCAGGGTTTCACCTCCCAGCATTGACTTTATTTGACTCCTTTAGAGTTGCACATGGGATGTATCTGCATTTAGACATTGCACTACACTAAGCGAACAATAGGATATAGTGGTTGTAAAAAAGACTAGACCTTTTAAAAACTAGACAATGCTATGGTCACCTAATTTTTGTGCTTTTATTTTGCATCATTTGACATGAAAGTCATTGTACAATTGATTCCCCTAGAACGATAAAAACTTTGCTAGTTTAATAGACCCCACTTTGCCATACCTTGTCAGTTTAGACTTAAGATGTTTGTTTTTTGTCATTAGCTTACTTGGTCTTGATTTGTGTCTAAAACTACTTGTTAACTCAAAAAACTTAACCAAATCACATTTTCCTCAATTTTATTGAGCAAGGGAGGCATTACGATGTCTAAATGGAAAACTCATCTTTTCCTTGTTCAATTTGTTATCAAAAGCATTTGTGTCTTGTCATCCACTTTGGCACAATCATGTTGCCTAATTGAGTCTAGATATTTTACCTAATTTGTTTAAATCCTTCATTTATAATCCACATTCAAAATTGAACCTTTCTGAGTTCTAAAGGTTGGTGTGTCAAAGTGGGTTCACCATTTGCACACTAAGCTTGTTTTAACTTGGGTTCAATTTTTTATTTGAATTGAAGGTCATTTATTAAGACTCAAAATCACATTATCATCTTGGTAGACTCAAGTCATCTTGTGTATCGCTCATGCTTTGGGTCTTAGAACATATTTTATCCTAATAGAATCATGTGGCAAAGTTGTGATGCCTATTTGGTCCTAGCTTTATACTCAGTGATTTGCGTATATTTTTACATCTTGAGTTACTTAGTCCATTTTGTCTTCTTCGTAATCTGAAGAGCTTCCTCTAAACTTCTAGCATCAGCTTGTCAAAATTAAAGCTATCTTTATGGTGTGGGTGTATCACAAAGATCTAGGCTTTGGTGTACTTGTTTTCACCTTGGGTCTTTGAGTTACCTTATTCTCTTTCGATCTATACGATTTCAACTTTACCAAAGGTTGAGTAAATTCATGAACCAAATATTCTAAATTTTCCATGGTTTCAAATCACCCTCCTTTATAGTCTCATTGGTACCTTGGTTATTTTTTTAAAAGAGAGCCAAAGCATACTTTGATTGGTTGTTGAACATTGGTCCAAAGTTAGTCAAACACACAGAGCAACGCTTTTTAGACATGACTCAAAGGTTCACTCGTAGTGGAGCCTTTTATGGTCTTAGTTATGAAGGTGAGAAATTTTATGATGGTCAAGATAACCCCATTGTTTTTTACGATATCCCCACAATAGTAGGATACAAAGATGATTACAATGGATATCAACCCCAAGAAGATCAAGATGAAGCCCTTCTTAGATTGATAGAATCAGGTGCTAGACTACCTTCTGATTTTCCTATAGAATAATTACATACCTTAGTTAGAGAAGGAGAACAACGACGGCAAGAGCAAGATTTTGTACAAATGAACATACCTTCTTCCTCTAACAAAGGAAAGGAAATACAAATAGAGTAAAAACCCACAAATCTGGATCTTCTAGCTATGATCAAGATAATAAGTTTATGATATGCATATCAACTTATCACAGACTTAACTAACTTCCTAGTTGCCACTTCAATTCACAATAATGTTTTTAAATAATAAGGAAATATGGTCAAAATTATGCAACAAATATTGGATGAGGACATTACCATAGTAGATCAAGGTAATCTAAATGAACAGTTAAAGTCACAAGAGACCTTACAAAGAATTTTGTTTGATACGGAACATACATTCTTCAATCATCAAGAACCTCTTGTTACTTTACAAACTTAAAAACCCAAACATTCAGTTTGAATTGAGGAAATCCCTCAAGATAATTTGGCTAGTTTTTTTCAACCAACCCAAAGATTGGTAAAAAAACATAGAAATTTCCAAAATCAACAAAGTGCAAAACAACCAGATTCAAGGAATGTTTTACAATCCATGAATCAACAGCCTATGTTCCCAACTCAAACAACAAATCAGAACCAAATCATGGATCAAAAGGTATACAATCCATATAGGTCCACAAAAAACCAAGGGCACATTCCACCTCAACAACAACAAAACCATGGGCACATTCTACCCCAATAGCAACAAAACCAGGGGCACATTCCACCCAACAACAAAAAAACTAGGGGCACATTCCACCCCAACAACAACAAAACCAGGGGCACTTTTCACCCCAATAACAACAAAACCAAGGACACATTCCACCCCAACAACATCTTATCCAATCCACAAATGCACCAAACATGCAAGAATGGAATTCTATGAAATAAATTGTCCAAAGATTGGAGACGAATAATAGAGTCAAAAAGTACAAATTTAATGAGATATGCCCATATCCATTTGACTTATCTATTCTCCAAAACCCCTTTCCACCTCATTTTGAGGCACCCAAATTTGAAAAATATAAAGGGGAAGGAGATCCGTGTGAACACATACAGACATTCTTCATCCTATGTCAAGAGGTTGCTTATAGTAGCGAGTACTTACTACTACTATTTCCATGAAGTTTAGCGGGACAAGCTCTTGATTGGTTGCTTAAACTACCCAAGAGATCAGTTGTGGATTGGAGTGACTTATAAAAAAAAATTGTTAACCATTTATCATATAACATAAAATGTAAATTAACCATTATTGACTTATGCAAAGCCAAGCAGTGTGATGGTGAAAGTTTTGTTGCATATCTACAAAGGTGGAGAGCTTTGGCAAGCCACTTTCAACACAATTTACCAAACAAATAGTTGGTTGATATCTTTGCATATAAGTTGCATCCTGAAGTTGTGCATAATGTATAGTTAGTTTGTGCTAACTCATTTGAATAAATAATAGATAAAGGAGTGTAGATTGAGAAGGCTCTTATTGCTAGGGGCCTTGTTAATATCTTTGCACAAGGTCAAGTGTCTAATTAGACTAAATCACTGACTCCTCAAATAGTTATGTAGGATAATTCTAAGGGCTTTAACAAAAATAAGAACATGGTTGGAAATGGGGGGACAAAAACAAGACATGTACAAATGGTACAGGCTTTGCCTCCTCCAAATGTATAATTAACTCCCTCAAATCCACTACCTACTTTGCAAAGACAACCTCCAAAAAGGACATTTCATAACAATTTTAGAGTCTTTAGGAAGCTATGAGAATTAGTTGAAATAGTGTTACAAAATCTCATTACAACTAATTTAATTATATGGCCCGTATCAAGGCCATTTCCTCAAGATCGGCCAAAACCAGACTAGTACAAAGAGAATGAATGGTGTAACTTTCATCATGTTGCTGGTCATGGTGAATATCATTGTGTTCAATTGTGACATATTATTAAGGACTTTATTGAAAATGGTGAACTAGAAATTAAGTTGGCCCCTAATCAGGGCACAAATCAGGATATGGGAATCTATAAAGACCCCTTTCCTCGACATGATCCACCACCACCAAGAAATGATCAAAATGGTCATAATCAAGGATAGAGGCAGAATTAGAAGTAACAACAAGGTCAAAATCATAATTAGCATAATCAAGATCATAATGCCCACACTAATAATATGGCTTATAACAATGTACCTTATGATTATAATAACACTGTGGGATGCAATTCTACAACCGACATTACCACTATTACTGTGATGCTGCATGGCCAATCTCATGTTCCTCACAACACGAGACCCATAATTATAGGGTTAACACCCTCTCCCCCTATTAATACCATGTTGGGTTTGCATTATCATGTTGCTACTCTATTTGCACGACTTACTAATCCTAAACAACAGTAGCTTTCTTATAAAGTCTCCTCACTGACCCAAAATTATAGAAATATAGTTAGTCATTCATGAATCACCATCCAAGGCCCTTTGCCTCCCTTTTTTAATTATAATGACTCCTTGCCACCTCTAGGTTGTGCAGTCGTAACTAGACGCCCGTGAGTTACCATTAAGGGCCCTTCACCCACTTCTTTCCATAAACCCAATGAGAACATTTTACCAATGGTTCCAAAGTTGAATATTGTCCTAATAAAGACTAAACTAGTTCAATCCATAGTTCAAAGGCCTTATAGTCTAATAGATCAATTAGATAAAAATCCTACGTAAATTTCTATATTAAAACTCTTGCGGACATCTGATGTTCATAGAACCATTTTCAACAAACTTTTACAAGAGTCTCTTATGCCTAATGATATAAACCTTGATAAGTTCTAGAACCTAGTTAGACATTTATCTTCATTTTGGCAGATCACATTTGATCAAAAGGACATGTCCACCCTTGGTCTGAACCACAATAACCCACTATACATTAAGATAATCATTGCAGATCACAAGATCAAGTGGGTTCTTATAGATAATGGTTCAGGGTTGAACACCATATCTCTTAAATTGGTGTGATGATTGGGTTATATGGATAAATACATTCAGCCAAAAACTATTACAATCAAGGCTTACAATAATGCCAAGAGGGACTCATCTGATACAATTTGGTTGCCAGTCATGGTTGGGTCTATTTATCATCACACATTATTCCATATTATGGATATTGAGCTTCTTTATAACATACTTCTTGGTCATCCTTATATCCATGAAGTACAAGCAGTTCCATCTACTCTTCACCAATGTCTTAAGTTTCCCCATGATGGGATCAAGGTTACTATTCATGCTGATCAGCAACCATACCAATACTATAAACATCTTAAAGTAGAGTTTCATAATTATAACTATTGCCTATGTTCTAAATTCATTGCAAAGAAGAACAAAGCCATTATTTCTCATCCATCTCCATCTAATTATATAGACCCTAGTGATATAGCCTCCACTTCAACTAATCCATTTCCTACAGCTCTAGCCAAATAGGTTATAATTATTAAAGACGCAGGCATTTCCACGTACCATTTAAAGGGCGTCCTCCATATTAAAAAATTACCAAAATCCCCTAAAACACTTGGTAAGTCTAAAACTTCTCAGACTCCTAACAGACCCGATTAGATTTGGCAACCAAAGAAGAAGCAACCAAAACCTCCTGTGGTTTTTGTACATGCAATTGCACCAAAGAAAGATCAAGAGGCTTTTACCGAGGGAGATTGGTTATATTCTAAAGGCCTTGCTAATTATTTTTTAGAATTCAAAGTATCCTATCCCTAATAGGATAATGGATCATCTTGACTATACAGGGAAAGGCCTTGGCCCACAGGTGCAAGGAATTTTAGAGCCCTTATCAACTAGAGTTATCAATTGGAATCATGGTCTTGGATTTAAACCACCAGAGCATGACCTCATAACATTTGGTAGTGACTCTTCTGAAGTGAATAGTAACAAGGCTCCTAGCAATGACACAACATCCCATTATAGCCTTTTCGATGAGCTTGTTGATTCATATTTGTTTGATTCAAATGCCATGTTGACCATACCACCTATTGGAGCTTCCCATCTTGAAGTAAAAATTCATCCTATTGGAGCTTCTCATCTTGAAGCAAAAACCCATCCTAGTGGTGCTTCCCTTCTTAAATCAGGACATTATATCTTTACCATTGGTTCTTCCCATCTTGAAGCAAACCCTCACTGTAACTTATGCTTTTGCCATCTTGAACTCATGGATTAGGATAAAAAAAATTGGTCATATGCCTCAATGAGTTTCAAAATCAAGCATTGATTGTAAAATACATGGGCCTACGAGATGCATTCCCCATTGGTGATCATAAATAGGGTTTTGATTTTTCATTGAATTCTTCTACCTACTTTGGAGAGCAGGCAAACTTTCTTTGTCATAATAAAGAATAAACATCACGATATTCAGGTGAAAACCTCTTTGAGGCACTTGTTGATCAGGGAAAAAGTAAAGAAAAATACAAGCCTTTGAGTGAAAACCTATTTCAAGTGCTCCCAGGTGGGAAAGTTTGTTCATCCCCTTAGGATGTAGAAAGTCCATCTAGCCCAAGTTCCATGGCTAGTACAAGCATCTCTTCAAAACAACATCAAATATTTGATCATCTTGCTCTTGAGTTTCTAGAGGTCTTTGCCAAATGGCCTTTACCTAAGAAAGCTAATTTTGATTCTTCATATTATCCAGATCTTTGGGAGGAACAACAAGAAGATATAGTAGAAGAAGATCATGACCATACATTGCCTACAATTCTAGAAGATGGATCCACACTCCTTATGGAGAGCACAACAGAAGTGAATTTCAGAACCCATGAGGATCCCAAAAATGTTTATCTTGGAGTTTCCCTTACTGAAGCAGAATGTGAACATATTATATCCATTCTTAAGAATTATATAGACATCTTTGCATGGGCATATTCTGACATGCCAGGCCTAGATCTAGATTTAGTTGTGCATCATCTTGTTGTTCACCCTGATGCTAAACCAATCAAGAAAAAGTTGAGAAAGATGCATCCACACATTTCCCTTTTGGTTAAGGCCAAGTTGGGAAAGCTGTTAGGAGCTAATTTTATCAGACCACTGGACTACTCTAAATGGATTTCTAACATAGTGCCAGTAAGTAAAAATACTCCAGGCATACATATTTGTACTGATTTTCATGATATCAACAAAACATGCCCCAAAGATGATATTCCTCTGCCCAACATCAGCATGATTGTCGACTCAAATGATGGATATGAGATGTTATCCTTAATGGATAGATTTTTCGGTTACAATTAGATCAAAATAGCCCTGAAGATTAGCATAAGATCATGCTCACCACTTTTGGGGGTACATTCTATTACCAAGTAATGCCATTCAGTTTGAAGAATGTTGGAGCCACATATCAGCATGAAATGACTGTCATCTTCCATGACATTGTCAATGACTATGTTGATGATATACTATAAAAATCATGAACAAGAGTTGGACACCCTGACATTCTATGAAGAATTTTTGAGAGGCTTCGTGCATATAAAGTCCACTTGAATCCTAATAAATGTGTCTTTGGAGTCACATCAAGAAAATTGCTAGGGTTTATTATATCACAATGAGGGATTGAAGTCAACCTTACAAAGGTCACTGCTATTATGGAAATGCCTCCACCAAATAATCGCAAATAGTTGTGAGGTCTACAAGGCAAGATCCAGTCTATACGCAGGTTCATTTCTCAACTGGCAGATAAGTACCACCCATTTACCCATCTCTTAAAGAAAGGGGTAAAATTTTATTGTGATGAATATTGTTAGATAGCATTTGTAAATCTTAAAACATACTTGGCCAATCCACCAGTCTTATGACCTCCAACATAAAGAAATCCATTACTTATTTATATATTAGCCATAGAACATGCACTGGGGGTACTTTTGGCTCAGCATGATGATCATGGTAAGAAACATGTGGTTTATTATTTAAGCTGCACATTGGTATCCTATGAACATAATTATATGCCTATTGAGAAGGCATGTTTAGTTATGGTGTTTTCCACTCAAAAATTGTGACATTATATGCTAAATAACAAAACTATTATTATTGCCAAGATAGATCCTCTCAAGTTCCTCTTATCTAAAGTAAATCTTCAAGGATGCATGGTTAAATGGATTATGCTCCTTAGTGAGTTTGATATTGAATACCAGAATCAAAAGGCAATCAAAGGATAAGTTCTTATAGACCAACTTGCAGAAGCTCCTATTACAGCCACTCAACCTCTCAACTTTGACCTTTGAGATGATTATATCATGATGATAGAACAAGCATCACAAGAATCCGAATAGTGGATGCTTTATTTTGATAGATCCTTCACATCTCAAGGATCTAGATCTGGTATATTATTGATCACATCACAAGAGGATTTGATCACCAAAGCCTTCCATATATAATTTTAGTGTACAAACAATATGGCCAAATATGAGGCATTGGTTGCAGGGCTCCATCTTGTGATACAATGGGACATTCAAAGCTTAAAGGTCTATGGATATTTGTAACTAATCATAAATTAGATAACTGATCGATATCAAACAAGATATGATAAGCTTGTTCCTTACAAGCAAGTTGTCGATGACCTCAAAACATATTTTAAATCTCTATAGTTTGACAAGTTCCATGAGTCAACAACAGATCTGTCAATGCCATGGAAATAATTGGTTCCATGATTCAAATGCATGATTCTACTAAAGAGTATCAGTTCCTGATTGAAAATATTCTTCAACCAACACATATTCTATCAAATTCAGAGAGGATATGCACCATTGTTGATCCTAATCTCTCCCTTGAGCTACCATGGTACCAAGATTTTTATAACTATTTCCATAGTCATGTATTCCCACCAAACTTTCCAATAACCAATACAAACATTTACTTCATCTCTTAACAAGTTATATCCTTCTTGGAAACATGCTTTATAAAAAAGACTATGATGGAATGCTTCTTTGTTATTTATCTTTGGGAGAATCCAAGCTGGCACTAAAGGAGGTTCATGAAGGAATGTGTGGGGCCCATACCAATGGTGTAGTCCTGGCAAAGAAAATTATCAGAATAGGCTATTATTGGCCCAAAATGGAGACAGATGCTTGTAATTATGTAAAGATGTGTGTTCCTTGTTAGTAGCATGGTAAATTGATACATGCACCTTCCTTAACATTGCAACTGATTACAACACCATGGCCATTCTCAACATGGGGTCTCGATCTCATTGGGAAAATTAATCTGATATCTTCAGATAGCCATAAGCACATTTTGACTACAACTAAGTACTTTACCAAATTGATTGAGGCCATTCCTCTCACTTATGTTACTGGGAAACAAATAGCCAAATTCATTCATTGCCATATAATCTATTGATATGGCATCCCAACCCATATTATATCCGATAATGGTGGATCCTTTGTGAACCAAGATGTGAAATCTCTTTATGAAAAATTCAAGATCAAGCACAAGAAATCCACTCCATATAACCCACAAGGCAATAGACAAGTTGAGGCATCAAATAAAACCATTCTATCCATCTTTAAAAAGATTGCCAATGATGCTAGCCATAATTGGCACTTGTAACTTTTTCCTGCCCTCTGGGATTATAGAACCAATCATCACACCCCAATTGAAACTACTCCATACTCCCTTGTTTTTGGCACTGAAGCTATCATCCTGATCGATATTGAGATCCCATCATTAAGAATATCACTGGAGCACATTGAAGATGATGAAAACTATAGAGCCTCATGGTTATAAGAACTAAAAATTCTTGATGGTAAGTGTTTGGTTGCCCTAGAAAACTTATAGGTATACTAGAATAGATTGTGGAGAAGCTACAAAAAATGCATTCTCCCTCAAGAATTTGAGATTGGTGACTTAGTTTTGAAATTGAACCAGAAGAACATGAATGTTGAACCCAAAATTAAAGGCAAATTTCAACTTAATTGGTTAGGACCGTATATTGTCACAACAAACTACGGATCAAGAGCATACAAACTGACTAAACCTAATGGTGAATAAATTTTAGAGCCCATGAACATCGTACACCTTAAGAGGTTCTACGTATGAACAAATTTAAACCATTGTCTATAAGACCCCTAAGTTGGGGGCAACTTGTGCTATCATAATTTTATCCCACCATTTTATCTTACCTTGAACACATTTTACACTACCCTGGTCCACTTTTCATAATTCTCGATAGTAAAGGCTTTGAACCCTTGGCACTCTGAACACGTTCATTCCATTTTAGATTACTCTCTTTGAGATGCATATTATTTGTTATGTCTAATGCATGTTATAAGCTTGAACACTTTTTGTCCCTTGACCAATTATGATCTCGATTATGTCTCATAAACATTATGAACATCTTCAATAGCAGTTCTACAAAGTAGTTCAACTAGGATAGTCTTGTACAACTTTAAACAAGTGAATAGCTACATCTTCTCAGTTCAACTATTTTGTTGCTCTTTCTTTTTTTATCAAGAACCTCATTCTCATCTATTTATGAGCATGGTCCATTGTAGCTGGATTAGCTGTCTTATTGGAACCTCTACTCTTAGGATGTGCATCTCCTCAACTAGATGTTCCCACCTTGTGCATATTTTATCCCAAAAACACTAGAAATACTTTGAAAATACCAAAAACATCAGAACATGATCCACAAAAGAACAAAAACATTGTCTCAAACTTTTGTACATTTGTACATTCCCGTTCCACCATCTGATGCTCTCACCATTTTGTGAGCAACTATTAAGTTTGAATTCTCTTGCCATTTTTCAGGCACAAAAACACCAGTTCATTTCATCTTATCCCACACACTTTCCATTTTGTAAGATCATTCTTTCTCATCTCATCAGCTTCTTGTTTATTAACCATTCTAATTTGTTTGTCGTATCTTCCATGTCGTCTCTAAATCATGCTGGTCTGATCATCATTTTTCTTCTATCCCATTTCGTAGGAGAACTACATTTGATGTAAATTTTATGTTGAAACATGCATCCATGGAACTATGTAGGCAGTGTCTACTTGTCTTATACATCTGGAGTCAGCTCAACTAACCCCTTCCTTCTCTTCTCTTCCCCATTTCTTCTATCATTGTTCCTATTTAATTAGGGAATAATTTTCGTGTCATTGTTCTTTGTTATTATGTGGTGGAAAGTAATGCCTCTACTGCACATGCATGAACATTTGTCTTTAAAACCACCCTAGCTTAGTTTTTTTTTTGTGTGTTTATTTGAGTTTTCTTGGTGTTTTGTTGTGTTTTATTGGTATTTTGTTGTGATTTTTCACCTCTCCTTTTATTTTTTCTCCTTTTCTCTTTTTATTAATTCTTGTCTCATCTTGGTCTTGTGTTTTCTTGTTTATTTTTGCTTATCTCTTTTGTGTTTCAGAACATCTTGATGATTCACATGGATATCGATTGTTTATATCTTGATCCTATGTTATTACATTTTTCTTGGACCATTTTATTTATTTGATTGTTGTTGGTGTCTTATTTTTCTATTTGCTTTTGCTTTTCTCTTTTGTGTTCAAGAATGCCTTGATGGTCCACATGGATCTTGATTATTCATATTTTGGTCTCATATCATTAAGACATTCTTGAATTTTGTTTTTAAACATTTTGGTCCTACTTAAGATCATATATTTATTTCAAGTTAGGTTCATTTATGTTTATCTTTTTCTTTGTCTTTGCTTTTTTATTTAAATGTAAATCGTTGTAACTCTGGTTTTGGTCATTGTTTTACCATTATCCTTAGTTATAGATATTCACATTTGAATTGGCTCAACATAATTGAAATCGTATGTTATTCTAAGTTATTCAAATTTATGATGCCTAATTTTTTTTTTTATAGCAAACACTTTGTGCTTAGGTCTCAACGTCTTAACGTCAACATCAACTCCTATGAATGATTCTCAAGAACACTTTGCAAAACCTAGGCTTGTGATATGGAATTAGTCTCCAAGGTAGCATGTATTTCAGGATTCTTTCTCTATGCTTAGACGTGCATCTCTTTGCATACATTATAAGTCTAATCAATTTTTGGTCATTTTTCAGCATTCCTCATTCCATTCTCTCCCAAACATGGGTGAACTACATTGGCCTAAAGTTCATGTTGAAACATGAGTCCATAGAACTATGTAGGCGGTGCTTAATTTCTATTGAGTTCAGCTCAACTATCTCCATTCTTCTTTTCATAACTCTCATCACTTTGTGCATTCTCATATGCTTGATTTTATATGGATTTCTAAGTCATTACACCATCACATGTACATATGCACCTGCTCGCTTTAACCTATCTTTTCAGTTATATCCTTGAGCTATTTTTCCTGTCAATTGCCTATGCTGGGGTATAACATCTAACCACGTCTGAATCAAATCCACTCTATAATGGAAAATTATTATTTATTCTTTATCAATGACCAAGATTCGCCCTACTGGGGCAAAACTATTTTATCACAATCAAATCTACTCTACTGGAGTACTTCTTATTATCTTTGGAGACCCCATTCTAGGGGTGCTTCCCTTCATAAATTAGAACATTCTCTCCTTTCCTCTAATTCCAAGATTTCCACATTAAATCCCATTATGGCAATATTTAGCGTGCAACTTGTCTTGAGATTGATCAATGTCATAAGCGTGTAACTTGTAATCTCAAATTGGGTATGTTTACAGTGTGTCCCTTACATTTATGGATTATATATTTCCCATTCCCCCCACCTCTGGGGCCTATTATACTTCTAATTATATTTTTATCATTGATGGTAATCACGTGTGCAAGCATTATCTCATCTGGATGTGATCTATTCCATGGGTTAAACTCTCACTTTCTCTCTCTTTTTGAGAGTTCATCTTTCTCTTTCATCCTAGTATGTCCTCTTGAGGGGGTCTATTCCAATTTATTCTTGAAAACTCTTTTATTTGAAAAGATGTTGCTTCACCTAAATATCTCACTATGCCTTCTCAAATAGGGGCAAAATGTAGACATCCAATTCTTAACACTATTTGTGTTGAAATTGTCAACATTACTCGAATTACACTCAAATGCACATTTTAGGTCAAAATCCATTAAACACCCTAAATGGTTCAAACTTGTCACTTACAAGTGCCAGTCTAGGTCAAAGTATCCCTAAATAGGGCAATGCATTTTATGGGCCAACCAACTTTAATCAAATCATTTTGAGTCAAAATGACAATTTTGCCATTTAGTGCTCTGGTTCACTCTTTTCTTCTAATTCATTAGTACACGTCACATACCTTTTTTATTTGTTTTTGTTAACATCCTAAATGAGAATACAACTCCATCGCATCTAACATCACCTTCCAATTCCTCTCTTGTCAGATTATGACCCAGTAATATGACTTTTTGACCATTTTGATTAGTTAAGTGCCAATTTTCAAATAATTGCAATAATGTTGATTAACCTTGTTTAAGGCTAATTAATACAAATCAAGAACTTAAGTGGATTTTCTATGAGATTTTTTGAATATTTATTTTGGAAAATTGATTCCTATTAACTACATCATCAGGTGACATCATTTATTGGGAAGACATCTCTAGGCAATAAATGCCACAAATATCAAGGTTATGGGTCACCCATGCCTAGTTAATGCCTCTTCAATGCCCCTTCTTCTAGGGTCATGATGAAGATAATTATGGATTTAATTCCAAATATTAGGATTATTCATGGCCACACATCTCAATCTTGAGATGGACGGTCATGGTTGATCCTGGCCATTCTCAAAAATCTATAAATAGAGAGGCCATGGACATGAATTTTAAGCTATTTTGGTGCAAGGTTATTATGTTAAAATATCTTTAAAAGCTTGAATATTTCAAATTTATAATGCTAAATTGTTTCCACAAGGCTTTGGATTTGATCATAGATTTTACTTGCAAGCTTCATTGATAGGCTAGTTTAGTGATTTGCAATCATGAGCCTAAGTTTTATGGAGTATTCTTGAGGCATTGGAGGAGCTTACCACTATTATTGACGAAGAAAAGGATTCTTGATCAAGGGAGAACATGTTTTTGAGCCACATGGGTATGGTGAGTCTATTTGGGAAGATAATATGGTGTTGCTTTCTTTCATTTATTTCTTGTTATCCTTTGTAATTCTCATAGGAATAGATAGGCTTGGTTAGTTAGTTATTTATGCATGTTTCATTATTTATGGACTAATGCTTGACTAACTTGCTTTGTAATCCTTTTTACAACAAGAAGGTAATGATATCATTATTGCAAATTTTTATATTAATGGTGTGTTGCATATAGGTAGTAGTGCTAAGATAAAGGATGAATTCAAAATTGTTATGATGAATGAAGTTGAAATGAAAGATCTAGGTCTCATACAATACTTGTTATTTAACTTTTATCTTTGCTAAACAATTATATTCAATTTATTAAAAAATCTAATAAGGGCTTTCCACTTTCCCTACCCCTATCTATATTCATTTTTTCTGGTTTGAATCCATTTCTCAGTAAATGCAAGTGACTGTTGTAAAAATATTAGTTACCTGCATTGATTTTAAAATAAAAAATTGGATTTGATCAGTAGTTGCATGCTATTACCTATATAAAATCTAAATTCTATTTATGATTGGTGTTCTCTAACTATTTTTTATATTTATTTTAATTGTACTGAACAAAAATCTACGTAAATGATTGATTTTTGTTTATTTTTAGGTATCCTGCCATTTTGAGATTGATTTTTTTTAAGGTATCTTTCCTTTTTGAGATTGATTTTTATTTATTTTTAAGTATCCTGCCTATTTGAGATTCAAATTATTTAAGTGTAAATGATAAAAATCAAATCTAGTGGACATCTTAACACGATGAAATCAATGAAAGTTTATATAAAGTGAGAGCTTAAAATTTGGAAAAAATAAATTATTTGAAATGACTTTCTTAGATGTTTCAAAGGTATATAGCTTTTAAAAACTTAATATATTAATGTGTAGACATTTAAAAATGGATTTTGAGTGGGTATTTATTAGTTTTTAAATTATATGTATTTATGATGTTGGTGTACTTGTTAATTATTGGTTTAAATTAGTCGTTCTTTGTGTAATTATCAAATTCTTATAATCTATGTCCTTCTCTTGACCTCTCTCTAGCTCTCATATTCTCTCTTCTATGTCCCACTCTACCTTTATATCTTTTGTAAGACCATAATGTACACTCCTAAGTATCCAATAAATATAATGTATGGTTCTGAGTTTTCCATAACCATAATGTCTGATTTTAGTATGGGGTGTTGTGTTCACCCTTGGATTACGTTGATGTGTTTATTTTCCCTAAATTTTGGATCTATGATCATTATGATGCCCACTTACACATCTTACACATCTTTATTTTCCCTAAATTTTGTCTCTGTGTTTATTTTTCTAGCCTTGTTGCACATTTTACACATCTTTAGTTTTCCCTATACTTACATTGAAAATAATTTTCACCACTATGCAAATACTATTGCTTTCAAATGTATTTTAGTTAAATATTTTTATATTTTTCCTTTGTGTATTCTACAACCTATTTTTTTTAAAAATTTTATGGCAAAATGTGAGGGTTTTTAAAGGCCTAGCCTTGAACAAAGGAGAATAAAAATAAAGTAATACCAAATCACAAAAAATGCCTCTACCAGTGACACATGACAAAGCCAAGTGTGGGTTTTGAAAGGGCCCATGAACCTTTTAAAATAAAATAAATATAACAATAAATCTCAAACCTAAACTAACATCTAGCAAGCCTATAATAAACTAGGCTACTACCAACTATCTTACCTCACCCTACCATCAGTCATCCATCCAAAAACAATAAACGAATTGATAGTAAACCATCCAAATAATTATCAATTAATAGTTCATAATTCAACTTCATCCTTCCTTTTTCCAATTATCTAGGAATAGATAGCATACATGTTGCAAACCAACCACAATCCCACTAGATCAAAATTGTCAAAGGACTAAGAACCTACTTCACCATCCCCTTTTTGGGAATAAAGAGTCATGATAGATGGTATAGGTGTATTTTTGTGATGTCATTTTTCTTCTTTCCCACCACATTTATTTTCTCCTTATCTACACAATCTTCTATAAAAAAAAATGAATATTTATTTCCACCTCATTAATGGGCTAGAAAACAACATTTGAAACAGGTGTTGCATTGCTCCAAACAAGCTTAATTCCCCCAATGATTATAACCCCTCAAATTTCCATTCTAAGGTACAATATATATCCTTAAAATCAAAATATGTCTTGCTAATTTTGTTATCCTTTAGATCAAAAATAGGAACCTCTAGATTAGACTCTTCCTATAAACTCTCATAAGTTTCAGTGTCATTAACAATAGTTCATTTTATTATAAGAAGATCAAGTTAGACCTCCTTCCACCAAGTTGTTTCCATTTTTTCATGTGGAACTATGATAAAATGTATCCAAATGACATGTTTCAAATCATCTACAGAAATAGAAGGCTAAACTCTCATAATTGAGAAATTGAGTCCAAGAGCAATTATTCACTTTCATCTAGATATTAACAAGAATATTTTTAGAAATATATAAGATGACAAGGATTCAAGAAAATGTGGTATGAGAAAATAATGATGAAGAAGAGTTAGTCAACAGGAAATATCCCAAGATATTGCCTATTACCTCAAAACCCAACTCAACCCAAAATTGAAAAGGGAGATGTAGAAAGCGGGTTCAGATGTGCATTCTACAACCTTTAGCTAGTTACCAAGTAAAATATTTTCCACCACACCTTAAATTATAGGCCCTATGGTATAGATCATTGGTATCAAAGTAAAATATCTCATATGCCCATAAACATGAAAGTGTAACATGATAAAAAAAGAATTACTAGTTGGTTTTATTTCAATACATGTGCATTCATAGTAAAAGCAAGATGACATATGCCTAGAAAGAAATCATTAAGGCATCCCTAGACATTTAGAAGATTATTTGGGACCACCATAATTATTATCACCATGAACTCTTTGACCAATTTTATGGACTCATGGTACAACTAAAGACACAAGACACTCTTCCTTTCACCTGGACTAGACATCCATTGGTTTAGGAAAAATTTCCTTTCAAAATGAAAATCACTATTGGCATTCCAATGTTTGAGGTTAAAATAAATTTCAAAATATTGGACATTTATATTTGAAAAATTAAGGCCTACTAACTGACATGGATAAGAAGATCGTCATAGTGTTGAAGAAATCCATTTTAGTGTCCCATTGGTGGGAAACTTAAGTATAGAGTGGGAGAAAGACTTGGAACCCATTAAGATGTGGAAGTATTTTTTAAATTCCTTTAAGGATGAGTATTAACCTCTCAAGCAGTATCAATATGAATACATAAATTTATATATGTTACACCAGCATAAGGACCAATTAGTTGAAGACTATACCAATGAGTTTCATGACTACATTGTGCATCTACATGAGGACTTGATGAAGCAACATAAGGTGTTGAAGTAAATTAATGGATTCTCACCTTATAATCATGTAAAGATGTAATTTTTAACTTATGAAAAATTTGGGAAAATATATATTAATTCCACCAAGATATAATCCAAGGAAAATTTGAAGAACAAGTTCTCTTCTTAATCCACTATTTTCCATAAGAGCCATCCTGTGCACAAAGTACCATTTAACCCATCTATACATACTAAAAACATGTTGTGCAAGGGAAAATAACCTAAGAAGGCTTTGAAACATAATAAGACTCTAATTGACTATTAAATATACAAATTCAAGAAGAAATAAAGTGATGATAGGTGTCATCAACACCACACAAGCTCACATGGTGATTTTGAATGCCACACACAACAATATTTGATTTTTTAGTGTATATTAGGTCCCTCATAGATGGATGAAATTGTTCCATATACAATTTTTTTTAGAACCAACATTTTTGCTATAAACACTGCTAAGGAATAAGACAAGATATAAGTTTTAGGTGAAGGGTCAGCCTCTTCATGGCATCTTTAATAGTGTGAGTCAAAAGAACTTCATTTCATTAGTTATAGCCTAGCGCTTAGGTATCAGCACTAAAGAGTGCAACCTAGACCATACTCTTTGGGGTGGATTTAATAGGGTAAGGATATACATGTATGATGACAATGCACTTTCTAGTATAAATTTTATCCTATGCATGGTATATTCACTTGTCACATCGCACCACTAGATGTATGTGACATTTTTATTGGAAGGTAATATGTAGTTGACTATGATGTCACATATCAATCCAAGCCATAGTGGTGGATTGTTTGTGAAAAATAATGTTTATTCAACTTCTTGGAGTCAATTCCAATTACCAAAATCACATTAGTCTCCACTAAACAATGTCACAAGCTTATATCACACATGAAAAAGTTTTTCTACTCATGCTCTACCTATAAACCCTTATAAATGAGATAAAGTACAAAAATTATAAGTACGCCATGTTGCACAAAAACTAATGCAAAAACATTAGTTTGAAAATATGATACAATAATTTAAGGAGACATCATTAAGGAGCTAAAGGGTCTTCCAATGCATTTTAAGTAAATCATCAAATCTATTTGGTCCCTAGATACCCTCCTCAAAACAAAGTCCATTTGGGATAATGATGAAGTCTGGTGCTAGATCCAAGAGTTTATTGATGAGCACAAGACTCGACCAAGCTTATCCCCTTGTGGATGACCCATAATACATTTTGCATTTAGATTTTGTCAAATAACACATGGATACATTGTATGTTTCATATACATTTCCATGTGTAACTTACAACATGTAAATAATGGTAGTACAAAAAATTGCTTACCACTAAGCCTCCAATATATATATATGAAATATTTCTCAGTGTCATCCATTTTTCAGATTCATAAGAACTAGATAAGGATTACATGATATGATTTTGGGATTTAACTACATATTGCATAGTTTTGAGGCAACTTATATTGATCCATATTTCATAAGTAGTGGTTCGTAATAACCCATGTCTCATGAGTATGAATGGTCTACTTAGCATGAATAATTCAATAAGGAATACATGTTATTATACAAATGTTAATATTATCTTTGCCTAGATGCTATTAAGTTTAATTTTGATATGATGAAGATAATTTTAGTGTCATTGTAACCAAATTAATCTATTAGATCCAACAAAATAGGATGAAATGTGTAATTTCTATTTATATATAATAATATATATATTTATTAAACCCAAAATAGATCAGAATTTTTTTGTCTATATTCTTATTTTTTCTAAAGATGGCATATGGGGCTCTCATTTAGGTTTTAACTTTGTTGCACTTTTAGTATTTTTCTGTCTCTCTTCCCATTGAGTTTTCCAAAGCTTGGTGATAATATGTTTTAAACTATCAAATAGGCCCTACTCTTAGTTGTGTAAAATATGTGTCCTACAACATGTTACTTGAGTAAAATTTAATAAGTAATATTGATTATGGGAAGAGGGACAAAATTTGTACAATCAACTTTCTCTTTCATGATTTTTTTTATGATGGTTATCTACTTAACAATATATTTCAAATGCTAATACAATTCATTATATAGGGAGGAAATATTAGAGATGATATACATGTATTATAATCCTTTATAGTGTAAGAGTGGGGGATACCCAAGAAACTCATCCACATGGACTCACACCACCCATGGAAAACTCAAAAATCAACAAATAAAGAGTACTATTATTTTTCTCTAAAAGCATATAATATAAAACAAAAGTGGTCAAAATATAACAAAATAAAAGTTTGGTTCTAACTTTGATTTTGACTAAGTAAAAGCAAGAGTTTTAAACCAACTCCACTTTTGACCAAGTAATCAACACATGTGGGATGTGGTGGAAAGTGATTAGTGATGTCACTTATGATTTTCTAAGCCTATAAGGTATGCAAAAATAAAACTTTGTATAGTTAAGACAATCTAAGTCAAGTTAATATTAGTGTAGGTAGAATATTGCACCAACGTTGCCCCTTCACTTAAGTGTAACTTAGGGAATCCTATTCAAAATAAGAAGGCTAAGAATCCTCTAAAATGGGTCCTAGCAACTAGGACCGATGAGGTACCCATGTACAATAAACACAACACAAAAAATGATATACATAATAAATGTCTTGAAAAAAAATAAACTGAGTATTATGAAGATTGCAATAGATGAGATGAAAGACATCACTAAAGATGCACTGGATGGGATGAAATTCATCACTACATAAAGTGCAAGAAGTTCAAGAAGAGTGGTTGGTGGTGAAGAACTCAAAAAGTGCATGAGTGCTTTGAATCAACTAACCAATCACTAAAGAGCTGACATATGCTAGGTATGCCAAACAATCATACTTCCAAGTGAAGTGTTTAAATTATGAAAGATTTCACCAAACTAAATTTCCATCAACTAAATAAACTACTTAAGTAGGTGTAAGGGACACTCAAAACATGAAGAATCATTATCTTTACACAAAGACCCATAATTTTGAATGGGAAAAGTATATATATGAGTGGTTTGAATCCACTACTTAAACACCAAACAATAAGAGAAGCTAGGCATGCCATAAAAATATCACTGAAAAGAGATGAAGTAACTATCTAGGTGTCAAATAATATAGAAATTGTCTCTCAAAGAATGATGGCCCTAGTGATGATGGCATAAACTAGTAACTAAAATAGAAAAAGGTTACACAAAATAAGGCACACACACATGAAGGTTGACTAGGATGTGAAAATAAAACTCGCCATGGCACTTTATAATTCAATTTGAGTACAATATATCCCAAAAAAAACACCAAATGAAAACAAGGAAGATATTTTATATGCCAAAATAGCTTCAAACAAGGAAACTATATATCTATCAAAGAAAGACTATATCATTGTGAGAGTTAATTTCAAAATAAGGGAGCTCTTCCAAATATAGTTGCTCCAAAATAAAGGGATCACTGATCGGTAGAATGGGTAGTGTGAGGATGATTTAGTTTAATGGTAGAGGATCCACGTCATTAGATTCACACAAATAATGCTAAATATGTGCCCACAACTGATTGGTTATCCATCGTAGGTTAACACATATGGTAGATGAGGTAGCATGTATGTGAAATGGTGCCATGTGCAAAAATAGTGCATGCAAGGAATAATTTGAAGTATATCATGACTCTCATGTTTGAATGAATAATTATAAGGTCTCTCATGCCTAAGAAGGTTTGCAAAATGACTGATGCATATCTCAATATCCTCACAAAGAGTGGAGTGAATAGAAACTTTTGAGTTTCACGAAGTGGATGCCAATATCATGGTGATAGATACATTTAACATGATGGATTGGGAAAGTATTCCCTAAAAATATTTACTATACCTCTACCAGAATGACCCATAAATTGGAGAGTGCGAGAGCCAAACCCAGTTGTGTTCTTCTCAAATGAGCCAAACATAATGGTGGGTGAATCTAAAGTGTGGGTTGTAATAGGGGAAACAATGGATGCATCAAATTCAATGGGAAAGTCATGATTGGGCATATCAGAGGATGATGATGCATCAATAGGATTTTATTCATTGACATAAAATAGACTATGCTTAATGATAGGTATGTCCATGGTGTCAATATAACATTACAAGTATGTAAATGTGTCCTGCAATGACTAAAGGAGGTTATAATTTTTTGAAATTTAGTGAAATCAATAGAGATTTGTGTTTTTTTAGCTTCTCATTCTCTTCAACAACTCTAACCATGTCTTCCTAAAGTGAACATACTTCAGGAAAAAAAAATGTTTTTTTTTTTTTTTTCCTGAAATCAGGTTATTATTTTCCTATGTAAGAGTGTGGAGGTCTTGGCATGGTTCCATTACAAAAATCAAGGTAAACACCCATGAAGACAACATCAAAAAATGAACACACTCAATAAACCCTTTTGAAACTACTTACAATGATTCATTTTTAACAATTTTTTACGAAATATACAAGAGTTGAAAAACACACCAAGATGCAAATGAGGCCAACCTAGAAACTTATATAAGAACTGAAAAATATCTCCTCATTGAAAACATGAGGCACTTTATAGAATAGTGATTTTATAGTTCAAACACAAATGAAAATGAGCAAAAGTTATTGAAAACCCATATAGGATTTATTATTAAAAGAGATTAGACCACCAAATCCCTAGAGGATTTATCTACAAATAATCATTGGAAGAGAAATGCAGAGATTTCAGAATAATCCCAAGCCAATAATTTTTTAACCATTTGTTAAACTTAAGTCCCTTCCAAACCTTACCCTTAACAAAGCCAATCAAAGAAATATCAGACATACCATTAAGGTTAGAATCCATTGCAATACTTGAAACATCTTTTTAAATAGTTATTTGGGTTAATACATTATTTATTTTCCCCACATGCATGAGGTTTGGGGAATTTTACCTTCCCAACTCATGATCGTACATAATTACACAAGTTTGGGGCATAAACACCCCAACTCTTCAATACTTTAATTAGGAAGTATCATCTCTAAATTAGGATAAAACTTACATAAGTATATGTATTCAAACTCATTCGATCTTCTTCCTCCATAAGCTCTTTTGTTTTGTTTTCTTGTTATCTTTAAAAATTAATTTCCCCATTTCATTGGGTGTAGTCAGTTTTGTAGATGTCTTATACATGTTTCATCCTTTTGTAAACCTTGTCTCTAAATCTCATTTACTCCTAATCATTGTTTGTTGGAAATTTTGGGCCTTTGTATGTCTTTTATAAATTCCTTCCTTCGATCCTTCATATCTTTATGTTCCATTATCTTTATTCAATAGATATAACGATTTTTTTTAGATTTTTTTACAAACATTATAAATTGATCATGTATATTTTTAAATTCTAAAATATTTAATGAAGAAATAAAAATGATTACGTTCAATTGTAAGACTTACACCACTTAACGTATGCATCTTTACTCTCTAATTTTTACCCTTTCTTCTCTAATTTTTTAAAATAAAATCACCTAAAGAGATTCCATGAGTTATGATAGCATGAAATATCTCAGCGATCTACATTTTGGATCACATGTGGTGTGCATTTAAGCAATTTTTGTGTGCATGTTTTAGAGGAAGTTCAACTCGGAGATATTTGGTTTTGAACTACATTCATTTTTTTAAATCAATTATTGTTATTTAAGTGTCTAAAGCGACCAAATAATTTAATAGGTTAAATTATATAATGATTTTGGAAAAAGTATTAAATAAATAAAATAATGAAAATGATTTGAGTTGTGTTGAGTTAAGTGAAGGGTTAAAATTAAATTAATGTTAAAAAAACAATTATGCAACTATTTGTGCAACTGTAAAGTTATAAAAAAAATTTAAAAAATCATAAAAAAGTTCTTATTATCTATAGAGCTAAAATTTTATAGTTTTGTGCATTATTTTTGGAATTATATCAATGAAGTGAAATTTTATTGTGTAAGGAACAAAACCTCTCCCATGAGAACAATATAATTTTTATTATAAAATATATTTTATCGTTTATGAATGAATATATTATTTAGATGAAATGTGGTTTAGATCAATGACACCACAATAATCATTAAAAGGGAAGGATGCATTCAAATATGAAATAAATATAATAATATATCACCTCAAACAAAGATATAAATGTTCAAAAATATGGAATTAAATATTTCTAGAATTGATAGAGTGTTTTCACTTAAATTCTTGATTTTAACTTACATGTGCAATGTTAGAGGATAAAACTTAGTGAAAATAGGCTTCTAAAAAGTCCTAGCGCAAATCTAAAAAGAATAGTGTGTATCTTATAAGTCCATAAAACAAACAAATCAAATTACACAATTTTAGTAATGACCAAAATCAATGGATCGATCTTGGTAGGTTAACGTTCAATTTTGGAAACAAGGTTCGATTTTGGTAAAAGATGTCAAATCCTCCTAAAACTATTAGACTACCTTCCCCTATGTTTGTTAATAAAAAAACATCTCTCAAATTATTGAATTAAGTTACATATCTTCCAGAATTGATTTTCATTTCTTCGTACCCTAATCCACTCCAATAGACCTTTCAAGAACATTAAAAAATATATGATTAGGATGGGAATGCCTCAACCAAACCCCTATTCTTAGCTAGTTTGGCAATCAACACTCATGTAGTTCAGCAAGTAGTCCATTGTAAATTGAATATCATAGTTGTATCCCTATGTATGAGACTATTAGATTTTATATGTTCTTTCATTAATTCTTTGGTGTTGGTTCAAGAGGAAAAAACATTAAATAAATGGTAGTGGTAATAAAAATAGCAGTGTGTATCCTTGAATATGAATTTCAATCCAATCTCATGTGTATTTGTCTCTCCTAAAAATCGTTAGTATGTTTGTGTATATATAGTCTTGTTGAATTCAAATTAAGACCTTATTGGCATGTAAACCAACAAATAAGTCACAAAAGACCAACAAATATGAGGACAAGGTTCATGGGACCCACAAGGCATGAATGAACAAGATCAAATGATTTGATCTAGGTCACCACTAAAATCAAATGACTCATTTTCAGCAATGGCCAAGATTGAAGGATCAATCTTGGAAAATCAACCTATAAACCCTAAAACAATGATTTTGACTTTTAAAGAGCATAGAAGATCTTGAAAACTCAAATAAACAACAAATCTCGTGGTTTTCAAGTGTTTTGAATGGTGGTATTATCATAGACCTAAAGTGAAGCAAAAGTAAAGTTGTAAGGATAACACAAATCAAGAGAAGGCAAATGAGACCCAACACAAGATAAAATATAGTCTTGTTGAATTCAAATTAAGACCTTATTGGCATGTAAACCAACAAATAAGTCACAAAAGACAAACAAATCTGAGGACAAGGTTCATGGGACCCACAAAGCATGAATGAACAAGATCAAATGATTTGATCTAGGTCACCATTGAAATCAAATGACTCATTTTCAGCAATGGCCAAGATTGAAGGATCAATCTTGGAAAATCAACTTATAAACCCTAAAGCAATGATTTTGACTTTTAAAGAGCATAAAAGATCGTGCAAAGTCAAATAAATAGCAAATCTCATGGTTTTCAAGTGTTTTGAATGGTGGTATTATCGTAGACCTAAAGTGAAGCAAAAGTAAAGTTGTAAGGATAACACAAATCAAGAGAAGGCAAATGAGACCCAACAGAAGATAAAATATACCAATAATAACCTAATATGAATCAATGATCCATATACATAAAAACATACTAATATCATAGCAAAATTTTGTGTCTACAATATGTTATATTTTTATATCATTGGTAATTGTATGTAAATCCTTTTGATTTTACAATCTTCATACTATGAATTTAGAGGAGTGGACATTGTGTCATGCATCTATAATCAAATTAATTAATATTTTGTGCTTCATTGTGCTTTCCATTGCTCTCAACACACATACTATTTGCCATTTACATTTATATTTACATACGAGAAGAGAAAACTTTCATTTCCTATTTTCTCATGTGTGCTTTCCATTGTTCTCAACACATATACTATTCACCATTTACATTTACATATAAGAAGAGAAAACTTTCACTTCCTATTTTCTCATGTTTTCCAAATGATTTTATATATTTATCCCATTAAAAGATTCTCATATTTTTCCCTACTCTTTTCTTATTTTGTCCCTTTATGTAATTTCTAGTAAAAAGTATATAAAAACCTCCAAAACAAGGAAAGAGTTGTCTCTCAAATATATAAATAAATCATCCATTTTATGGTGATAATCATACATTTATTATAAGTTATAATCCTACATTTATTATAAGTTATGTTATGGCATGAATTTTCATTTACACATCTCATATTATTACATTCCATCACATAATAAAAATAAATAGTTTATGATAGAAAAAGTGTTTCTATGTCCATGAAGTAAAGAAGAAAGTTTTTCTAGTTAAACTATATGATTTTTTTTAAATCAATGTTTTAGATCACAATTCATAATCCATCATTTGATTGAGAGAATAATATGATAAGATTACAGACATGACTTTCTATTTATAGATGTTATCAGTGAAGTGTTATAGAGTTAAGTAATTAAGGAATAAATTAATAAAACAATAAATGATAAACGACTAAAAGATTAAAAGATGTGACTTCATTAAATGTTTATTGATAAGATGAAGAAATTATACATTACTATAGTTTGTGATTGTTAAAAAATTAAAAGTTGATGATTTAATGAATAATAGCAATTACAATTTAAAAACATAAATCACATAAAAGTTTAAAGAGTTAATATTATTAGAATTTGATGACAAATTAAATAAAAACATCTAAGAAAATTGAGAGAATAAAATTCGAAAATAAAAATATTTGAAAAAAAAAAGAAAGCTATATATATATATATATATATATATATATTAGAAAGAACATATTTTAAAATATCTTAAAAACTAAAATAACAACATCCAATAATAAAACACAAAGATAAAATTAAAAATATATATTCAAATTATTAATTTTTACTATTAAAAAAATAATACAAACCCAATCACACATACTAAACAAGAACCTTCACTTGATTGTTGAAGGGGTGTAAATATATAAACTAAGTTCTAACACATGATTACAGAGATTGCTACATTGGGTTACAAAAAAAACAAACAAATAAAACCAAAAAAATCTCAAGTTTTGGACAGGTCACTTTGACTACTTTATGTAATCCCCATCCATCCATGACTAGAGAGAAGCCTCAATCTACACTTGTAAACTATCCATCACCAATAGATAACAAACACAAATAGGGTGAAAATGTTAAAAAATTACATCATTGACCACCAGATTGTTACGTGGTAATTAAATAAAATATGAAAATTAATAGTAATCTATTTATTTTATTTGAGGAGGTCAAGCTAGAGAAAATAATAAAAATAATTAATCAGTAAAAATTTAGTATAAAAAAAGATAAAATGTATTTTATTTTTTAAATAGATTTTTTAAATAGATTTTTTAAAAAATTATTTAAAACATATTCACACACATATAATATTAAATTAACTTTTATTAAAAACAATGAAAAGTAGTAGTTGAAGAAGCAAAATAATTAATAGAATAAATATGTTAGATTAAATTTTGTGTGTTATATATGGTATATTAATTGAGTTATTTTAGCTTCTCATTTTCTTTACCAATTTTAAATATGAATATATCTTAAAAAAACACACACATAATTAATATGTCATGAAATAAAGAAGTTATTAGTGAAGAAAGTTTTGTTTAGTTAAAACGCGTGTGAAATTTTTTAAATAGATATTTTAGATCACACTTCATGAACCATCATTTGGTTGAGAGAATAATATGATAATATTACTCATATAACTTTTTATTTATAGATATTATCAGTGAAGTGTTGTAGAGTTGGATAGTAAAAGAATAAATTAATAAAATAATAAATAATAAAAGATTAAAAGATGTAACTTTATTAAATGTTTGTTGATAAAATCAAGAAGTTATATATTATTATAGTTTGTGTTGGGATAAATAACCAGAAGCACACAATTGATTACCAAGCAACTTAATATGCGAAAATTAACCAGAATACACAAGTAACTAGAATTCAGAAATAACACATGATATGAGAGACAATACACAACTTGTATTAAAACTCTTTCAGAAGGAAATACAACAAAGAAGGCTGCCACAGTTCTTCTTCCTTACACACCTCTAGGGCTCCCACACCTCTAAGGCATAAACAGTAAATCTTCCCTCAAAGCTCTCTTATAGGTCCCAACACCCAACTCAAACACAGAGTTGGTGTTTACCTTACACCTGTGCTCCACGCACTCCACAAGTGCTCCACGCACTCCACAAGTACACACTGTACTCCAAGTAGATCCCACCTAATTCTACTCCCTATTGTGTTGCTGTCTTATCTGATCTTGCACACCTGCAAATCAACCTAGTTCTGCACACCTGTGAACCTTGACCTTGCACACACATACACCTGCAAATCAATGATCTTACTTACCCATGCAGATCTCTTATAGAGGCCATGCTCACCTGATGACCAAGATCATACATACATGAAGAACCCTGCTGATTCTCCAACCCAGCACCCACACCTGGTACTGTGGCACTAGGAGGAACACACCATTGCTCTCTTCTCTTTGAAGGAGCTTATTTGCTCTCTTACTCTCTAGCACTAGTTTACAATACAACCAATGAGTCTCTTAAATAGATCTCATGCAAACAATAATTAGATCTGCATCTCTCAGTCTAAAACTAGCTCTTGACATGCAAACACTTGGTTCGTTAGCTAACTGCCCGTAAAACACTCAGTTCGAACCACACAGGTGACCGACATCGGTCCCTGTCTACCTGGGGGTGCCAACGTCGGCCGACTTCTGATCGACGTTGGTTGCCTTCCTATCTCCTCCCTACCGACGTCGGTTGGCTTGACCGACGCTGGTGACAGTAACACTCCGCAACCCTTCGCAACCTCCTTCCCTACTTACATTAGTGAAGCTTTTAGCTCCATAACCTAACAATCTCCCACTTGGAGATAAATAGTTGCACTGTACCTGTACCTATACCCTATGTAATTTGTTTTCTGGCTTGTATCCCTCTTCAAGCTCAATCCTGAAGACAACCCACCACACAACCTATGGTGCACCTCCTATCATCCGAGTACCCTGCCACATCCAAACCTACAATCCCATGTAGTGAAGTCCTAACCCTGCATGTATACCTGATGTTGGTCCCTCTCAAATACCTTAGAACCCACTTCCCCGAATTGGCTCCTAACTCTCTGACAACACCCACTGCTTGGGCAAACTCAGGTCTATACTAGACCTCATGTGATTTCAGACACTGAACTGTCCAGCCCTTAGTGTGCTCTGATTCTGCATCTTGAACCTCGCCAACACCTGATTCACATCAGCTCCCACTGGAGACAAAATCAAACTGTGATCTCCCATGTCTCCCATGCCAAAAAATTTCGCTGCTCCAAATTCTTCATAGCAAACCACTGAACTAATCTTACCCTTAGCTCAGCAAAACCCTGTATATACAAACCTGATATCAAACATACCATCCACATACAGTAACAGAATGATGTTGCAATCACCATCCCCCTGGTAAGACAAACCATAGTAGTTACCCTAACATTGACTGAAGCCATGCTTCATCCTCCACCTGTCAAACCCTGTACCACTGTCTTGCAGCTTCCTCAAGACCATATGCCCTGGTATTCCGTTTCACATGTCCGTTCTCTCTATTCTTCAACTAAGGTATCCATTCATCTCTGTGCTTTTATATCTGCTGGCAACCCTACCAAATCTCTGCTTGGTTCTGCAAACTCTCCATGCCATGCTCCCACTGTTTCCTGGATCCTTCTTGCTCTACAGTCAGCAACTAGTATAAAAAAGAGGAACAATGAATTTGAGGCTTACTTACCACCTTCAATCCTCCATGTGGGCATTTAAGACTCCTTGACAGCTCGCTGTCCACCCAAAATCTGTTACAGTAATCGACCTCGGTCACCACACAGTCTGCATCCAACTGACGTCGGTTCTTGTGCCTGTCCTGACTACCAACCCTACCGACGTCGGTGTCCACCTGCTGCCGACGTCGGTCCTCATGACCGACGTCGATCTTACCTCCTGCTGACGCCAATTTTTTTGCCAATGTCGGTACCTGTGTTCCCCTATGAGTGATGACTTTTTTCCCGCGAGCTCCTTTGAATCAAGTCCCATGTCCAAACTGCCCTGCCCAGAAGTATCCAGCCCCATCCACTGGTCTCTGTCTACCATCTCCTCCATAAACACCAAGGCTTTCCAGTTCTTAAGCCTATCAAATATATTAGTCTTCCTCTTAAGAACATGCATCTCCTTCCTGCTCATGTGACCAAGCCTATGAAGCCACGTCTCCGCAACAAAAGAAGAATCAATAATATAAACAAGTAGATAAAGAGTACCTATCTTCTTACCACCAGCTAATTCAAGTGCATCTGTTGTGAGAGTTCTTGTGCATCTCTCATCACCCAACCTTTCTGAAGAAATTAGCCATATCTCCAAACCTGAGACCTGCATGACCTCCTTCAACACCCATGTGTTGGCCGCCTGCGATTTTAGCTTCACTTCCCCTTTGCTAATTCTTTGGCAAGGCTCACCAGCTCCTCTCCCTAGGGCTGCATGGAAAGAGGCAACATAATCTGTTATCCAAGATTCAACTTTATCCAAGAAACCTCCAAAAGCATCCTATGCAACAACACCTGCAACATCTGCATCTTCAGTTCCTTCATGCTGATCTGCTACCAACCAACAATATTCTTTTACCTGCTCTTTCTTTCCATATGACCATAAGTGACCATATGTGCTTTTCAACTCCTCCATTCTTAGCTTACTTTTATCTTCCATTGCTCTACTCCCACTCAATTAGAAACCCTTGTGAGTGACTTGTAACCAAACACAAAACCTGCTCCCTGCAACCTTAGCTCTGATACCACGTGTTGGGATAACTATTGGAAGCACACAACTGATTACCAAGCAACTTAATATGCGGAAATTAACCAAAATACACAAGTAACTAGAATTCATAAATAACACATGATATGAGAGACAATACACAACTTGTATTAAAACTCTTTCAGAAGGAAATACAACAAAGAAGGCTGCCATAGTTCTTCTTCCTTACACACCTCTAGGGCTCCCACACCTCTAGGGCATAAACAGTAAATCTTCCCTCAAAGCTCTCTTATAGGTCCCAACACCCAACTCAAACACAGAGTTGGTGTTCACCTTACACCTGTGCTCCACGCACTCCACAAGTGCTCCACGCACTCCATAAGTACACAATGTACTCCAAGTAGATCCCACCCAATTCTGCTCCCTATTGTGTTGTTGTCCTATCTGATCTTGCACACCTACAAATCAACTTGGTTCTGCACACCTGTGAACCTTGACCTTACACACACATACACCTGCAAATCAATGATCTTACTTACCCATGCAGATCTCCTATAGAGGCCATGCTCACCTGATGACCAAGATCATACATACATGAAGAACCCTGCTGATTCTCCAACCCAGCACCCACACCTGGTACTGTGGCACTAGGAGGAACACACCATTGCTCTCTTCTCTCTAAAGGAGCTTATTTGCTCTCTTACTCTCTAGCACTAGTTTACAATACAACCAATGAGTCTCTTAAATAGATCTCATGCAAACAATAATTAGATCTGCAGCTCTCAGTATAAAACTGGCTCTTGACATGCAAACACTTGGTTCGTTAGCTAACTGCTCGTAAAACACTCAGTCCAAACCACACAGGTGACCGACGTCGGTCCCTGTCTACCTGGGGGTGCCGATGCCGGCCGACTTCTAATCGACGTCGGTTGCCTCCTGTCTCCTCCCTGTCGACGTCGGTTGGCCTGATCGACGCCGGTGATAGTAACACTCCGCAACCCTTCGCAACCTCCTTCCCTACTTGCATCAGTGAAGCTTTTAGCTCCACAACCTAACAGTTTGTGATTGTTAAAAAATTAAAAGTTGATACTTTAATGAATGATAGCAATTATAATTTAAAAATATAAATCACATAAAAGTTTAAAAAGTAAATATTTTTAAAATTTGATAATAAATTAGATAACAATATTTTAAAAAAATTGACAAAGTAAAATTAGAAAAGAAAAATATTTGAAAGAAAAGGAAAAAAAGTACCAAATTTGATAGTGTCTATATATATATATATATATATATATATATATATAAGTTAAAAAAATAAAAAGAGAACACAAAAAAATATATTCCAAATCGTCATGAGAACTAAGATAACAACACACAATAATAAAATAGAAAACAAAAACAAAAACACATTCAAATCATTTTTTCTATAATACAAACCCCATCACACATACTTAACAAGACCTCTCACCCGATTGTTGAGGGAGTCTAGACATATAAACTGAGTTTTAACACATGATTTCAGAGATTGATGTATGGATTTTCAAGGGGGCAGCTAAGAAAACAAACAAACAAAACAAAAAAAATCTCAGATTTTAGACGGATCACTCTCCATGACTATGACTAGAGAAAAGCCTCAATCCACACTTTGGAAGTATCCATCACCAATAGATAAGAAACACAAATTGTGTGAAAATGTTAGAAGACTACATAATTGACCATCAAATTGTTACATCGCAGTTAAATAAAATATGAAAAATAATAGTAATCTATTTATTTTATCTGAAGTTAGGTTAGATAAAATAGCAAAATCAAAACCAATATATACCAATACACATAAAAAACTAGTCAATAATAATTAACATTATAACCCTATCTAATGGAGACTAGCATTGCATGAAGGATAGTAGTACTAGATAATAGCTCTACATCTTGGACACTAATGCTAGGTCTTGGAAAATAGCACACAAACAAGGATAGTAGAACCATTTTTATTAAATAGGCCCTAAACCAATGGATATTTAGTAAAAATAATTAAAATGCATTACAAATAGCCAAAATAGGAAATAGTTTGGACTCTTACTAGGATTACATCCTCCCCATCCTAAATCTATGCCTTAACCTCTTCATAGAGGGTAAAACTAGCTCCTCATCTTCTTAACATATTTGTCTAACTCATACAAACAATTTATTTAAACTCAAATGGTCCAAATCAATTGCCAAACTAATCAAATGACATATTTAAGTCAAACTTATCAAATTCCACCTTATTAAGGTTGACCTTGTGCCCCAATTTTACCAACTAATACTAATCCCTTACCAATGAAATATCTTGAGAATCATAGCCCTGATTTGCAAATGATTTCTTACACATAGGACTTGACATCAATGTGACATGCCCCATATTGGTTAAACCAATATTATAATAACTTTCAACTCTAAAAAAAGGAAAAAATGAAATTACCATAATTCAACTCAATATATACATAACATTTAAGTAATTACACATGTAATTATCAACTCCATCATAATAAATAAAATATTCAAACTCAAGACAAAATCACACCCACTACTTAACACCAATATAGCTGATCATTACTACTTTTTGTTACATAGCCTCACCATAGTCTTAGCTATCTCACCAAAATGGGGGAAAATATATATTAATTTATTCAAACACATAGCGGTTCATACATATTTAAATACATAGGTATATACAGATAGATAATCTACTTAGATACAGATTTGGACACATAGGTATACTCAGATACAACTATTAGATATACTAGTATATTTAGATTCACAGGTTCACATGCACACATAGGTCTACATATATAGTTAGATATATATATACACATAGGTATACATAGATAGTTAGATATACAAAAACACAAATTTATACATGTATTCAAATTTATAAATATTTAGATTTATAGATTCTCAAATACATAAATATTTAGATATATAGACACACATGTTTACTTAAGTATACATATATTAATACTCATAGGTTCTGAAATATACAAGTATTTAGATTCAAATATTCACATAGATATATATTCTACATAGATAAAATTACACACATATATAGTTTTGACTCAAATATACTAGTTTCCTCAGATATTCAGATGCATAGCTATATTACTTAGACATCAAGATTAGGGGGCATGATGTACATCACATGTCCTTGATCCCAATTTTAAGATTATCTAGTCACACTCAGTATAATCACCATTTTTTCACTAGTTTGGGTCATAGGACCGTCTATAGAAATTGATCCATAGATTTCCACCAGACCCAATCTACATATACATATTTAGTCTAGATATCAGAGTGGGGGAAAATAACTGCCAAAGTAGGATATAAATCAAATTTTATTTGTATTGTGGGATACAAGTGATTTGGATACTCTGAATATTAGGGTCAGACTATATGATAAGAATTTAGGCATAGTGAGATGGCGAATACAAACCTTTTTAGTAGTGGGAAGGTCATGAACTGAAGGGTTGAACCATGAGTGATATTTGTCAGGTGTACAAGATTAGTTTATTATATTGAATCATATTTTTGTATCTACAATGGGTTTGTGAAATCCTCACAAGGAATTTAAGTTCCTTATGCTTACAACATACCATGGAACATGTGCAACCTTAAAGTATCTATGTGAGTTGACACAAACCTCATAGCACATTGGGCATAACTCCAAAACTATGTAGGTGCATCTAAGATGTATATACTACACATCCAATTGCATCATTACACATAAAGTGCATAGCTTCTTGGTACCTTTTTGTGTTAATAAAACATCAATAAATAAATTAAACATATCCCTCTAGCTTCATAGTAACATCAACACTTAACATCCATGTGTAAGCTTTCCACTACCACATGGCATTCCATTAGCCATCTCACATATTTACACCTTGTCAGTAATAATGTCAGCATACCATGGTTTTTTAAGTTTGATCATTTTGTAGTTGTTCACTTATGTTATTGGTTTCTTGCAATGGTGTATATATTGGAACCATATAACCTTTGAGGGATCATAGATGAGAAAGATCAGACAAGAATATATGAGAATGTCAGCATGCCCTAATTATCTTATAGATCACACACATATTTATTCATATATAGTTTATGAAATTAGATGAAGCATTCACTTCTTATAATCACATGAACTTGCATTCCTATCCTTGTTGCACATTTTACACATCTTTAGTTTTCCCTATACTTACATTGAAAATAATTATCACCACTATGCAAATACTATTGCTTTCAAATGTGTTTTAGTTAACTATTTTTATATTTTTCCTTTGTGTATTCTACAACCTATTTTTTAAAAAATTTGTTATGGTAAAATGTGAGTGTTTTTAAAGGCCTAGCCTTGAACAAAGGAGAATAAAAATAAAGTAATACCAGATCACAAAAAATGCCTCTACCAGTGACACATGACAAAGCCAAGTGTGGGTTTTGAAAGGGCCCATGAACCTTTTAAAACAAAATAAATATAACAATAAATCTCAAACCTAAACTAACATCTAGAAAGCCTATAATAAACTAGGCTACTACCAACTATCTTACCTCACCCTACCAACAATCATCCATCCAAAAATAATAAATGAATTGATAGTAAACCATCCAAATAATTATCAATTAATAGTTCATAAGTCGACTTCATCCTTCCTTTTTCCAATAATCTAGGAATAGATAACATACATGTTGCAAACCAACCACAATCCCACTAGATCAAAACTTTCAAAGGACTAAGAACCTACTTCACCATCCCCTTTTTGGGAATAAAGAGTCATGATAGATGGTATAGGTGTATTTTTGTGATGTCATTTTTCTTCTTGCCCGCCACATTTATTTTCTCCTTATCTACACAACCTTCTATAAAAAAAAATGAATAGTTATTTCCACCTCATTAATGGGCTATAAAACAACATTTGAAATAGGTGTTGCATTGCTCCAAACAAGCTTAATTCCTCCAATGCTTATAACCCCTCAAATTTCCTTTCTAAGGTACAATCTATATCCTTAAAATCAAAATATGTCTTGCTAATTTTGTTGTCCTTTAGATCAAAAATAGGAACCTCTAGATTAGACTCTTCCTAATAAACTCTCATAAGTTTCAGTGTCATTAACAATAGCTCATTTTATTATAAGAAGATCAGGTTCGACCTCCTTCCACCAAGTTGTTTCCATTTTTTCATGTGGAACTATGACAAAATGTATCCAAATGACATGTTTCAAATCGTCTACAGAAATAGAAGGGTAAACTCTCATAATTGAGAAATTGAGTCCAAAAGCAATTATTCACTTTCATCTGGATATTAACATGAATATTTTTAGAAATATTTAAGATGACAAGGATTCAAGAAAATGTGGTATGAGAAAATAATGATGTAGAAGAGTCAGTCAACAGGAAATCTCCCAAGATATTGCCTATTACCTCAAAACCTAACTCAACCCAAAATTGAAAAGGGAGATGTAGAAAGCGGGTCCAGATGTGCATTCTACAACCTTTAGCTAGTTACCAAGTAAAATATTTTCCACCACACCTTAAATTATAGGCCCTATGGTATAGATCATTGGTATCAAATTAAAATATATCATATGCCCATAAACATGAAAGTGTAACATGATAGAGAAGAATTACTAGCTGGTTTTATTTTAATACATGTGCATTCATAGTAAAAGCAAGATGACATATGCCTAAAAAGCAATCATTGAGGCATCCCTAGACATTTAGAAACTTATTTGGGACCACCCTAATTATTATCACCATGAACTCTTTGACCAATTTTATGGACTCATGGTAAAACTAAACACACAAGACACTCTTCCTTTCACCTGGATTGGACATCCATTGGTTTAGGAAAAATTTCCTTTCAAAATGAAAATCACTATTGGCATTCCAATGTTTGAGGTTAAAATAAATTTCAAAATATTGGACATTTATATTTGAAAAATTAAGGCCTACTAACTGACATGGATAAGAAGATCTTCATAGTGTTGAAGAAATCCATTTTAGTGTCCCATTGGTTGGAAACTTAAGTATAAAGTGAGAGAAAGACTTGGAGCCCATTAAGATGTGGAAGTATTTTTTAAATTCTTTTAATGATGAGTATTACCCTCTCAAATAATATCAATATGAATACATAAATTTATATATGTTACACCAGCATAAGGACCAATTAGTTGAAGACTATACCAATGAGTTTCATGACTACATTGTGCATCTACATGAGGACTTGATGAAGCAACATAAGGTGTTGAAGTAAATTAATGGATTCTCACCTTATAATCATGTAAAGATGTAATTTTTAACTTATGAAACATTTTGGAAAATATATATTAATTCCACCAAGATAGAATCCAAGGAAAATATGAAGAACAAGTTCTCTTCTTAATCCACTATTTTGCATAAGAGCCATCTTGTGCACAAAGTACCATTTAACCCATCCACACGTACTAAAAACATGTTGTGCAAGGGAAAATAACCTAAGAAAGATTTGAAACATAATAAGACTCTAATTGATTATTAAATATACAAATTCAAGAAGAAATAAAGTGATGATAGGTGTCATCAACACCACACAAGCTCACATGGTGATTTTGAATGCCATACACAACAATATTTGATTTTTTAGTGTATATTAGGTACCTCATATATGCATGAAATTGTTCCATATACAATTGTTTTTAGAACCAACATTGTTGCTATAGACACTGCTAAGGAATGAGACCAGATATAAGTTTTAGGTGAAGGGTTAGCCTCTTCATGGCGTCTTTGATAGTGTGAGTTAAAAGAACTTCATTTCATTAGTTATAGCCTAGCGCTTAGGTATCACTAATAAAGTGTGCAACTTAGACCATACTCTTTGGGGTGGATTTAATAGGGTAAGGATATACATGTATGATGACAATGCACTTTCTAGTATAAATTTTATCCTATGCATGACATATTCACTTGTCACATCGCACCACTAGATGTATGTGACATTTTTATTGGAAGGTAATATGTATTTGAATATGATGTCACATATCAATCCAAGCCATAGTGGTGGATTGTTTTTGAAAAATAATTTTTATTCAACTTCTTGGAGTCAATTCCAATGACTAAAATCACATTGGTCTCCACTAAACAATTTCACAAGCTTATATCACACATGAAAAAGTTTTTTCTACTCATGCTCTACCTAGAAGCCCTTGTAAATGAGATAAAGTACAAAAATTATAAGTGTGACATGTTACACAAAAACTAATGAAAAAATGTTAGTTTGAAAATAATGATACAATAATTTATGGAGACATCATTAAGGAGCTAAAGGGTCTTCTAATGCATTTTTAGTAAATCATCAAATCTATTTGGTCCCTAGATACCCTCTTCAAAACAAAGTGCATTTGGGATAATGATGAAGTCTGGTGCTAGATCCAAGAGTTTATTGATGAGCACAAGATTCGACCAAGCTTATCCCCTTGTGGATGACCCATAATACATTTTGCATTTAGATTTTGTCAAATAACACATGGATACATTGTATGTTTTGTATACATTTCCATGTGTAACTTACAACATGTAAATAATGGTAGTACAAAAAATTGCTTATCACTAAGCCTCCACTATATAAAATATGAAATATTTCTCAGTGTCATCCATTTTTCAAATTCATAAGAACTGGATAAGGATTACATGATATGATTTTGGGATTTAACTACATATTGCATAGTTTTGAGGCAACTTATATTGATCCATATTTCATAAGTAGTGGTTCGTAATAACCCATGTCTCATGAGTATGAATGGTCTACTTAGTGTGAATAATTAAATAAGGAATACATGTTATTATATAAATGTTAATATTATCTTTGCCTAGATGCTATTAAGTTTAATTTTGATATGACGAGGATAATTTTCGTGTCATTGTAACCAAATTAATCTATTAGATCCAACAAAGTAGGATGAAATATGTAATTTCTATTTATATATAATAATATATATATTTATTAAACCCAAAATATATCAGATTTTTTTTCTATATCCTTATTTTTTCCAAAGATGGCATATGGGGCTCTCATTTGGGTTTTAACTTTGTTGCACTTTTAGTATTTTTTTGTCTCTCTTCCCATTGAGTTTTCCAAAGCTTGGTGATAATATGTTTTAAACTATCAAATAGGCCCTACTCTTAGTTGTGTAAAATATGTGCCCTACAACATGTTACTTGAGTAAAATTTAATAAGTAATATTGATTATGGGAAGAGGGACAAAATTTGTACAATCAACTTTCTCTTTCATGATTTTTTTTATGATGGTTATTTATTTAACAATATATTTCAAATGCTAATACAATTCATTATATAGGGAGGAAATATTAGAGATGATATACATGTATTATAATCCTTTAAAGTGTAATAGTGGGGGATACCCAAGAAACTCCTCCACATGGACTCACACCACCCATAGAAAACTCAAAAATCAACAAATAAAGAGTACTATTATTTATCTCTAAAAGCATATAATATAAAACAAAAGTGGTCAAAATGTATCAAAATAAAAGTTTGGTTCTAACTTTGATTTTGACTAAGTAAAAGCAAGAGTTTTAAACCAACTCCACTTTTGACCAAGTAATCAACACATGTGGGATGTGGTGGAAAGTGATTAGTGATTCCACTTATGATTTTCTAAGCCTATAAGGTATGCACAAATAAAACTTTGTATAGTTAAGACAATCTAAGTCAAGTTAATATTAGTGTAGGTAGAATATTGCACCAACGTTGCCCCTTCACTTAAGTGTAACTTAGGTAATCCTATTCAAAATAAGAAGGCTAAGAATCCTCTAAAATGGGTCCTAGCAACTAGGCCCAATGAGGTACCCATGTACAATAAGTACAACCCCAGAAATGATATACATAATAAATGTCTTGAAAAAAAATAAACTAAGTATTATGAAGATTGCACTAGATGAGATGAAAGACATCACTAAAGATGCACTGGATGGGATGAAATTCATCACTAAATAAAGTGCAAGAAATTCAAGAAGAGTGGCTGATGGTGAAGAACTCAAAAAGTGCATGAGTGCTCTGAATCCACTAACCAATCACTAAAGAGCTGACATATGCTAGGTATGCCAAACGATCATACTTCCAAGTGAAGTGTTGAAATTATGAAAGATTTCACCAAACTAAATTTTCATCAACTAAATAAACTACTGAAGTAGGTGTAAGGGACAATCAACACATGTAGAATCATTATCTTTACACAAAGAACCATAATTTTGAATAGGAAAAGTATATATATGAGTGGTTTGAATCCACTACTTAAACACTGAACAATGAGAGAAGCTAGGCATGCCATAAAAATATCACTGAAAAGAGATGAAGTAACTATCTAGGTGTCAAATAATATAGAAATTGTCTCTCAAAGAAGGATGGCCCTAGTGATGATGGCATAGACTAGTAACTGAAATAGAAAAAGGTTACACAAAATAAGGCACACACACATGAAGGTTGACTAGGATGTGAAAATAAAACTCGCCATGGCACTTTATAATTCAATTTGAGTTTAATATATCCCAAAAAAAAAAACCAAATGAAAACAAGGAAGATATTTTATAAGCTAAAATAGCTTCAAACAAGGAAACTATATATCTATCAAAGAAAGACCATATCATTGTGAGAGTTAATTTCAAAACAAGGGAGCTCTTCCAAATATAGTTGCTCCAAAATAAAGGGATCACTGATCAGTAGAATGGGTAGTGTGAGGATGATTTAGTTTAATGGTAGAGGATCCACGTCATTATATTCACACAAATAATGCTAAATATGTGCCCACAACTGATTGGATATCCATTGTAGGTTAACACATATGGTAGATGAGGTGGCATGTATGTGAAATGGTGCCATGTGCAAAAATAGTGCATGAAAGGAATAATTTGAAGTATATCATGACTCTCATGCTTGAATGAATAATTATAAGGTCTCTCATGCCTAAGAAGGTGTGCAAAATGACTCATGTGTATCTCAATATCTTCACAAAGAGTAGAGTGAATAGAAACTTTTGAGTTGCAGGAAGTGGATGCCAATATCATGGTGATAGATACAGTGAACATGATGGATTGGGAAAGTATTCCCTAAAAATATTTACTATACCTCTACCAGAATGACTCATAAATTGGAGAGTGCAAAATCCAAACCCAATTGTGTTCTCAAATGAGCCAAACATAATGGTGGGTGAATCTAAAGTGTGGGTTGTAATAGGGGAAACAATGGATGCATCAAATTCAATGGGAAATTCATGATTGGGCATATCAGAGGATGATGATGCATCAATAGGATTTTATTCATTAACATAAAACAGACTATGCTTAATGATAGGTATGTCCATGGTGTTAATATAACATTACAAGTATGTAAATGTGTCCTGCAATGACTAAAGGAGGTTGTATTTTTTGAAATTTAGTGAAATCAATAGAGATTTGTGTGTTTTTAGCTTCTCATTCTCTTCAACAACTCTAACCATGTCTTCCTAAAGTGAACATACTTCAGGAAAAAAAATGTTGTTGTTTTTTTTTTTTTGAAATCAGGTTATTATTTTCCTGTGTAAGAGTGTGGAGGTCTTGGCATGGTTCCATTACAAAAATCAAGGTAAACACCCATGAAGACAACATCAAAAAATGAACACACTCAATAAACCCTTTTGAAACTACTTACAATGATTCATTTTTAATAATTTTTTACCAAATATACAAGAGTTGAAAAACACGCCAAGATGCAAATGAGGCCAACCTATAAACTTATATAAGAACTAAAAAATATCTCCTCATTGAAAACATGAGGCACTTTATAGAATAGTGATTTTATAGTTCAAACACAAATGAAAATGAGCAAAAGTTATTGAAAACCCATATAGGATTTATTATTAAAAGAGATTAGACCACCAAATCCCTAGAGGATTTATCTGCAAATAATCATTGGAAGAGAAATGAAGAGATTTCAAAATAATCCCAAGCCAATGATTTTTTTAACCATTTGTTAAACTTAAGTCCCTTCCAAACCTTACCCTTAACAAAACCAATCAAAGAAATATCAGACATATCATTAAGGGTAGAATCCATTGCAATACTCGAAACATATTTTTAGATAGTTATTTGGGTTAATACATTATTTATTTTCCCCGCATGCATGAGGTTTGGGGCATTTTACCTTCCCAACTCATGATCGTACATAATTACACAAGTTTGAGGCATAATCACCCCAACTCTTCAATACTTTAATAAGGAAGTATCATCTCTAAATTAGGATAAAACTTACATAAGTACATGTATTCAAACTCATTCGATCTTCTTCCTCCATAAGCTCTTTTGTTTTATTTTCTCATTATCTTTAAAAATTAATTTCCCCATTTCATTAGGTATAGTCAATTTTGTGGATGTCTTATACATATTTCATCCTTTTGTAAGCCTTGTCTTTAAATCTCATTTACTCCTAATCATTGTTTGTTGGAAATTTTGAATCTTTTCTAAATTCCATCCTTCGATCCTTCATATCTTTATGTTCTATTATCTTTATTCAATAGACATAACGATTTTTTTTACAAACATTATAAATTGATCATGTATATTTTTAAATTCTGAAATATTCATTTTTCATTAAATAATTTTTAAAAATATATTTAAAATAAAAAAAATAAGAAATAAAAATGATTAAATTCAATTGTAAGACTTACACTACTTAACGTATACATCTTTACTCTCTAATTTTTCCCTTTTCTTCTCCAAATTTTTTAAATAAAATCACCTAAAGAGATTCCAAGAAATGTTTTTTATGTATTTTAGAATGATAATGAATAACATCTCTAGGGTTTGCATATCAATCACTTTTTGTGAAATAAATTCACAATTTAGTACACATGGAGGTAATTTTCTAAAATAATAACAAAAGCCTAAGTGTCACTTTTGCAGCTCTAGATATTCTAAATAGAGATAGCTTAAGGAAATGTGATTCCTTGAGTTATGATAGCATGAAATATCTCAGCGATCTACCTTTTGGATCACATGATGTATATGCAGGTTTTGTATGCATGTTTTAGAGGAAGTTCAACTTGGAGATATTTGGTTTTGAACTACATTCATTTTTTTTAATCAATTATTATTATTTAAGTGTCTAAAGCTACTAAATAATTTAATATGTTAAATTATATAATGATTTTGGAAAAAGTATTAAATAAATAAAATAATAAAAATGATTTGAGTAGTGTTGAGTTAAGTGAAGGATTAAAATTAAGTTAAAGTTAAAAAATAATTATACAATTATTTGTGTAACTGTAAGGTTATAAAAAAATTAAAAAAATCATAAAAGAGTTCTTATTACCTCTACGTAAACAGAGAACTAAAATTTTATAATTTTGTGCATTATTTTTAAAATTACATTAATGAAGTGAAATTTTATTGTGCAAGGAACAAAACCTCTCCCATGAGAATTATATAATTTTTATTATAAAATATATTTTATCATTTATTAATGAATATATTGTTTGGATGAAATGTGGTTTAGATCAATGACACCACATTAATCATTAAAAGGCAAGGATGCATTCAAATATGAAATAAATATAATAATATATCACCTCAAACAAAGATATAAATGTTCAAAAATATGGAATTAAATATTTTTAGAATTGACATAGTGTTTTCACTTAAATCCCTGATTTTAACTTACATGTGCAATGTTAGAGGATAAAACTTAGTGAAAATAGGCTTATAAAAAGTCCTAGAGCAAATCTAAAAAGAATAGTGTACATCTTATAAGTGCATAAAACAAACAAATCAAATTACACATTTTTAGTAATGACCAAAATCAATGGATCGATCTTGGTAGGTTAAGGTTCAATTTTGGAAACAAGGTTCGATTTTGGTAAAAGATGTCAAATCCTCCTAAAACTTTTAGAGTACCTTCCCCTATGTTTGTTAATAAAAAAACATCTCTCAAATTATTGAATTAAGTTACATATCTTCTAGAATTGATTTTCATTTCTTCGTACCCTAATCCACTCCAATAGACCTTTCAAGAACATTAAAAAATATATGATTAGGAGGGGAATGCCTCAACCAAACCCATATTCTTAGATAGTTTGGCAATCAACACTCATGTAGTTCAGCAAGTAGTCCATTGTAAATTGAATATCATAGTCGATATCCCTATGTATGAGACTATTAGATTTTATATGTTCTTTCATTACTTCTTTGGTGTTGGTTCAAGGGGAGCAAACATTAAATAAATGGTAGTAGTAATAAAAATAGCAATGTGTATCCTTGAATATGAATTTCAATCCAATCTCATGTGTATTTGTCTCTCCTAAAAATCATTAGTATGCTTGTGTATATATAGTCTTGTTGAATTCAAATTGAGACCTTATTGGTATGTAAACCAACAAATAAGTCACAAAAGACCAACAAATATGAGGACAAGGTTCATGGGACCCACAAGGCATGAATGAACAAGATCAAATGATTTGATCTAGGTCACCACTAAAATCAAATGACTCATTTTCAGCAATGGCCAAGATTGAAGGATCAATCTTGGAAAATCAACCTATAAACCCTAAAACAATTATTTTGACTTTTAAAGAGCATAAAAGATCGTGTAAAGCCAAATAAATAGCAAATCTCATGGTTTTCAAGTGTTTTGAATGGTGGTATTATCGTAGACCTAAAGTGAAGCAAAAGTAAAGTTGTAAGGATAACACAAATCAAGAGAAGGCAAATGAGACCCAACACAAGATAAAATATAGTCTTGTTGAATTCAAATTAAGACCTTATTGGCATGTAAACCCACAAATAAGTCATAAAATACCAACAAATCTGAGGACAAGGTTCATGGGACCCACAAGGCATGAATGAACAAGATCAAATGATTTGATCTAGGTCACCACTGATATCAAATGATTCGTTTTCAGCAATGGCCAAGATTGAAGGATCAATCTTGGAAAATCAACCTATAAACCCTAAAACAATGATTTTGAGTTTTAAAGAGCATAGAAGATCGTGCAAAGTCAAATAAATAGCAAATCTCATGGTTTTCAAGTGTTTTGAATGGTGGTATTATCGTAGACCTAAAGTGAAGCAAAAGTAAAGTTGTAAGGATAACACAAATCAAGAGAAGGCAAATGAGACCCAATAGAAGATAAAATATACCAATAATAACCTAATATGAATCAATGATCCATATACATAAAAACATACTAATATCATAGCAAAATTTTGTGTCTATAGTATGTTATATTTTTGTATCATTGGTAATTGTATGTAAATCCTTTTGATTTTACAATCTTCATACTATGAATTTAGAGGAGTGGACATTGTGTCATGCATCTATAATCAAATTTAACTAAGATTTTGTGCTTCATTGTACTTTCCATTGCTCTCAACACACATACTATTCGCCATTTACATTTACATTTACATATGAGAAGATAAAACTTTCATTTCCTATTTTCTCATGTGTGCTTTCCATTGTTCTCAACACATATACTATTCGCCATTTACATTTACATATAAGAAGAGAAAACTTTCACTTCCTATTTTCTCATGTTTTCCAAATGATTTTATGTATTTATCCCATTAAAAGATTCTCATATTTTCCCTTACTCTTTTCTTATTTTGTCCCTTTATGTAATTTCTAGTAAAAAGTATATAAAAACCTCCAAAACAAGGAAAGAGTTGTCTCTCAAATATATAAAGAAATCATCCATTTTATGGTGATAATCCTACATATATTATAAGTTGTAATCTTACATTTATTATAAGTTACGTTATGACATGAATTTTCATTAACACATCTCATATTATTACATTCCATCACATAATATAAATAAATAATTTATGATAGAAAAAGTGTTTCTATGTCCATGAAGTAAAGAAGAAAGTTTTTCTAGTTAAACCATATGAAAAATTTTAAATCAATGTTTTAGATCACAATTCATAATCTATCATTTGATTGAGAGAATAATATGATAAGATTACAGACATAACTTTCTATTTATAAATGTTATTAGTAAAGTGTTATAGAGTTAAGTAATTAAGGAATAAATTAATAAAACACTAAATGATAAACGACTAAAAAATTAAAAGATGTGACTTCATTAAATATTTATTGATAAGATGAAGAAGTTATACATTACTATAGTTTGTGATTGTTAAAAAATTAAAAGTTTAAAGAGTCAATATTCTTAAAATTTGATGATGAATTAGATAAAAACATCTAAAAAAATAATCTGAAAGAAAAAAAAAGAAAAGAAAACATTAAATTGAGAAAATATATTAAAAAAAAGAAAAAAAAAAAAAAGCAAAAAATAAAAAAAAAGAAATGAAAAATAAAAAAAGCATATTATGAAATATCTTAAAAACCAAGATAACAACATCCAATAATAAAACACAAAAATAAAAACATGTATTCAAATTATTAATTTTTTAATAATTTTTTACTATTAAGAAAGATAATACAAACCCAATCACATACTAAACAAGACCCCTCACGTGATTATTGAGGGTGTAGAGATATATAAACTAAGTTCTAACACATGATTACAGAGATTACTACATGGGCTTACAAGGGGCCCAACAAAAAACAAACAAACAAAACCAAAGAAATCTCAAGTTTTGGACAGGTCACTCTGACTACTTTATGTAATCCCCATCCATCCATGACTAGAGAGAAGCCTCAATCTACACTCTTAAACTATCCATCACCAATAAATAATAGACACAAATTGGGTGAAAATGTTAAAAAATTACATAATTGACCATCAGATTGTTACGTGGTAATTAAATAAAATATGAAAATTAATAGTAATCTATTTATTTTATTTGAGGAGGTCAAACTAGAGAAAATAGTAAAAATAATTAATCAGTAAAAATTTAATATAAAAAGGGATAGAATGTATTTTACTTTTTAAATAGATTTAAAAAAATATATATTTAAAACATATTCATACAATTTTATATATATATATATATATATATATATATATATTATATTAGATTATTTTTTATTAAAAACAACTAAAAGTAGTAGTTGGAGAAGCAAAATAATTAATTGGAGAAGCAAAATAATTAATAGGATAAATATGTTAGATTAAATTTTGTGTGTTATATATGGTATATTAATTGAGTTATTTTAGCTTTTCATTCTCTTCGACAATTTTAAATATGAATATATCTCAAAAAAAACACACAAAATTAATATGCTATGGAATAAAGAAGTTATTAGTGAAGAAAGTTTTTTTCAGTTAAAGCGTGTGAAATTTTTTAAATTAATATTTTAGATCACATTTCATGAACCATTATTTGCTTGAGAGAATAATATGATAAGATTACAGAGATAACTTTTTATTTATAGATGTTATCAGTAAAGTGTTGTAGAGTTGGATAGTAAAAAAATAAATTAATAAAATAATAAATAATAAATAATAAAAGATTAAAAGATGTAACTTCATTAAATGTTTGTTGATAAAATCAAGAACCTATATATTATAGTTTGTGATTGTTAAAAAATTAAAAGTTAATACTTTAATGAATGATAGCAATTATAATTTAAAAATATAAATCACATAAAAGTTTAAAAAGTAAATATTTTTAAAATTTGATAATAAATTAGATAAGAATATTTTTAAAAAATTGACAAAGTAAAATTAGAAAAGAAAAATATTTGAAAGAAAAGAAAAAAAAGTACTAAATTTGATAGAATTAAAAAAATAAAAATAAAACACAAAAAAATTACTAAATTTGATAGTGTGTGTGTGTGTGTGTATGTATGTATATATATATATATATATATATATATATATATATATATATAAGTATATATAAGTAAAAAAAATAAAAAGAGAACACAAAAAAATATATTCCAAATCGTCATGAGAACTAAGATAACAACACACAATAATAAAACAGAAAACAAAAACAAAAACACATTCAAATCATTTTTTCTATAATACAAACCCCATCACACATACTTAACAAGACCTCTCACCGATTGTTGAGGGAGTCTAGACATAAAAACTGAGTTTTAACACATGATTTCAGAGATTGATGTATGAATTTACAAGGGGGCCGCTAAGAAAACAAACAAACAAAACAAAAAAAATCTCAGATTTTAGACGGATCACTCTCCATGATTATGACTAGAGAAAAGCCTCAATCCACACTTTGGAAGTATCCATCACCAATAGATAAGAAACACAAATTGTGTGAAAATGTTAGAAGACTACATGATTGACCATCAGATTGTTACGTCGCAGTTAAATAAAATATGAAAATTAATAGTAATCTATTTATTTTATTTGAGGAGGTTAGGTTAGAGAAAATAGCAAAAATAGTTAATCAGTAAAATTCTAGTATAAAAAAGGGACAGAAATATCTCTTGGTGGTGATCAAACAGTAAAGGTAGGTTTTATCTAATAGATCCTTTGTTTGAGTCTCTCTTACTATTGGTAGTTGGTTCTTCAGGTGACATTAGTTCTTAAGAGTTTAGAAGGTTCTCCTAAAATAAAAAAAGAACTGATTATTAATATATATAAAAAAAACAGAAATTTAGTAATTTTTTTTTTGTTATTATGAGAATCGGTTATAATTTTTTATTATCTCTATTTAAGTCTGGAATTTCACTGCAATATTTAACCAATAATTTTTATGTTTCATTTTGCTTGACTCTAGTCAAGTCTAAATTTCTGATTCAAAATCATATTCCCTATAACCCATTCTCATCTCAATAAAATCCAACCAAAATAAATGAAACCTGTAGAACACCAGTTTGGAACTACTATTACCTTCAAACTACAAACACTCAACTCCATGCAAATTAATAATATCAAAACACTTTAGTTATTACTATGATGAACATTATTAAAATCAATCTTTCATTGATTCATGATGCAAATGTAACATCCGAAAATAGGATATGAATCACCAGAAAATAGGATATGAAGTATCACCAGCATGAATAAAATTGATAGACAAAGGGGCAAACTAGAACACTAATGTTCAGAGCAGGTTTCATTTGTAGCATTTGAAAAACAAGGAACGCTGGAGTGGGTCAGATTTGCTTAAAATAGAGAGTGATCTTTGATGGGAAATTTTTCATCAGTCTCTGAAAGAAAAAAGGAAGCATTATGTACAAAACATTGACAATATTGACAATATAGTACAAAACTCTCTATGCATATAAGACCATTTCATATTGTTACTTTCTAGCAAAGAAGAGGAGATGTAAGCAGCAAAATATGTTGATGGCGGAAACTATAGATGCTTGAAAAGTGTTCTTCATTGCAGTTTTGTCCCACAGCCTGGATGGTTTCTGCCATTGCTTCCCAGCTTGCACCTCAAAGCTGGCATCCAACTCCACAATTATATACAAAAACTAATTACAAGTAGACCTTATTATCTTTATCCTTGACCAGACAGTTCCGTGGAGGACACTGCGGGGATAGAATCATATGTCCTCGCATTTCCTAAAAACGAATCCTGATCACCTCTTTCCAAGGGATCATACCCATATCCTTCAAAGAACTCAGGACCCCTCTGCAGCAGCCACAAGGGTGCATCAGGAATATCACACTCCTCTTCCAGCATCTTCAATACAACACTCATCCATGGCCTCTTGTCGGGATTGTCCTGAATGCACCAAAATGCCACCTTAGTCATCCTGATAACAGCCTCCCTATTAACATTGTTCTCAAGCCTCTTGTCTGCCAGATCCAGGTACCTGCCCTCCAGGGCCCTGAGCATTGCCCATGCAGGGAAATAACAGAGTCGAGGATCAGAAGCAGAAGGGTCAAAATTCCTTCTCCCAGACACCAATTCTAACAACACCATCCCAAAGCTGTAGACATCGCATTTTTTTGTGGCAATGGAGTGCGTGAGCCATTCAGGGGCCAGGTAACCAGGAGTCCCCCTTATTGATGTAACAACTTCGGTCATGTCCTCGTTGAGGAGCTTAGACATGCCAAAATCAGCAACTTTGGGCATGAAGTTCTTGTCCAAGAGAATGTTTTGAGGCTTTATGTCTAAGTGCATAATGGGCTCCCTGCATTGCTCGTGCAGATAGACTAGGCCTCGGGCAGTTCCTATGGCAACCTTGTAACGTTGTTCCCATGCTAGAAAGTTATTGCTGTCTTCATTTGAATTTGGACTTTCTCGGCTTCTTGTTCTGGATGAGAACAGCCATTTATCCAGAGATTTATTTTCTAAAAGCTCATAAACCAATAGCCTGTGCTTACAGTCTGCACAAAATCCTCTGAGTCTTACGAGGTTCACATGGCTTATGCTGCCTATGGTTGCAACTTCAGCTCGGAATTCCTTGTATCCTTGCCTTGGCCCATCTAGTTTTTTCACTGCCACTCTGCTATCATCTTTAAGAACACCTTCATAAACCGATCCAAATCCTCCTGTTCCAAGCTTTTTGGAGAAGTTATCAGTGGCTTCCTTGAGTTCATGATATGTGAATCTTGGGGGAAGGCCTGGAAGGGTTTTCAAGAATGCTTCCTCTTCCATCTCTTCTGGGTCAATCTCCTCCTCGCTTATGTCGTTCTCATTGGCTTTGCCCTTCCGCATGTGCTGTTTGGTTACAATGATGATGAGGCACAGGAAGAGAGCTGCTGCAGCTGTGCCTACTGTTATCCCTGCTATGCTTCCAACATTCAAGGAACTCGAGGCCGAAGTTTGGTTTTGTGGCATGTTATTAGTGACCTTGATATAAGCTTTGTATGTTTCGTTTGATTTAGATTTCATGGTGTTCAAGGGGTCTGTTACAAGGTAACACGAAGCAGAGCTATTGTGAAAGAAGGCCGCCGTACAAGAGCAGTTGGATGTGCACTCTGCCTTACACCTATCAATGCTGGACACATTCCTCAAAGGCTGGAAGAACTCATTTAGGTAGTAATTTGCTTCAAGAGGCAAAAAATGATAACCCACAGAAGTTTGGGTGCAATCCGGTTCACCTGTTCCAAAAGAAAATTTAGTAAAATGGATTATAATATACTCCTATTTAGTGCCCTAAGTTCATGCTAAGCTTGTTACAGTCAGACAATATGCTACGGATGTTAAATATGGAGCACAGTTAAATATGCTAGATCTTCCTGTTTGGGTAGGTTCTTTGTTAGTCTGAGTCGGCGAGGCTCAGGGTTCACATGCCAGCCTGCCAGTGCCCTTATTAAAATTCTATAGTTCAATCTTGGGTGGGCTATTCTCAAATAAATAATATGCATCCGTCCCAGACGGTACAAAATTCAGATGACTAAAAAACAACACTTAATTGCAGAAGGAATCATTCTGGCCCAGCAAATGATAACATCCCACTAACTTTGCCCGTGTACTCATTACTCAGCAAAAGGGTTTGGTAGTTACCCTGTGCTATGGAGAGTAACCTTGTCTGTATACCCACTACCCAGCAAAAGGGTTTGGTAGTTACCCTATGCTATGGAGAGTAACCTTGCCTGTGTACCCACTACCCAGCAAAAGGACTTGGTAGTTACCCTGCATTATAGGGAGTAACCTTGCCAGTGTACCCACAACCCAACAAAAGGGCTTGGTAGTTATCCTATATTATAAGGAGTAACCTTACCTGTGTACCCACTACCCAGCAAAAAGACTTGGTAGTTATCCTGCACTATAAAAAGTAACCTTGCGTGTGTGCCCCACTATCCAACCAAAAAGTTTCATAATTACCCTGCACTATAAGAAGTAACCTTCCTTGTGTACTCACTACCCAGCAAAAGTAGAAGAGATAAGCCTATATAATTATCATGTGAGCCCTAAGCCTCATCAACTGCAATTTTAAAAAATCTGTAATGCCCAATTCTGGATGTACTTTTACCCCAAATGAAAAAATTAAAAAAATCTGGTTCACCTGATTGGCTATAACATCCTTTGGTGACATCCAAATTCTGAATTTGCTCAAATTTATCAGGGGTTCCGGAGCCCGGACAGCTGCACTGACCGTCCGCACAGACGCCGTATGGTCCACACACCTTGGGAAGAACACACTTGTCAGATTGATCTATCCCAGCGTCTGGACTCCACACGGAAGATTGGTTGTTTGTGCCTAGCACTTGAGGGAAACTGTATGCCCTGAGGTTGCCATCACTGTCCAGCCTTATGAACCTGTATTGCGTGTCATCAAGGTCAGGTGCCAGATGCAACATACTGGTTCCATTTGAGCAAGATGTAGACAAATTGCCGATAGTTCCATTGAATGAAACTTGCAGTTTTGTTCCTGTATACAAGGCCTTAGAACTCTGAGAATTTAGAGTATAGAAACATGGCCTTAGAATACCTTCATAGTCCAATCCAGGCAGCCCCAAAGACCAATAAGGCTCTTCAAACATACTTGTGTAGAACAGGACCATCCCTCCAGGCTCCATGACCAGCTTATAGGACCCTTGGCTGGCATTTGTTGTAGACACATTGGATACCAATGTATAGCCTGTCCTCAGCACCTGCCCAGGTAAGAGGGTATGTGTGGGATGGTCCCAACTCTGCCATACAACACTAGAAGTTGATACAAGTGAGGAATTTGTAGTATTATATATACGTAAATTACCTGACATCTGCAGTGCAAGGGCTTTGTTTTGGGACTTACCAGTGCTGATAGTCCAGGCCACTGTACCATCTGAGTCCTCCAATACCATATCCCCACTACTCCCCAGACTGAGCACTGCCCCTTCTGCAACAGTCCTCTGCCTGTTTGCAGTCCAAATCTCAGTTGCAACAGCTGAGGATGTGAGATTCACACCCAAAACAATGGAGAGAATAAACTTACCAGAAGAATTAACATTGATGAATCCAAAACCAAACCTGTAATCCTCGCTCATAATGGCATTCCCCTCGCCATCTGTGACTGCCCTGAAGGGCCCCTGCTCTGTATCATAGATTGGAAGACTAAAGTTATTGACAACAGTCCAATTGGAAGGCAACACAAAGAATCTTGCTTCACATAGACTGATCAAACACGCAAAAACCAAACTGCACAAAATTCTCAGAATCTCCATGGCCATAAAACTTTATAAACAATCGCCAATTCATGAATACTTGCGGCCTTTAGTGCTTGTGTAACTGTTGTTGGTATGTGAAAGTGCAAGGAAAGTGATTTTCATGGAGTACACACAGCAATCCTACTCCATGAATTTACAGGACCCAGAACTTACAAGTGAGATTTTTTGGGTAAACGACTTCAACTCATCCGTTTCAAGTACGTTTTGAAGCCAATGGTAAAAATAAATAATTGCTTGAGATGTAACGAAGTCTTCAGAATTGACCCGGCGACTGGTAGCCGGAATTCTTAAAACAAATTAATTAATTAGTTAAATAAAAAACGTATGCGTATGCGTATGTGTATAAATTTTTATCCATCAAAAAGTTAGTTTTAATTTTATTTTTATTATTATTTTGTATTTAAATTTGTTTATACTAAAATTTTAGTTTTATTCTTTTCCATGTCTTTATTTAATTTTTATAATTATAAGAAAAGATGTCTCCTTTTAATAATATTGGAGGTATTTTTTATGATGAAGAGTTTTCATATTTTCGTTTAAATATTAATTAATTATAAATACATATATTAATACATTATTTTACATTGTTTCATTATGAATATTGAATGTGTATATCATAAAAATCTTAATAGATTTTAAGTATGGATGATGGCAATGCATGATAATGTTAATGAAATTTTAATAGATCTCAAAATATTAATGTCAGATGAGACGATACATTCTTTAGTTATTGAATAAATTAACCGCTTTTAGTAATATCTTACTCATTTTTTTCACTGTCTATTATGCCTACCCATTCGATCTCATAGCATCGTGGATCACTAATAACAATAGCTCAAATTTCCACTGATTTGCTTTTACAAGAAATTCAACAACAAAATTTTTTGAAGCTTTGGTTGGCTAAGGTTGGTTTTTATTTATTTTTTTGGGTTGATTGAGCTAGGATTTAGGTTTTGGTTCGTTTTTTCTTGGTTTGTTTAGGTGCATATTATGATAAGTACCGAATTTTGATTTCAAGGTTGTATAGATGCTTTTGAAATTTAAAGGAGGATTTTCTATATTCGTAGGGGTCAAAGCAATACATGGGAAGAATGCAACTCAACTCGTTGTTTGCAGTGAGATAGAGGTCATTTTGGCATAAGTGCAAGGGATTTATGTGCCTAAAGTGACTGCTACAAGGGAGTTCAACACCATGACAATCACATCTAAGTTTAGCAAATTAACAAATGTGAAAACTAGAATGCACAAATTAGTGATATTTGTTAGGCGGAATATATTATTTGAAACATGAAGACTTGACCCATTTTCCAATAAAATAGGGAGGAAAGACAATAATGCTTACTAGGGAGAGCACATACACTACTTTATTTTTTAATGTTTATATTTCTTTACATGAGATTTAGTTTTCACCATGTTATTATGTATAATTATGAATTATGTGAAAATTTTACTAATAGAATTAGATCTCTCTTTTCTTTCTATATATCAAAGTAAGTTTTATGTTATGTAAAATTTGTTATTTGAAATTGTTTAAACAATTAAAAAGATATCTAATAAAATAAATAATAATTGAATTGAATTCATGTAATAATTGAACTATAAAAATATGAATGTTTTAAATAAAATATAATAAGATTGAAAAAAAATGATTTAAAAAAAAAATTATATAGTAATATATAAATAACATATACATATTGTAAAATGAAGTATATAAACTATTGATATTGTTTTATAATAATTTTATAATTGTATCAAGTTTTTTGAAGGTACATAACATAAGGTGGTTCAATATTTTATTGAAAATCGAATATGAAAAATTAGGTGTTGGAGGAGTCCTCGACCAACAATGCAAAGCTCTTAGTTTTAATCACTTAACTTTTCATAGTGAACTTCAAGTTGGTGGCCATTATAATTGTAAAATTATTGTTCATTTTGTTTGAGAGGATGGATAAAGTCTTTTGACATACTCCAATACCGTGAATGTGGATTACACAAGTGAGAGAGCAGGGGCAACACAACATAAGGCTAATCAAAATGCAGTCAAGTGTTTCATGTTTAATATGATATTGGCCAAAGTCATTAACCACATAAATAAAAGAAAAATGCAATTTTGTGAGTTGGCAATGAATTGGGCTTTGTACTCTTCTCCTACAATTGTCACAATTACTCTGGACATCACTAATCAAAATAGTTTAATCCTGATATTTGTTAATGGAGGATTTGGATGAGGATTAGGGTTTTGTAGCTTTGCATTGATGAGCCTTTAGGTGTCTCTATTACACTGTCGATTGTCGTGGATCTAGGCAGGACATTGCTTTTATTCATATTTATTGTTGATTTTGATCGACGATTCACCCTCTAGGTGGTACGGGTACCCTATTTTAAATGACTACCACCTCTCTTTTTGCATCCGTAGATGTAGAGAAAGTTAGAGCGAGCGAGCACAACCATGGCCCTGAAGCAAGTGAAGAAATTCATTCGAAAAGTCTTCTACGAGGTAATGTTGATGATTTTGACTCCCCATTACTTCATGTTGTTTTGAATATCCCTAAATTTGACAAACCCTGTCATTTCTTTGAAAATTTTACTTTGATTGCTTACTTTGTTGGTCGATTCCTCCCTGGGAGCCCTCTGAAGCAATGGGTCCACAACCATTGGCAAGGCCATGGTGTTAAACTAGAAAAAGTCTAAAATCTCACCAAGGGCTTTTTTTTGTTCTGCTTTTCAAACCCAGAACACTGCAAAGCCATTGTTAACCATGGGCCTTGGTTTATTTGCAACACTTTGGTTGTCTTTTCTCACTAGACTTGGGACTTCCAAGTCTTGAAGCAAGCAAAGCTGAAAATCCTCGTTTAGATTGAATTTCCTAACTTGCCTCTCCCTTATGGGGTTTTATTGCCCAACTCATAAAACCCATAGGGCGCTTCATATGCTATGAGTAGATCAAGTTATTTATGGCTCGTCCCCAAAAGAGGGTTTGTGTTGAAGTGGATTTATCCTGAGATTTGAAAGATTCTATTGATATACAAATTGGCACTAACTATTTCAACGTGTTTTGTATATCAATCTCCTAAATACTTGTTTCGATGTCAGTCCTTAGATTATATGATTTGAGAATGTTCTCTAATGGTACATGCACCCCCTGTTCCTCAAGAAAAGAGTGGCTCTGAAGCCAAACCGCATAATGACAATAATGATGGTTAGAGTACTGTCACTAACCAAAAAAACTCTTCCAAAGGTGGCGACAGGCCACAAGCTTATTCTTACAGATCTATTGGGAATAACCATGCCTCAAATTCTGCTGGCAAAACTATTTTTCCTAATAAAGTTTCTCTTCCACTCGTGCGTACTTCACAAGCAGTGGCTTCTCTGGTTGAGACACCACCCTCAACACCCTCGTCACAACCCTCTCCTAGGGTGAGTGTTTCATAGAAAGAATTGAGTTTGGTCACCTTAGATCACAAATCAATGTTTCGTCTCTCTTGTATCCCTTCTTCATCTCCCGAAGAGGAGGAATATATGGCACATAAGTGACAACCATTTAGAATGAATGATTTCATGCCTAACAAACTTATGTTTAATCGGCTTGTTATGCTAGAAGATCTCACAGAGGAGAATGGCATGCACCTCGATAATGCCCAATGATTGTTTATTCTTGGAATGTTTTAGGCCTTATTGATCCATCATGTAAGTATGCAGTCAGGAATAATAGTCAACTTTTTAGCAGCATGAAAATTCTTTGTTTAAAAGAGGTCAAGATTTTTGGCTTCTTACTGCATAATATAACACAAATAATTTGGCCAAGATCCATACTTCAGGTTACTGGGCATGAAGTTAGGCAAGGTGGGGTCATCACTTTTTTGGCTCCAGATCTATCTCAAAATATTATTTCATAGGTCTCAGACTCTACCCACCAGGTGGTGTGGACCCTTTTTGACTTTAATAACTACATCATTAGGATGGTTAACTTGTATGCCTCTAATGATGTTGTTGTATGGGCCGCTCTATGGAGGTGGTTGGATGACTTACTTCTTGATGCGCATTAGATCCTCTATGGTGATTTTAACATGGTGAAATTGGTTGAAGATAAAGGATGCCTTCCAATGTGGTGGTGTACTAGTGAGTGTGAAGCCTAGTTTTATATGCATAACAAACTTGATTTCCAATCACCATCGAAGGAAAAATTTAAACTCCCCCTGGTTCACCTAGTCCAAATTTTGATAGGAAGAAGATAGGGTACTTCAGCGGCTTGATAGAGCCTTGCTAGCCGAGCAAGATCTTTTATTTTTTGCCTCAGTCCATGATAGGCTAGTATCGATCATCCTCGATACTTTTTTTATCAAATCATCACCCTATTTTCTTTAATATTGAATGGACCACACCTCAAGTTAATCCTGCCTCTACTTAATTTTATATCAATATTGTTCACCTCAATCATGAAAGAATAGTGGGAACATTTTTAGAATTTGGAACCTGGTTCCCTAGCTAGAGGGGAATACTAACTAGATTCAGTGGTGGTCAGATGCTCTTGCTTGCACTTCCACCTTTCTTTGGATATATGGAAAATAAGTAGCCTCTTTCAGACAGTGTCTACACAATGCTACAAATCATGAATATATATAAGTTTTACAGGACCCGGAGTAGTCACCTTTCAATGTTCACCTCCAAACTTAAGTGGCATAATGGAGACATAAGATCCAAATTGAGGAGGTTCACAAGGCCAGAGGAGATAAACTGCAAGCTCGTATGCATTAGTTGAAAATAGGAGAGTTGCTAATAGAATTAAAGCTATCAAGGAAGGAAATACTCAGCTTACCAAACTTCCTAACATTTTGCAAGTTTTTGTTCATCATTACCATGGTGTTTTCTCAACATAAGTTTATTTTCTAGAACAGGAGGTGGTTCTCCATCAATGCCTCAAAGTAGTGCCCTGTAAAGTTTCTAATTCATAAAGAGTTGCATGTGATAGGACCTTATCTCTCAGCAGCCTCCATGAGGCTATTAATCAGATGACAGTTAACAAAGCTCCAAGAATTGATGATTTCCCATGTGAGCTCTACCAAACCCTTTGGGATACTATTGGTCGTAATCTTCACCGAGTCTATTCTAAAGTTGTTCTAACCAACTCTTTGGGAACCCTTATAAACTAGGGTAACATTAAGTTTATTCCCAAGGCTGGTGATCTTGAAATTATCACCAATTGGAGGCCTATTACTTTTCTCAATGTCTCCTACAGGATTATTACTAAGGTTTTAGCCCTCAAGGTCAAACACATTCTCCCTTTAATTGTCAGGAGTGAGTAAACTGGTTTTATTCATAATAGATTCATTTTGGACAATGTCATTAACATTTTGGAAGGTATGGAATGGGCTCAACTTTCTAATCAAAAGGCCTTGCTTGTCAAGATTGATTTTGAGAAAGCCTATGATTGTATTGAGTGGCCCTTCATTTTGTCCATGTTGCAAGCCCTTGGTTTTGGCCCCAAATTTGTTTAGACTATTAACATGCTCTTTCAAGATGTTAGGGCTTGTATTACAATCAATGACACCCAATCTCCTCAGTTTGAAATTTATTGTTTGATCTAACAAGGATGCCTTTTATCCCCTTATTTATATGTGCTAGTAGTAAAAGGATTTAGCTACCTCTTGCTAATTACACTTCTAGGGGTTTACTGAAATACATATCCCTCCCTCAGTCTAGCAAATAACTTTAAATGACCACTTCATGAATGATTCTTTTCTCACTCTTCAAGAGGAAGAAGAGTCCGTTAGGAGTGCCATTGAATGTCTCCATATTTTTTGTTTGGCTTTAGGCTCATCTATTCAATGGAGGAAAACTCAGTGTTACCATCAGTTTATGAGACCCAAACCTCCTTGGCTAGAGGGATATCAATGGTAGTGGCTTTTTCCAGGGGTGAAATTTAAGTTTATTGGCATCTCTTTTGATTTTTGGGATTCTCCCTCTAAGCTATAGTTTTATGTGGTGTAGTGAGTTGAAAAAAAAAACTTTTTCGATTACAAAGCTTCTATCTATTGATGTCAAATTTTAAAGTTGCTCTAAATTTTTGACAGCTACACATATGTATTATTCCTCTTTTTGGCCCCTTCTAATGCCATTTATAATAAATTAGAAAAACTTCTAAGATATTTTATATGGGTTAACTCTAAGGGTCATAGGGGTTTTTACATAGTTACTTGGAACATGTGTTATTGACCCAAGGAAGCTGGGGGACTGGGTCTCCTAGATATTAAAATTCAAGGCCTTGCCCTTAATGTCAAATGGATTATTAAAGGTATTATTAGGGATGAATCCTATAAGATTCTTCTATGCCATTGTATTTCTTAGGGGCTTCCATGTGGTAGAAAGGTTTGGTAAGGCCTAGGACTTCATTCTTTGCTTAAAACCCCAGTGCCTATTGAAATCAAGGGTACCTTTGTGATTCAAAGCCTATGAAAACATTGGGAGAAGTTTAAGCCTCACATTAACCAGGTAGGTGAGGGTTTCAGGAATGACCTTTCCATTAACTCCCAGTGTCTTTGGTGGTCACCTTGCTTAAATTTTCACAATGTTCCCTTTGTCTTAGTCCCTTAGGTTAAAGTGTTAAAGGCTTTTCAGGAAAGGTGTGAAGGTTATCAGTGATCTCTTTTACAAGTAGAGTCAGGTTTGGCTCACTCAAAAAACTTTAAAAATAATTTCATTTAAATAACTCAGATGTAGAGGCTATAGCAAAAATTCAAGGTTTTATACATGATGAGTATTTACACAAAATAGGGGTCAACTCCCTTGTTCCTTGGTGGAAGGATTGACACTGGCCTAAGACCACCCCCTTCACCTGATATTATCCTTGATTGGGTTATAATTTACTAGCCCCTCAACATATTTTAGATGAAATGTTCAACCTTAGATGGAATCTCTATTCCAGACATGGGGTTTGGGCCCGATGCTTTAGCACTATGTGGTCTTCTATTATTGAGCCCAAAAAAGCTCATTTCTTATGGTGTCTCCTTTGTTAGGGCTTGCTTGTGGATGACCAACTCAAGCATCTGGGAGTGTCCAACCCTATTTGTCTAGCTTGTCAGCAACAAGAGACTATTAATCACCTTTTTTGGTTTCGCTCTCATGCACAATCTATGTGGCACTAGATTCATTCCCATTTTTAGCCCTTTTGACCTGAATTCTTCATGTGGAAGATTTCTCTCTTGGGGGACTCAACTCTGTTGCCTGCAAAATACAATAGATTTTGGTAGATATTTCAAGCTGATATTTTATTTCAAAGATGGAAAGCTATAAACTATGATTGCTTTAATCATGAAGAGCCTAGACATAGTTTTTCTATTACTAACAAAATTATTGTTCTATCTAATTTTACTCTTCAAATTCAAAATCAAATAGAAAAAGTCCACCTATAACTTAACCAACTCTAACATTTGATCAACCGTTGGAGAAATGCCCCGTGCATGGTTAACTGTGAACCTCTTGAGCCCCTACAACATCCTATGCCTCTCTGAGGATGAAGGTGTGGGATATTTCGATAACGTTCCTATTGGTCCCTAAATTTTGAATAAGTATTATTCCATTTTTTGGCACACAATGTGGAGGGACCATTGTCCATTTTGATGAAAGTATCAACATGACATGGAAGGACCATGGCACAAGAGGACCATGGCACATAGCTAACAGGCATAGAAGGTGATGGACATATAAGGACAATGGCATAGAAGACCCAAAGTGAGAGAACCCAATCAAGGGAGAATGTGTCATGAGGGACCCAAGACTAGAGGACTCGAAACCAAAGTGGAAGACTAAGGGAACATGTGGGAAGTAGAACACATGGGAAGCAAAGCGCGAGGGATGCGAGAATAGTTAGAAGAGTAACTCAAGTATGACACTTTGACCCATTGATGGGAGGTTTTGTACCATCTCATGAGGAATGAAACACTTGGCCATTAGAATATAGCATAGAACAAGGATCTAGGGGCACAGAGACCCAAGTCTATAGGAATATCTCATTGTAAGAGCCATAACTCTTAGTTTATTGGGAGTCTGTGTGCCATCTATTCATGACAGTTATAACTATGACACTTGATCAGGGAAAAATAAGTATAAAAACCTCTATTGTAATCATTTGAAGGAATGGTCCTTTGGATAATAGAAATAACATTGTCTTGTAATTTGTTACATAATTAATGAAAAACTAGTGTTGCCATATTATGTTACAAGTGATGAATTATTCTAAGTGTTGAATTATGGATGTGTTTTATTCCTAAGTCATGGATATCTTCTTCTTGTATCTCCACTATTAGTAATGGTTATCTTAATCATAGTAGTAGTTACATCTAGGATAATAAGGATTATAATAGTATATTTATGGTATTAAGCCTTTAGCTATATTTCAAAGATGAACAAACATCCAACATTGTGTTTCAAAGCCTTCGAGAATCAGTCTTTTGTTGCGTGCTTTGGGTGAGCACGTGAGACTTAATTCTCACGTGATAGGGTCAATACACTAGCCCATTAGGGAGGAGCTTCAACATCAAATTAGAACTAACTAAAAGATCCCAAAATTTTGGTTTCATTACCAAGACCCAAAGCAATTAGAGTGCAATCATGGGAAAATGTTTGAGTGCATCATGCTAGAGAGTATTGAAGAATGGGTTACCAGTGTCAAAGACAACTTTGTGGTCATGTATCTTGAACTAGGAGTCTCTACATGATAGTGGGTAGAGCAGAATCTCTATAGTTCTTTATATGAAACTTTATTTTTTGAGGTCCCAATTCTCTTGCATTTTTGGATTTTATCATATGCTCAAAGATGATCCAAAAACATCAGAAGAAGGTAACCTTGGACACTTGAGCAACATAGGAGTTTATCATGACTTGGAGTTCCCTGGATGCAAGCAGTTAGCTTTTGGTGGAGAGGCATTTAGAATAGCTATATTTTAGAGTACATTGTGACTACTTATTCATGTCATGAGGAATCAAAGTTCCAATTTCTATGAGAGTCAATGGGATGCTATCTCTCATTATTCACTTTCAAAATTAAAAAAGATAATTATTGACCTTGGATTGGAGACTCTACTCATGGAAGGCTATAATATCATGTGCATTAGCCACACATTTGGAAGGGGAGACTAGCGGTTGATTGAAGATTGTGGGTTCAATATGGTAGCAAGCCAGCACATGTTATGGATATATAATTATGATGATGCCTGACAAAGGATTATGGGAATTAGTGGCATGAAAAAAGATTGGGAAACCTTGAGGAGTGTTGTGAAGATATGTAAGGAAGTGGATACGCATGAGGGGCCCATCACTTTCAAGCCATGCTCTTTGCCACTTCTATCCTATGAAGGAAAACCGAGCTAAACTTCAAGAATCAAGGAACCAAGCATGAATCAACCAAGCTCGCCCACCCTAGTGCATGCTCATGCATTTGAGTTGGAAAGAGTACAAATACATAATTGGGATACAAACAGTTCAAAGTTGGAAATTAAACTAGTAAGGGAAACTATAACTTGGCTAATTGACACTCTAGAATCTACATTATCTTTCCCTCTTCAAGGGAATTCTATGGCATAGCTTGGAATGCCTGGTGGGTCTGGCCCACAAGGCCAAAATATAGGCCTAAACTTGGGTAACCAACCCTCCACCATGCCTCTTTCTATGGTCACCACTACTAGAGACACTTGAGAAGGATCAGGGGTAGGCACTAGAGGAGGTAGACTCCCTCCTCATGGGACAGGAGCTAGACCCTCCCAACAACCACCTGCTCAACCACAACCCACTATGGTCTACTATGAGATGACATTGCATTTAATGAATACCGAGGGGTAGAGAATGTAATTGAGCACGTCCATAAGTGTGAATTGATTTGGTGAGCGTGCAACATCATATCTTCTAAATGAAAAGCTACACAGTTTATGACCATGATTTTAAAGTGTGCACATAAATGGTATCACAAGTTCAATCCTCAACAAGTAGTGGTCGACTATGACCAACTCAAAGCAACCTTCCTACAGTTATTTGACATTCTTGAGTTTGAACATTAAATTATAATGGTGTTGAAGGACATAAATTAAAGACTTATAGAGAGCGCGTGCGAGTATGATGCATGATTCAAAACCTAGCTTTCTAATTTATCATTTGAAATAAATCTTACTTAACATGCACAATGGTTTGTGGGAGGCTTATTGTTACCTTTCCATTGTACTCTATCACAAAGAACCTTCACCAGCATGTGTGAGGCTCTAAAAGCTCACCTCCGTACTGAATCAGTGGGAAGCATGGATACAAGGATTAGTTCCTTTACAGAGGCACATATAGCATCCATAGTAGCACAACTTAAAAATGTGATGGTAAATAATGCATAGGAGACACACAATGGTGTCTAGTGTACTGACTATGAAACTGAAGGGCACACAAGGAATAATTACCCGTGTAATAACATTCGCACGGTAATAAAACAAACTTGTGAGATCTATCATAAGGAACACGATGTCTATTATTGTCCACTTCTACAATGGGCTACAAACACTAAGGTGTTCACATATTGTAATATTTTTAATTCCTACACCTATGACACTAATGATTGCTAATTGATTAGTGATATTCATGAAGCTCGAATGTGTGACACACACCAAACCTTGGTCATCAGTACTCAAGAGAATGATGGCTACCATAGGTGAGGGAGAAGATAAGGATGAGGTGGTGGTCAGTTTCCACCAAGGACTTGCTACAAATGTGGGTCAATAAAACCACTATCAAAGGGATTGCCCAGAGTACCCAACTTGAACATTTTGTAAAAAGGACTATTGACTGGAAGAGTGTCTTGATCTATATGCAACCATCACTAAGGAATGCAATTAAAAAAGGTGCTGACATGATTTGAATATATAAACTACAATGATGCTCACATTCAACCATAACAATAGTATAACAATAAACATCACCACTCGTAGTGGGGGATAGACTCAATCCACAACCAAACTGATAAAAAAGGTACATCGAGAAGAACCATGGGCAAGGAAGTACCCTGATCCTTAGTAGCAAAAGGATGTCCTTTAGGATATAATGGTACTTGTGTGAGAGATCCAAGGTGAAATTCAATACCTCAAGGACAAAGATGTGACACAACATGCTGCAATACAAAGGGAAGTTGAACCTCAACTACTAGTGTGGGATAATTTCCAGAAGCTATGAAAATGTATGCTGGATGAGGACATAGTTCCCTAGCTCAGCACTTCATTTAAAAGTTAGGCTTGATTACCAAATGAATTCCATCCTCACCTAAGTCAACAAAGCAAAGATCATTATTTAAATCATGTCTGATGTTAGGAAGCTCCTAGTTCCTCTACTCCCCCAAATGATGGAAAGATATTGGTTAATGTTGCTATTAATGGATGGGCAATCTAGGATATTCTAGTAGATAATGGCATGGAAGTTAATGTTCTCACTAAAGATGCTTGGAAAATAATGTCTAGTCCAGCCCTACAGCCCTCTCCTCATGTCTTGTTCATGGTAAATAAGACTCAAGTGTATCTTATTAGAGTCCTCAAGAATGCCACTATTGACATACTTGGGGTTCCCCTCAAGGCAAATTTTAGGTTTTAGAATTGGCAGAAGCTGATGACTATCCAACTCTACTAAGAAGGCCTTGGTGCTATAAAAACCATGCAGACTTGAGCTTTAAAAATTGATACATTAGTTTTGAAAATACCAATCAACACATAGTAATACCTTTAGACCAAGTATAAGGACCTTATTATATTGAGCCTATGAATGTTGATTAACACATCAAAAACTTGTATAATGTTACTGCTTGAAATGATGAAAAACATGATCCAATGCCAGATGGTATTCTCCACTAGATGGATAAACAGTCTATCTTGGATACTAAAATTAATGCTTGCAAATATTGGGCCCATTATGACTACGATCTCACTGGAAGGATGTGCAACACCATAAACATAGGAGAAACCATCCTACACTAGCTTCCTAAACATCACAAGTTTGTGCATCTCATGGGTTTAGCAATGACATGACCACTAGTGGGACCCCCATTGGAAAGACTTGATGAAGTCCCACGGTTCCAAGGACAAATGGAAGTACATGACTTTGTCTAGCATCTCAAAGAATTCTATCATACCAAGAATGATCAAATGAGGTCACTAGATCACATTCTTTATGGTACCATCATTAGATGGTGGCATACTCGTAAAGAACACCTTTTGTACTAGGATCAAGTGTGAGATGCTTTAAACCACACACTTCATCATGATAATAAGGTCAGGGGAACACTTAGATAAAGTGGCATGCAAGCACTCAAACCTCATATTGAGGCTTATGAGACAATATGAAGAGCAGAGGAAACATTCTTACCAGAGTACTTCTAGGTCCATGCATTTTATGGGACTTTGTGTACTTGGGCATGGGCAAGGTATATTCACAAAGAGAGGAATTTGAGTACTAGGTTTTGGTAGTTATTAAAGGGGAATATGACGTTGGCACTCTCTTATTTTTCACCAAAGATGGACTTATGCCCCACCCTTCAAGCCATGCATGAACCAATCATTAAAAATCCAAGTCCCATCGAAGACCACCTACACCATATTCATTAGGAACCTAAAGAACCCTTTCATTTATTCATAGAGACTCCCACTTAATCAATTCTTGCACCATCCATAGTTCCTAGTGAAGAATTCCATGAAAATATTTGCCTGGGAAAGCAAAAACTCGTCTTCCAAGTAAATGAAGGTGAAGGATCTACTTCACTCGACCCCTTGACCAACCATTTAGATGTCCATATAAGTAATGGTTCATGAACTGTTTAGGACACAAGTTATTCAATAGACAACCCTTATCACTGACCCATTCAAACTATTCAATGTAACTTTGGTTTGGAGCAAGAGCCAAAGATGTCTATAATTGGAAATTATTAGACTGACACACAAATTTCATAATTTTTTAAGTTGTTAAAAGAGTATCAGGATGTATTTCCAAGGAATTATAGTGAAATGAAAGGATCCCATCCATCAATAGGAAAGATGCACATAAATAAAATCGATGACACTCATCCCATAAATAAACAACCATATAGGATGAACCCCAACCTCCAGTCACGAGTGAAAGAGGAGATCAATAACATGCTCCGTGTTAGAGTAATTACTCCTATTGTTGAATCTAAATGGGTTAGTCCCATGGTAATCAATATCAAAAAGGATGGGCGTATCCATATCTATGTGGATTACCAAGTCTTAAATGCATCTTGTGTGATAGATCCTTTCCCAACGCCTTTCAAAGAGGAAATCCTAAAAGGTGTTGCGGGTTGTGAAGTATACTCTTTTATGGATGGGTTCTCGGGGTACCACCAAGTCTAGATAGCTGAGGAAGACCAATCCAAGACTAATTTAACTATCGAATGGGGATATTTTGCCTATACTGTTATGCCTTCCAGGTTGAAAAATGCCCTAGCAGTATTTTCACAGATAACAATTAAGGCTTTCAAAGATTTCATTCTTAAATTCCTCTAAGTCTACTTAGATGATTGGAAAGTATATGGGTTGGTCAAGGACTATTGTGCTAATCTAAGACTCATGTTTGAGCATTGTCGAGTGTTGCAAATTTACTTAAATTTGAAGAAGTGCCTATTCATAACACCTTTTGGCATACTTTTTGGGCACATCATTTGTAAGGAAGGACTCTTGGTAGACCCAACCAGGGTCTTTTTTATTCTCCATCTACCAATGCCCAAGAATCAAAATGAGGTGCATGCCTTCCTAGGACACACAGGCTACTACAAAAATTTCATTCGAGGTTATGCTAAGATTACAACACCCCTAGAAGAGCTTTTAAAGCACAATGAATAGTTCATATGGATGAATTCTTGCAAAGCAGATTTTGAAACACTCAAAGAAATGCTAGTTACTACTCTTATCTTGTAATTCCTTAATTGGACAAAGCCTTTTCATGTCCATGTTAACGCATTTGGGATGACAGTCAGCATGATACTTACACAACCAAGTGAAAGACACTTGGATCACCTAATTTACTTTGCTATTAGGAAGTTGACATCAGTTGAAAGGAACTATATCACCATTAAGCATGAAGCTTTGTCTATGGTTTATGATCTACAAAAGTTTAGGCAATACCTTTTGGCCTCTCTATTTATATTCTATACAGACCATGAGGTCTTGAAGTATCTTGTTAACAAGCCAGTACTACATGGAAGAATTTGTCATTGGATTGTCCTGTTCCAAGAATTCCATTTTTCATCTTAGTAAAGCTCGAGAAGACCAATTGTGGTCCCAATCATTTATCCTGAATTGAAAATAAAGAACCCCCACATGCCATATAAGCTGATCTTCTTGACGTACAAATATTTAGAGTTACTCAGGTACCTGAAGAACTGGAAGATATTGTAGCATTTCTCAACACTATTATGTACCTAACTCCCTCACTTCACAGGGGAGAAAGCAACTTGTGGTCCCCATCGCACCTTATCAGCTCATAGCAAGAGATATTTATAAAATGGATTATGATGAGGTGCTTTGTCTCTGTGTAATGCAACATGAACACCTTGAGGTATTATGCGAAGACCATGAAGGTATTGTCGAAGGACATTATGTTGGAGAGGCTATCATGTGTAAGGTCTTGCTTGTTGGGCTCTAGTGGCTAAATTTATTCAAAGATGCAAAGGCTTATTTTAGGCAATGTGATGTCCACCAATGCATAAGAAAACCAAATAGGAGAGATGCTATGCCATTGTGACCTATTCCTTCTCAAGAACTATTCAAAAAATAGGATATTGACTTTGTGGGCCCTATCACTCCAGCATGATGATGAAGAGACTCTGGGTACATCATTGCAGCAACTGACTAACTCTCATGCTGGACTGAAGCAACATCAAAAAAGATTGTACTATAGTAACTACCATGCAATTCATTTGGGAGAACATTATAAAATGGTTTAGATGTCCCTTAAGCTTTACCAACGATCGTAGAACCCACTTCTTAAATGAAATGATTCGCATCTTGTTGGTCAAGTTCATGATCATGCACCACAAGACAACACCATACCACCCATAGGCCAATCAAAAAGCTAAAGCCTTCAATAAGATCCTCGACACCACTTTGATAAAAGTTTGTAATGTTAGCTGGACTGATTGGGATGATAGAGTATCTACAGTACTTTAGGCATACCAAACTACATACAAGCACCTCAACAAAAGTACACCATTTAACCTAGTATATGGGAAGGAAGCAGTCATGTCAGTGGAGTTCCTAGTCCCATCTATATGGATAACACATGTGGGAAACTTGGATGATGAAACCTCTTTGAAAGCTTGGCTCAATGATTTGATGAAACTAGATGAGACTCAGTTTCTCACCCACTAGAGTCAGGATGTTGAGAAATGCAAACAAAAAACATGGCATGATCATCATCTAAAGAACAAAGTCTTTTATCCAGGCATGAAAGTTATGTTATATGACTCTAAGTTGTGCACCACCCTAGGACGCTCTAGATTTATTGGGACGGTCCATTTATTATACATAGCATTCAACCTATCGGATCTTGTCGATTAAAATGAATGGATGGTCAATTCCTCCTAGGGCACTATAATGGTAGTCAACTTTGATCGTATTATGATTTTGTTTAGCTTGACTTATGTAATCAATAAGGCCTAAGGCCATTAGGTTAGAATTTACTGCTTTCAATAAAAAGTGTTGCCCTTGAGGTGCATGACTCTTTGATGTAATTTTGAGTTCCTATACTTAGATTATTTTTATGGAGGACCACGAACCCTTTTAGTGTGGGGTAAGGCATCATGCATATGAATACAAGACATAAAACATGTGGGCACGTAAATATTATAAGGTGTAAGAGTCATCTATGGCATGCAAGTGATTAAGGGTATGTGAGTCATTCAATGCACCTTGAAAGCATTTTGAAAGGTTTCTGCCATTTAGGTGATAGCTATCTTCTACTACAGTGGAAAGGTAGGACACAATTATCATCCACTTCCAAGAAAGGTGAAAGAAGGGATGGACCATTAATGTGACAAGGTTAGTTATGATGAGAAACATGTGAATGGAATGTTGAGATAAATTCTTTAAGGCATTAAATGCTCAACACAAGATTTGAAGTATGAAGGCTATTAAAAGATGTACATTAATGACTATAAGTGACAAGGGGAGGAAAATAATTAATGGAGGTAACCCCCCTAAAGGGGCTATAAATAAACTTGCCAAAGTCATTTTATACTTTACCTTGATTTAATATTCAAGTGCTAAGTACGAATGACGAATCAACGAACCAATAACCATGATATAATTGAATTCATTCAAAATTGAGCAAAGCAGAGTAATTGTGAAGTTAGCAAAGTTATGATGGTCATTTCCAAGGCAAGAAGAGAGGTTGTTAGTCTAAATTGGGGTATAAGAGTGGAAATGTTTTAAGTTGCAGGTTGCAGATCCACCATTATTGAAAGGTGAAGCTTGAAAGCCAAAGCAATTTGGTCTGCCACCACATATTCATTTGGAAATGTGGGACAACTGTGGGTTAACCTTTAAACACCGTGAAGGGTAATGCGGTTGAAGAAAAAGGCCAAAAGACTCAAAAAGCTTCCAACCATACTAGAGAAGGAAGAGGTGAGTGGAGGAAATTAGTTCTGTAAAAGAGAAGAGGCTTCATGAAACCAAGAAGAGAGACCATAACAAGTGCATCACGTGGGATTTTTAAGAGAAAGCATGGAAGGAGAAGTGAGAAAGAGTGTGAAAGAAGCAAAGATGGTGAAGAAAGGAAAATAGGTGCAAACCTCATCATCCCATAATGCCCTAGTATTTCCTTCTCTGTCTTTACGAATAGAGGAGATATAATATCCAGAGTCAGTCTTACACGTGAAGAACTAGGTCTTCAAGGTGTTAACTACCACCATATTTGATTATAACCACTGCCAATTGGGAAACAAAGTAGAGATGCAAAATGACTACCAAGTCCAGACCACCAACACAAGAAATCAAGTGGTCTGTGACCTATCTATCAAGAACCAGCTAGATAAGGCATGCCTCTTCCAACTCTTTAAGCTATCATACTTTAGAAATCCTACTAAGGCAATTCAGTTCCTCCTCTCATGCATCCATGAGGGCTACATCCACTTCACAAAGCACAACATGAAGATCATCACATAAAGGATAAGCAAAGTCACAGGACTTCAGTGTTTGGGGGTGAATGTGTTGAATGACTTGACAGACATGGAAGATATTTAGTAGACCACCACAACCCTCATGTACCAAAAGTAAGGGCATGCAATGCACATAAAGAACTTGCATGATCCCACCTTTAGATTCATAGCATGGATCATTTCTTCCAAGGTCAAAGGGATCGATTGATGGAAGGAGGTGGACATGGCCCACCTACACGTTTCTCACCAAGCCACTTAGGGTACAAAGTACAACTAGGTGTTGTATTTTGCTCAAAAGATAATGAAGGACGTGGAGAAGGTGTACAAAATGCCTAAGTACTTTCCTTAGGGATAAATCTTGTTATTGCTAGTTTTTGACAAGATCTGGGTGCCTGGATACAACTCAAGTTATTTAAAGTGGGTGTTCCCCCCACTCACAGGTCCCCCATCGAGCGCTTTAAAGCCTTCACTTGCCCCCAACACATTACCCCATTTTACAAGGTGAAGATGAGGTACTAGTTTGACAGGATGAAGACAACTTTTGGGAATGAATGGTGCATTCTAAAGGATTTTCCCCTTGACTATAGACCAAGCAAAATTTGCTGTAAAACAATATTACTCCCTGTCATGCATTTGTATGAACCTTTTAGAAGAGCTTTCAACGTGGCCTAAATTTCCATATGCCTTCTTTGTGCAATACTTAATCGATTCCGTCAATCGAATATATGATTCACAACTAATTGTTCTCTAGGTAGAGTGGGTAGACACAGAGCACCACACCCTCTAGAAAATGTTTGTATATCCGAGAAAGAAGGCCTTTGTGGAGAAAGGAAAAATTGACTTAACCAATATCAAGGTTAAGGATATCTTGGTCAGGGAGTAGGTCCACAAACTATTATACATGTTATGCTCCTGCCAGTACCCTCAAGATGGAGACCCCAAGGAGAGGCTCCCCCAAGCATCGTAAGTATGAAGGAAATGTTCAGAGTTAAGTGCTAATTCTAGTGGGTAGTAGGCCCACCAAAAATGATAGAGGATGACAAAGGTGTAACCCTCTAGACCCACTTCTTCTTGCCCTTCCATGCCACATCCATCTTTACCTCATCCTTCACCTGCACCTCACCCTTCACCTTCTCCACCTTGCCATTCACCTTTTGCATCTCACACTTCATCACCTCTTGCTTCACCTTCCCCTACTCATTCCACTCCTTCCCATTCACCTACCCCAAACCCTTCATCTCCTTAGCCAAATCCCCTACCTTCTCCACCTCCACAACCACCTTCACCTCCACCTTCTCCAAGGACTGACACAGGGTCAGCCCCACACTAGCCTCCAAGAGGAGTGCCCCAATGGGACCCCTCTCAGGTAAAGATTCATAGTTTGGGAGTGGACTCCGAAAAGACTCCATCCCTAGAATAGGAAGCCCCATCCAAAGATAAACTTGATATTTATGGAGTCAGGGTAAGTGAGATGGCATTAGGAAGCCATCAAGAGGATGAGCTTGAATGAGATCCAGAAAGGGGGAAGGGGCTAGTTGAAGAGGAACAAAAATAGAGAAGGTTGTCCACTGTGTGCAAATGTTACTAGTTTGACGTACATGATAAGGACCTCTATCTTTTGAAACACTTCCATCCCAAAGATGTAACCCCAAAAATAAGAAAGCAATTGTCCTTCCTTTTGGAAATGTACATTGAAGAGCCCCAATTTGATATTCTTTTAGATTGCATTTTTTTCAATCGAGATGCTCCAGGTTTGCCAGACCTTATGAAGATTGATCCATAGTGGCTCTTTCTAATAATGATAAGTGCCACAATTTTGAAACTAGCCATAGAAATGACGTGCTAAAACATTTTGTCAGACTTAGACATGCACATGACGGAAAGAAAACATGGCAAAGTCCTAGAAATATACAATAAAGTGGTTGTATAAAAGCAAGCACTAGCCAAGGAAGTGGCCTCCTTGAAGCAACAAATCTAAGAGGCCACTGAGGCTAAGGTAAGGGTTTTAAAACTTTGCAAAAAATTTTTAAAAGATGAACCGACACTTGCGGATGGCATACCATTGGATGGGGATGCCATAGAAAAATTAGAAACCCTGGTTGAACTTTTGCTCAAGAAAAATAAGGAGCACCTCGCACCAAGAGATGAAGCCAAGGAAATAATTAAATAATTCACCACGGTGGTAGACATTTGCAAGAGCACCTTGGAGAGAGTCCGGGAGGTTGTCCCCATTTTGGATGGCATTTTTGCATGCCTAACACACCTGAATAAATTAGTGGAAGCCTAGTTCCATGATGAGACGGTCCTAAGGCAGTAAGTAGTTGATGTTGACCTTTTAATAAAAGATCGTGCTGAGTACATGAAAGCATTCAAAGACATTAAAATAGTGGAAGATGCTATTAATAACCATCATCAATAAATAAATAAATGTAATTTTTACTATACTCTGAGGATAGGTTGATAAGGAGGTCTTCGAATTAGAAGACATCCAGAAGGAAGCCAACACAACCCTAGATGAACATATGAAAAAGACCAAGACTCCAACTCAGCCTGAGGAGCTAAAAGAAGCAACGGAGGCCATTGAAAGAATAACTGACAAAGTTCTTGATGAATTGTCCCACTAGGACATACTGAAGGAGAAACTCGAGCAGAAGGGGCCATAATTTTTAGAAGACGCTAGTGTGGCTTAATTCAAGATAGACTAAGAGCATAGTGTGAGGTGATGTTGGCCCCTAAATTTTGAATAAGTATTGTTCTATTTTTTGGTGCATAATACAGAGGGACCATTATCTATTTTAACATAAGTATCAGCATGAAACAAAAGGACCATGGCATGGGAGGACCATAGCACTTGGCTGATAGGCATGAAAGGTGATGGATGTAGAAGGATAATGGCATATGAGACCCAACGTGAGAGGACCCAGTCAAGGGAGAACGTGTCATGAGGGACCTGAGAACAGAGGACTCAGTCACAAAGTAAAAGACTAGGAGAGTGTGTGGGAAGTAGAGCACGAGGGACGTGGGAGCAGTTAGAAGAAAAACTCAATTAAGACACTTCGACCCCATTGATCAGAGGTTTTGTACCAACCCGTGAGGAATGAAACACTTGACCATTAGAATATAACATAGAATGAGGATCTAGTGGCACAAATACCCAAGTCTACAGGAATACCTCATTGTAAGAGTCACAACTCTCAGTTTGTTGGGAGTCTGTGTGCCATCTGTTCATGACAATTAGAATTATGACACTTGGTCAGGGAAAAACAAGTATAAAAACCCATGTTGTATTCATTTGCAAGAATGGTCCTTTGGATAATAGAAATAATGTTGTCTTGTAATTTGTTAAGCAATTAATGAAAAACTAGTGTTACCATATTGTGTTACTAGTGATGAATTATTCTAAGTGCTGAATCATGGATGTGTTTTATTCCTAAGTCATGGATATCTTCTTCTTGTATCTCCACTGTTAGTAATGGTTATCTTAATTATAGTAGTATTTACATCTGGGATGATAATGATTATAATAATATATTTATGGTATTAAGCCTTTAACTATATTTCAAAGATGAACAAACATCCAACATTGTGTTTCAAAGCCTTTGGGAATCGATCTTTTGCTGCATGCTTTGGGTGAGCATACAAGACTTACTTCTCACGTGATAGGGCCAATGCACTAGCCCATTGGGGAGAAGCTTCAACACCGAAGTAAAACTAATTAAAAGATCCCAATAGTTTCGAAACCAGACACATGAGTTATTCTCCTCGTCAATCACCACTTTGTTGGCCTTCTCCTCATCATGGTAGTCTGAGTGGCTTTTTCAGATCTGGAGATGATGGCAGGGGCTGGGGTTCTCCTCCCCCCTCTCATGATGGTGATATCAAAGGTTGGGGTCCTCCCCCCTAAAGGCAAAATTTTGTGACTGGCTCTGACAATCTCTCTTGAAAGAAATCAAGATGAGACATTAGAGGCTCAACAAAACACTGGTTGGGAGCCCTTACTCGTGGACAAAGATCCTCCTGCCATGGGAGGATGGGGTGGTAATCCTCAGGATTCGCCATCTCCAGTGCCTCCCCCGACATCCATGTTTATTGTAGCTGCTTAATTATTTGATCTTTATTGTTATTTGTTCTTTGCTCTCTCGATTTTGCTGTCAAACTATTGATGTGATGTTTCTTTTTGTGAGTTTGGTCATTTTTTGACCACTTTTAGACTTTTCTCGAGGTGTTTTTCTCCTCGATGTGATTATGCTTGCAAGGTGTGACTTTTCCACCCACTTTTTTTGTATGATTAATATTATACTATATTTTATTTGATTAATATATAGATACGCTCTTCAATTAAAAAAAAAAGTTCAATCCTATCATATAAACTAAATAATTATATATTTATTAAATGGGCTCAAATTATCTATAAATTTCAAAGCCTCTTATAATTAACACGCCATTACTAATAAGATTTGAATTATTTTTTATTTATTTTAAATTATAAACATAATTTCATTGATAATATTTTCATTTATTATTATGAAAAATGAAAAATACAAATATTTCAATATATATTGCAAAATGATAGCTAGTTTATTTTAATATAAAAAACATTGGAATGGATTCATTCATAAAAATCTTGTAAATTAATACTTCTTATGATAACTTGTGATTTAAAATTAAAAAAAATAATAATAATAAAAAATAAAAAATACATATATATATCAATTTCATTAAAATATTTAATCGTATACCTCATTGCGATACGTTTCTCCAAGGCAAGGTTTGTATTTGCTTGACAATTACATGAGCATTAAAAAGTATTGTTGACAACTATGATTTGATGAACGATGACAATTATCATTTTTTAAGAGGAGTAACTATCTAATTTTTATGTAAATAAATTTGTGAATGATGTGTGTAAAGGTGATGATCGATCGAAAACGGGATATGATTTTTTATTTTTTATCTTATTTATTTGTTTTTTTCTTTTCTGGGTTATGATTACATTTCATTTGAATATTATTCACCATGTTTTGATATGAAAGATATTATATTTAATAAGTGGTTTTTTTGGAAAAAATTGTATTTGGTTATGAATATTGATAAAATTATTTATTATTTTATAAATTTTAAAAACATAAAATCTTTGATATTATATTTTTTAAATATATAATTATTTTATATTAGTTAAAAACATTTTAAACTTTTTACCAAAATTAATATATAAATAGAAATAAAATTTTAAATAAATTTTATTAAAACATAAATAAATATAAACATTTTAACATTATAAATATATTAATATAAAAAATGTAAAATTTAAACTATTATTTATATATATATATATATAATGTACTATAAATTATATTATATTATATATTAATATATAATATATATAATTATTATATATGCATAATATATTATAACAATTATATATAATTTATATTATCATATTAATTATACATTATACAATACTAATACTAATAATAATTCGTCATTGCTAATTATATTATGTATATTTATAATATGTTATATATTATATTATATTTTAATAACTATATATTATTATATTATTTAATTTAATTTATAATATTATTGTTATATTATTTTATATTTTTCTGTTCTTGGAACCCTTTCTTTTTGTTAGATTTGGTTCAACTTAATGTCATTTTGATGTGGGTTCAACTTCATTCTCTCTCCGATGCTGAGGAACGAATGCTTCATCAAATTTATGGTGGACAAAGTTAGATCTTTCGTGAAGGTTGACGTTGCCTCCTAGAGCTTTAGCATGGTTCGTGTTTGTGCTTACATTGATCTTTCCAAACCACTCTCTCTTTTGGTTAATTTGCTCTCCTTGAGAAGCTCATGGAGTCAACATCTCAATTATGAAGGCCTTCCCTTCCGATGTTTTCATTGCCACCTCCCTGGCCATCACATTGCTGGGTGCCCCTCCAAGCCCTGACAATGTCCTTAGCAAGTTTAGAAGAGAAAGGAAGGAGAGCTTGCCCTGAATTTCAAATGGTTTAATCATGACAAATTCTACCATTCCCCTTTCTCCCACATGATGGAGTTGATGGATGTTGTTGTAAGAAGACTTGAGCCTACACGCCCTGCCCCTCGTCCCTTCCCCACTCATCGTGCTAAGGTTCCCCCTGCTCTCCCCTACCCCCGTTCATCCCCTTTGTAGAAGACCCCTTACAGGAGAATCTAACCTCCCGGTCAACCCCTCCTCAAAGGGACCCTTCTTGGGCTTCCCCTTCCAGGGCTTCTAAGTGTCATGCAGATGTTAGTGTCTCTTCGAAGAAGAAAGGGCATAGATCAGAGGCGGAATTGTTGAGGCCTGAAGCGAAGTCTCTCATTTGCAATGGTTCTCAATGGACCCTAGAAGGTCTACTTTCTAGGTGAAGGCAACAGGTAGTTTCGACCTGCGGATAAGCCTTCTGGGGGATGGTTAGTGGTCCTTGGCCTTGGGTAAAATGGTAACCTACTCACGAATCTAAGGATTTTTTGGTGATTCTTTGTTTGTTTCTTTGTTTTTTGTGTCTTACATTGTGTTGAAGACTTGTGGATTCCACCTCTCTTGATTCTCTTACTCTTAGTGTTTTCTTTTTTGGTAGGTGGCGTTCTTTATGCTTTTTGTATTTTGTCTTCCATCTTTTTGTTGCGGGAAATGGACCTCCAATTATATCCTATACCAGTTCATAGCTCCGATCAAAAATATTTTTCTCTATCAAATAAAAAAATATTACTCTATATATGTGATATTATTATATAATTAATATATTATATTTCACTTCAAAATATTTCATCGTTTGTATATTTTATATAATTTTGCCTTTTCCTATTATTTTATTATAGTTCAAGTTTAACTTATAAAAAAATATAATCTCCTTTTTCATTGTCACTTTACTAAAAAATATTATTTCTTGATATTTTATATATAAATAATGAAATAAAGTCAACATTTATAAATTACAAATAAAATATGACTATAATATTACACTTTTCCATCTTACAAAATCTCATTTTATTAAAACAAAAAATTACATCTCTTACAACATAACTCTGTAACTTACACCTTTAAAAAAAAATGTTATTTCCGACTTCGTTATGCTTTAAATGACAGTATTTCAATTTTCATTTAATGACACGAAATACTACAACGTAAATATATTACACGATATAATGACATTAAGTATGGCAATGTCAAGCAATCACAACATATAAGGGAGTCAATAAAATTTATTTCTCTTTGCTAATTATGGAGTTTGGACGGCCTTTCAAATGATGTTTAGAATGGTCAGACAATTTTATTGTTCTTCAGAGTAAATTGGTAATAAGGGATTTTACGTATATAATTTTTTTATGGATATGTTTCATATCACAATTAGTGATCTCTCATTCGTAAATTTTATGTCGATATATTTATTTATTTAAATATTTAATTAATTTATTTAATCATGAAATAAATATATTATAATTGATAATAATTTTTATTATAATTTAAATTAAATTGATTTATAAAATATTAAAAAATCGTAAATAATAGTTTTTTAATTTTTTAAATATTATTTATAAATTTTAAAAATATAATTTTTTATTAACTTTTTTAGTTATTTAAGTTAATTGTAAAAATTATGTTTTCTTATTTTATTATAAATCAATTACATTTGTAATTAATGAAGATATTTATTGTCTTAAATTAAATTAGTGTAAAAAATTACTTTTTTTTAAGGTGTTTTTATCCTCGATATTATTATGTTTGTAGGGTGTGACTTTTCCACCATTTTTTGTATGATTAATGTTATAATATTTATTAATCCAGAAAGAATAATTTCTTAATGAAAGAATAATTTCTTTTAACTGTTCATTAAACAATCTTTTTAACACCAATAAAAATTTCGTATTATTTTTAACATTAAAATATTTATAATTTTCTAATAATTAACTCCTATTTTTTAAGAAAAAATTATAATTTTTTTAAAACTAAATCTCCATTAATAAAAATTAGAAAGATGTTATTAAAAAACATATAGTTAAAGTCATGAGAATAACCATAACAAAGTCTCTCAACATATGCTAAAGCAGCTACTATTAATTACGGAGGTTAATCATCATTGTATTTTATGATCTGCAACGGAAGCAACAGTGACAGTTAAAAAATTGGCGTTCCCAAATTTGTCTCAAACATCAATGCAATTTCTGAACAACAAAACGGATAATTGTTGCTTCCACTGCACTCCCACTCTAGGCTCCCAAGTTATCTGCTTCAAATCAAACCACACCAGTCAGTTTTTTTTGGCCATGTTCTTTAAATTTTAACTTTTTTCAAGATAATATTACAATTTGATTATTGTTTTGTTAAACTAAATGCAGATCCAGTGCCTGCCAATGCACAATTGCTGGGATTATGCAGTTACAATAAATTAAGAGCTATACGCATAGATGACCTGGTCTGGCTAGTAATGTTTTCTTACCCTAATAGAAAGTTTTAGAAAGCTCTTAGTGAGATAATTTATTAGATTCCCTAAAATCATACTTAAATTTACAGTCATAGAAGACATTTATCCGTATTGTACACTTATATAATTCATACAGCCAAAGTCTCTATTGACTCAATGTTCATTTCATCCTCATTTTTTTTTGACAGGTTTCTAACATGTGGAGGGCGGGCCCCTCGCAGGGCTACAGAGGATGTTGCATTTGCCGTAGCACAGTTTTTCCAGGAGGGGGATCATTCTAGAACTACTATCTGGTGGGTTTTACACTCTTGAATCCTATTGAACTCGTGCGCTTTGATGTTAATATTTGATTGAGTTTCGCCCTTAAGAGAGTTTATTTGGCTTATCAATTTATATTGCAGTTCCATGGAGCAACAAACTTTGGCACGCCACCAGGAGGTCCATTCATTGCCACTAGTTATGACTATGATTCACCTATTAATGAATATGGTATGAAAAGCTCTGCTAATATGATTTTCTTTAACTTCTTGTTATTATTTTCCTTTTATTCTGTACAGGAGTGCACATCTTAAGATTAACATGCAATTACATTATAAGCTATATAAGCCAGCCAAAATGGGGGCATCTAAAAGAACTAAACCAGGCTATAAAGGAAAAAGAATATGCTATAACCAATGGAGACATCAATTGTGTTTCACTTGGGCAAGACCTTGAGGTCTGTACTTTCATTAAGAGCATAAGACTATTTAAATGTTGTATCAAGTAATTTAACTCGTTAGAGTACGCCAAATTTTTATAAGAGATCTAATTCTGCTTGGCTTTTAAAGATTGATTATAGAAAAAAAAGTCTCTCAAGAATATTATGAGAGTAATATTTGATTTAACTAAAAGTTGGTACCACTATGTAACCATAACTACTAACATTGCGGAATTTGAAAATCTAGCATTTAATATCTAACATGTTTTTGGATATTCAGGCAACAGTTTATTTTGTGAATGCTTCTGGCACATGTGCTGCATTTTTCAGCAATGCACACAATAAGAAGGATGCAATGGTACGATTCAATGAAAAGTCATATTAACTGCACTGTAACTATAACTACTAACATTGCGGAATTTGAAAATCTAGCATTTAATATCTAACATGTTTTTGGATATTCAGGCAACAGTTTATTTTGTGAATGCTTCTGGCACATGTGCTGCATTTTTCAGCAATGCACACAATAAGAAGGATGCAATGGTACGATTCAATGAAAAGTCATATTAACTGCCTGATTTGGCAAGTTCTCTTGTTCTATTAAAACCTTAGGAGCAGACCCTACTAAAACTTTAAAAATCTTCTAGAATATGTGCTTCAAAATGTAAATTAAGCCACAGAGACATGATTTATGGTGCTTGATTGATTGTTGTATCAGTGTAAATATTAATGAAGATGAATCCTCTTTAAATTAAAAAATCTGAAAATATTTTCACATTAAGACGCTAGGACATGCACTCCATGTGTTTGTCCATAGAAAGAATGTAGGTACGCAAGGTAGCTTTATTACATATTTCACATTTTTGACTACTATGAACTATATCATCTCTTAAGTGGCGTGGGATGTGCTTGTGTGTCTTTGGATTGGTTGTTGGGTCAAATACTAACTAAAGTAGAATTTTCTACAGGAACTCAAATGGGAAGTTACACCTTTTACAATACATATTCTAAATACCTTGAAAACTAGAAAAAATAAGATAGAACTACTTAGTGCGATAGTTGGATGGCAGGTTGGCATAAGCCCACATTCCTTGGTAAAAATTAGAATTATAGGAAGAATACTAATAATCTACACTGCAAAAATTCTAGGATCATTTTTGTTTTGGCTTTCTCACAGGAGGACAACGTTGTTCAATGGAATTCAGGAATATATCCTCCCAATCAAACCGCCCTAATGTGGTACAAGGTAAATAGTTTGTTTGCATTTCAACTAGAAATAATAAATATAATTCTTATTTTCTTCATTTTTTAATTTTTTTTCGGACACTATCATTTACAATAGTGAAACATATAGATCAATGAATTCTGTAGATGGAGTTCAATGCATCAAAAGGAAACAATCCAGTGACTTTGGACTTAAGCACCATGAGTAAAGCACAAGCACGAACATGGATAAGAGGGCCACCATATTGAGCACTATTTTCGTTCATTCAAGGCTCTTACAAATGGCTGCTCTGATACATGTGATTGATTACAAACGAGCCTATTCCTCAACCAATTGTGCCACTAATTGTGGAAAATCATCTCAAGAATGGTAATAGTATTTACATGTATAATTAAAGTTGTAAACCTTGTATTCATTAGTTACAAAAACCACTAGAGAATTTTTTTCACCAAAATGATATTGTAGGGTTTCTATTATCATTTTGATAAATTTTTTAGGTATCATATTCCTCGCTCTTAGCTAGTATTGCTTGAGGAAATTGGTGGTGACCCATCTGAAATTTCACTCAGAACAAGACGTATTGAAATTATTTACGGACATGTCTCTCAAGATAGTCCTAATTTGAATTTAATTTACCAGAACTTGAATGGTGCTGAAGATGTCCCCATCTTAACATTGTAGAAATGATATCTATTTCTTGATTTATTTGATATGTATTTCACACTTTATTTTGTTTGGCATTAATGCTATAAATAGTTGACAAATGAGGGGAGCAAATCTGATTGGTAATATACTAATCTTATTTGTTTGCATTTCATGATTTATTTAGTTTCATACTAATGACATCCATTATATTTTAGGAAGGAAAGGCAGGACTCTGATTAGAATAAAAGGAAATCTAGAATCTGATCTTAGTGATGTTATTGGTTTACAAACATGTCTTGATCAAAAGGAATGTTCCATCCCTATTTTAGAAGGCATACTTGCTAAACAATGTGATGATCCAATGAAGAGTCTAGTAGTGGAGGCTAGTTCCAACTATTGGCTTGTTAAAAAAAATGAACAATATGTAAATCCAATTATACTGTTAAAGATCAGGAGACAATTTGATTTACTTTTTAAAGACCAAATTGTGGGGCATTCGATTTAAAATCAATACCAAAGTTATAAATTTCAGACTCCAGTACTCTTTTAACTAATTATTATAAATTCATTTTTGGCTATATGAAGTTTGCATTATTCAACAATTTTCAAGTTTTTTCAATTTTAATATGAAAGTTATTCAACAACTAAATAAGTTACTGTCCAGTAAACAATAGCTGAGTTAATTTGCAATAAACAAGGAAGAAAGTTAAATATGAATCAAGAAAAAAATGCTAAGCATTACATCTATAAACCATTTAATTTATTCTTCTTAAAATTTACTTGCTCCATTTTTCTAGGTTAAGATCATAAATTTTATAATTATCATTTTTTTAAAAATTTCATGAGACCATCTACACTATTGCCTTTGAAAGACTCAACGGTCTTTTTTATGTGACTGTAACATGTAAAAATGTTTTAATATATAACTTGTAATTAGAACACATCACCAGTAGTTAATTGTTATGTACTTTTAACATAAGACTTAGAAGCACGGTTCTTTACTTTTAGATCTTGACGCTAATACCATTCTAAATTTTGTATAGTTTAATTTGTACACACTCAACACCATTAAGGGGTTTAACCATGGTCTTAGTGTTAATTGAGTCCATAATTCTTAACTTACTATTAGAGCATGCGCATATAAAAATGTTTTGAGGATTGGTCCTAATTATCTTATTTTCAATAATTATGTTGAATAATGTGTCATGACTTAACAATTACAATTGTTTAAATTGCTTTGTTAATGTTATGTAACCATTTGTTTATGTTTCAATCCAATCCGTTTTTCTTTATGAACATCTATGCACAAACCAAAATGTTATTCCAAATCCATGAACAAATAAAAGAAAAATGAACTCAGAGTTATTCAGCTTGGAAGAAGACTTAAAACAACAATGATATTGCAATTAAGTAGACAATGCTAGCTTCTTCTTTTTTTCATCTTAAGTTGCTATTTGACTACTCGAATAGACTGCAGTAGCTTAATTTATGTTATGCCAGTGTATTTTTATTTGCGGTTCTGATTACTATAATGTCTTCTATATACTAAAATTGGCATTGGGGGCCTTGCTTTACAACTACTAATTAATGACCTGCAGGGGCCTAGTGAGTTTACTATGGATGGTGAATTGATTTTAGAACCACGAATTTTCTGGCAAATAAATTATTCCTTTTTTTTTAAGATCCCTGCCCAGACAACAATTCTTTCGTTTTGCTTATGTTCTGTGATGAACTGCAATCTAGGGTACATTTGATTGTCCCGTTTCAGAAATAATGATAAGAGTGAGAAGTGTTCAAAGATTATTCATTGACAGAAATTAATCATTGAAAGGAGAAAATTTAATTCTCATTACTCTATCAATCAACTGCCCAAAAAACAGTGAAGCAAATTCCTGATTTGCTTATATTCTATGGTGCAGTGTAATTAAGCATATTTTTGATGCCCCTATTTCAAAAATAATAGACTGCGTAGGAGTTAGTGGTCTAAAGTAGATATATGGCGAGTCATTGGAAGTAAAATTTGATTCTCATTGCTTTAACAATCAACAACTGCCCCAAAAACAGGGGGGCAAAGTCCGTATTTGAGAAAGACGGGCAGTTCCTTGTAAAGAAAAAACTCACGTTCAATCAGTTAAACAAGTTTTTATACTGACAAAAGAAAAGCATGAAGTGGGTGGGCATCATATACTTAAACAAATACCTCCTTATCACTGTTAGATGCCTAAACACCAACAAATAACTTTCATGAATGAAATATCAATACCCAAATTTATCATGGACATGTTAAACACTTACTGCTTGTGGAAGCGTATAGAATAACCCATTTACTTATGATGTGAAACAAGCAAAGAAAAACTAGTAGTTGAATTAGGTGAACTACTTACATTTTAATTCCATACATGCCAAATGAACATGTGAATTCTTCTGAATTTGTCAACAAAGTAAGCTAAAATTATAATACTATTATTTCTTATCGTTGAAATAGATTAAAGTTGCAAACATCTGTCAAATGGTAAAGTATACCATTGTGTTTGGTTTGCATGAACAAACTCCTTTCCACTCTGCGGACTGAACAGGACTGTAACAAAACATGCAAAAAAAAAAATTATGGATTGTGACATTAATCAAAATACTTAGTCCAAGATTGTCTTTTGTTAGAAGTAGAACATCTAGTTTTTCTACATTGTCCATTGTTGAGATATGGACCAGCTAAGACTCGAACCTAGGACCATCCATATGCTGCTGGAGTGCTCTACCACTGAGCTACTGGCCCCTCTTGGACCAGTCCATCTTCGGTCCGAGTGTGACTTAATACCAACATCCACGACATCCAAGACTTTTAGCAAGCAAATAGATTTAAAAAAAACTCACTTTTCTTTTTGCCTTCCGCCATAAACCACTACAATATAAGAATAATTCTAATCTTTTAGCCGATAGAATAAAAATCGGGTCTTTAAAGATATTGCTTTGGGATGATTCATCTTTTGAAATTATATATTTTGAGCCATTATATAAACCACTACCATTATCCGTTTGTTTCATTCTATGCAAACCCATTCCTCCCATTATACACTACCAACACATGAAATTTCCCTCTATTTGTATTACACAATTTGGCCCATTTTTCCAAAACAAGATTAATTTTTTTTATAATTAAAAATAAATAAATAAACCGATTTAATACTAGAAAGCTATTTAATTAATTTTAATTAAAATCAATTGTTATTGAATTTATTTGGTTTTAAATAAATTCAATTAATTATAATTAAATCAATTCTAAAAGATATTAAACCATAAAAAATAGGTTCTAAAACTCTAATGTGCACATTTGGCACTTAGATAGTTGTTTAGAATAACCTGGGATTTAGCAAAATTTGGTATTTGTTTTCAATTAATTTTAGAGCTTGAGTTGAGTAGATATATACCCTTGTTTATATTGGGTTAACTTGACTGGGTGCTTGAGAACTTAAGATTGGTTGGTAGACTTCTAAAGATATTGATTTTGTCTAATAGAAAATGTTGAAAGTTTCTGGGTTTTTCAACAATTTAATTTTTTACAAAATAATTATTTAGATCATATTCAATTTTATTCTGAAATTGCAGGGACTTGGTGCATGACGCCTTTGTTTAAGTAAAAATTTTATATACTTTATAAAAAAATAATTTTTATATACAAGATATTTTATGTTTTTGTATTCCCGTTAAATTTGTTAATGATTTTTTATTAATATCTGTGTAGCAAATATCTATTGTAATTGCTTGAAACTAATAATTTGCTACATAAGACAATGTGCATCCAATAAAAATTGAGTATTTTTTAATTTTAACATTATGTTTGAAATATTTGTAATTTAATAAATACAAAATAAAATAGTTTATTATTTTTTTATTGATTAAAAAAGAGTGATTTGATAATATTCTTAGGGAAATTAAATTATTTTAGATTAATAAAAGAAAAAAAAATTACACTGTCCAATGAAATCACATTGATTCATAAAAGTAAACATATAATCTATAGAGATGAAAAAACAAACCCTGACAAAATAAAATTTAATCCATAGTTTTAATTAAAAATAATAAAATTTGTTCTCTTTCTAGAAACATCTACAGCAACACCATGTTCAACTGAGAGGTGGAGGCCCAGGTGGTGCATTTCTGTCTAATGTCATGGCTTTTCTAATAATAAAGCTCTGATTTAAATCACCAACACAATTTTTCTTGTCTACTCTGGCTTCTTTGTCCAACTTGGACACTCTGTCATGTAAGGTCCTCATAGATTCACATTTCCTGTAGTCATAATAGCTGATCTAATGGCTGCTGCACTCTAGTGAGGATGCACTGCATTAAACAAAGCTGCAATACCAAAAACATGAGGGACTGCCATAGATGTGCCTAAAATAATATTAAGGGATAAATGTGTCACTAATTTAAATATGTAGACTATAAATGTGTCTAATGCCATGGCAGCACTCATGTAAATATGTAGACTATAAATGCTATTATCGTTATTGTCATTTGGATATCCAAGGTTTCCCTGCCTGCCATTGTTATAGCCCTGCAAAGCTTCTCTTAGGGCTGAATTGGAGATTTATATCCAGAAATTCTGGCGCTTGCTGAACAATATTTTATAGTATATAAGGTTGGGCTTTGTATCAAAATAGATTTACATGAGATTATTTGGTAATATAACTGGCAGTGGGTGAATTACATTATTTTTTTAATATAACCGGTAATAAAACTTATACAGGGAAGAACATAGCGATAGTTTTCACGAGACATTTTGAAGTCTTTTTTAAAGAATATGTTAGCCCGCAACATTCCCATAGAAAGGAACAAACCTGAAACAATCTTACAAAAATAACTTTCAGAAACAAACGTTAACGCCCCAGACATTAAATAAATAATAAAAATCAGTTTACTTTTGGGTATTTATCAAAGTATACAATCTTATGTATAAATATATAAAAATATTCATTCACTTCTTGCACATGTAAATGCATACCTAAAATTTAATTTTAAGTTTGTTCATTTGATAAGAAGGCAAAAGTTTTTTTTTTTTTTCTTTCCTTCTTTTTCTTTTTTTTTGGGTAAGAATATAATATTTAAAAAAAATATATATATCTTTTATTATAAATACATGTGATTTTTAAAATTTAATTTTTATTTTTTTTAAAATATTAAAACAATTTCAAATTTTTTAATTTATTACTTATTGATTAATAAAAATATAAATAAATAAATTTTAAATATTTATTTTAATATAAATTAATTAAAATAAAATGTAGACATTAATTTTTTTTGACATTGAATTAAAATTCTTATCTTTAATTAGTTAGTTAAAAAATATTATTGATATTAGCTCATTTCTATAGTATCTTATCATTAGTATAGTATTTTATCATTGGTAGGGACTAATTAATTCTATAAATGAGAGGATCTAAAAATTTGAAACTATAAATTTTTAAAGCCCATCTCATATTTATTGATCCATGTAACTTTTTAAGTAATTTTATAAGTGTAAAAATAAATTGTCTTATATAAATAAAAATTTAATGTAACCCTAAAATTGAGTGGTCATTATCTAAAGGACCATTTTTAATGAAAAATCATAATGAGGGATTGAGACTTTGTTATTGATACAATACATTATTTAATATCATAAATCATTCTTTGAAAAACTTAAAAACCATTTTCAATAATCAATAAGGCGGACAATTTATTGAGTAGAGGTACGAGTTAGTCATAATCTGTAACGTGTGTTTGGAAATTTAATTGGAACCGTGGTGGTTTGAATAATTAGCAAACACTCCACTCTAAAATTTTATATTTAATTCACTTGTATAATTTAAATTTTGAGCTAAAACCATTGCACATGTAGTAGTATGCAATTAATACTATGATGTCCCTACTGCATGAGTCATCTCAGGAGGTTGTGTTGGCGTGCTTGGTAATATATGGGAAGGGGGTGTATCCTAGTTTTCCTAGCAACTTGTTGGTGGATAAAACATCCAAGACAAGCTTCAATGCTCATGGAATGAATGACCACATGTTTCTTTTGCTGGCTATCTAGAATTCGACGACACATTCTTGCAAGATGAAGGTGTAGATAAGTGTGTTTGACCTTTGTTCAGGGTCTGGGGTTCCTTGAAACCAATCCGGATCAACCGATGTCAGGCCAAGAATTTCTCGGTGTGTCAGACCCTTGAAACCTAGACCAACTGCATGCAAACACCTGGAGGAGGACTGATGCCGAAAGATCTAGATTGACAAGTTGTCAGTCAGGGAACCAATAATTTATGACCATAAGCCCCAAATATAGAGTGTTGGTGTCGGTCCAAGAGATGGCGAGAGTAGGGTGGCAGATCTCTAGTAAACCATGGAGTGACACGTAGTCACGGGTGTTAGTAAAAAAAAAATTGTGATTTTTTATCTCTCATTTCTTTATTCCTTAATTTATTTTTATCAATGTGCTTCATGATGGGTTAATTCCTCATATATTATATTTAAAACTATCTTATAATACATATTATACAATATATTATGTAAGATGATATTAATGTTTAATACACAAAATATTATAGTATATATTATATAATTAATGTTCAGTACACAAAAAAATATTATAATATATATTATATAATACTTATATAACAACTAACATTTAATATATAAAAATATTATATATATAATTGAGACTTGAATCATTATGCAATACTTTCATGTATGATGGCTTGCATTCTTCATGGAAAGAGAAAGCGTCTTTGCCTAGTCTCTATGCCAAAAATACAAGTCCCTTGGTTTCGATCAAGTGACATTTGTGTTGATTGGTTGAAGATCCTAACATGTTAGGGTTGAGCCAATTGTGGGTGATCGGGTTTTATCTTGGTGATTGTAATGGAGAAATTATTTTCATTGCAAGGCGCTAGAAAAATTAGAAGCAACCAAGAACATATCAAGATTGAAATTGTAAATGCTATGACTATTTGTGATTATTTTCCCTGACCATCTATCAAGGTGATCAAACACAATGTGATGTGGTTGACAAAAAATTATTTCCATACTGCACTTAGGCATGATTTACGCCAATAATCATTAGCATTCCAATTCTAAATCTTCATGCAAAATGTGTCATCTAAATTTCATGATAGATTACATTTGTGCCCATTAGGATTTAAGATGATGTTTAGGCATTTATAATATTGTACGGATTTAAGACAACTATTGGATTTACATGGCTTGCATCAATCAAAAAGGGGTACATGACTTACAAGGTGGTAGGTTCTTTGATTATAAGTTTGTTATTGTGAAGGATCAATGAGGACAACATGATGCTGAATTGATTAATGAGTTTCAATTACACATGCATACCACAATTGCCCTATTTGACCCTTATTGACATGCATCTAATCCTCCTACAATATTTGCAAATCCATATACATAATGGAAAAACTCAGTTTCTAATCAAGGAATTACAAATAATAGAATAACTTCTTTCTGTGTACATATTTTGTTACAGTTTGATTCGCTTGAATTTTTTGTAGATGCTCAACATTTTTCAACATCGATTTTCATGCCCAACTGATAGCCATTTTAGTTTTTATTATGAAACAAATATTTTAATCACTTAATCATTTTTATCTAGACTAGTTTATTCTAGTACAATCAAATCAACACTCATAACATCCTTATCGACCCTTAATAATAGAAAAATGACCAATCAAATATGTTTCCACCTTACAAGCTACATACCCCTTTTCAATGTTTGGAAGTCATATAAATTCAACCATTACCCAAAATTTAGATCTGGTGTATAATTTGGGCTTTGTAGTGTCTGATATCACATGAAATAGCTTCTCATTTCCCATCATGATGACTATTTAGTGCACCTTGAAGTATTCCACCATTTGTATGTTTTGTATTTCCTAGCCTTTCCCCAATGTTTCACCATTGATAAAGATTTTTCTTGAAACAAAATGTCTCCTCTCTGTACATCTAGAAAGCCACCTTATATGCATATGCTCAAAGTCTATTTTGATAATTGTATTCTCTTTCAAATACTTGTATTTTACAATTATTATAAGGACTAGGTGCACAAGACCTTTATTCCTCTATTTTGTTTTCTCTAATTAACTATTTTCGACAATCAGATTTTTTTTTTTACAATTTAAAACTAAATTAGAATATATATTATATAAAATAATATTTACATATACTATATAATAATTATAATTATCTTATTTAAAAAATAATATAAATTTATAATACTACATATAATATATTACTAATTATAATATATTCATGTATCAATTATTATTATAGTTTATAATATCTATATATTAACTATAGGCACTAAATTATAAATTTTATGTATTATGCTCCTTTACTGTCTCCACAAAATCATAATAAATGTCATTAGAACTATTTATTATATTAAAAAAATTATTGATATTATTACGATCTTATACAACATAAAAAAAAAAAATCTACACAACCTATTACAAGTTATAACCAATGCCATTTTACAATTAAACACTTTTTCAACTAAACGTAGGTACTAAAATTGCTTTACAACTCTTGTTGTCTAAAATTATTGATAGATACATTTCAAATCACAACTTATGATCAATTTTTCCAACAATTTATTTAACAATCTTTTAACACTTTTCACATTATACTTTACCCCAAAAATTAATTATGATTTATTGTCTGCACTTATTTTTCCCAAAATAATCTTTTATAACACCAATTATTTACATTTATTTAATAAAATGTATAATTTTATTTAACTAATTTTTAATCATATATAATTATTATTTATAGTTTTCAAATCACATTTAACTATTTATTTGTGGCATCTTTGCTACCCTATACAAGTCATATAGCCGAAGTGCCCACCATGGTGGCTCATGTCCACATTAGAGTTTATCTTTAATATTACATTAAATATATTTTTGAAGAAATATGTATGGAGAGGTTTTTGATAAATTATAATAAGGGAAAAGGATATTTATTTTGTGGTATACAATTATTTGATTAGCATAGCAAATGAAAAAAGATAAAATAAGTTTTTTAGGTGAATAAAATGAGATATACAAAAATCCAAAAAGTTAGAAATTTAAGTAACTAAAAAACTATTAAGTCAATAACAAAAGGGAAGATCAAAGAACTGAAATTCAAAAGCTTCACATCTTATAGTAGTCAAGAAGTGTAAGAAGAAAATACCACCATGGAACCACTCTTGAGAAGCAGGAAAAAGCCATCACACCTCAACTTTGGTTATCAACCACCAAAATGTTCAAAAGACAACACTAACTTCCTTGATGACATCTTGAACAAAATAAAGATGTCAGCGAGTGAAGTCTTTTCTAATTAAATATCTACATTCTTCCTAGGGAGGAGGGCATTCACAATACCAATCTTCATTAGGAGGATGGTGAAGATCTCCAAAGCTAGTCAAGAAATTAGCTGGAGAGTTAGACTCACGATAGATTGTGAGTTGAAGAAATGTAATGATATGGAGGATATATTGAATGATGAAATTGAGATACCATTAACCATATCTTCTCAATTTAATAGCATTGATAATTAAGAGAGAATCACCTTCCATAAATAATTCCTTGAAATTTAAATCAATAGTGGTTCTCAAACCTCTGAGAAGAGCTAGAACTTCAGCTAAATTGTTTGAAGACCATGGAATGTTAAAGGAAAAAGAGGAAAGCACTTGTCTCATATTATCTCTGAAGATGCCTACACTTCCATAAAGACCTGGGTTACCTTTGGATGCCCTATCAAAATTTGTATTAACATTTTGTTGGTTTGAGGGAGGAGGTTTAAGTTATTTGTTAATAATTTCCATTTTAAGAGAATATAGAAATCCTCACTAGTGATTTTATTTTTAGGAGGTGACACTTTAGCATTAAAAACCACTTGAAGGAGAGCCTACATTTTAAGATTAAGGAATTATTCAGAGAGGGAAAGGTTCTTGAAGAATCTATTGTTTCTTTTTTTCCCTAACCACCAAATGATTAGAGATGGGGTCATAGCCCAAATACTTATAACTTGATCTCCTCATTCTTCAGTCTAGTTAATCAATTTTTTTTGAATAGAACCAACTACCCAAATTCTATTCATTTTCCTAAAGAACCAAGACCAAATTCTCCAAGCAAATTTGTAATGAAGGAGGGCATGATTCAGGATTTAGAATTATCTCTGTAGAAGACGTACCAAGAGGGCCCTTGAAAAATGATCCTTTGAAGTTTTCCCCTAAAAAGGGATTTCTTATTTATGATAAACCATATATTTATGTTAGATTTAGAAAGACACTGAGGGATCCAAACGTTTTCCATATTCCATATTGGTTTATTAATATGAAAGATTAACTTATTATAGCCTTGCTTCATAGAATAATTGTTAGAAGGATCTCCATTCTGGTTTAAATCATCAATCTCCTGTAAGTGACTGATATGGTGAGAATTTAGGGAGAGATTGAAGGAAATTAAAAAGTCAGTGGAATGGTTAGTTGCAAAAAGACTTGGGTTTTTCCATCTTCTCTAAGGGCCCCATACACTAGGGGTTTCAACCTAGTAATTACAAACTAGGGGCACCCATAGGTTTAAAAAGTACTATTCTAAAATGTTGAAAGAGGGATGATTACAAAGAGGGCCCAAACTAAACCAGCATCCTTCCAGAAGTTAACAGATTTACCATTTTTTATATTAGATTAGAGATAGTTAAATATAAAGTCTATACATTTATCAAGGAAATTCTAGATTTGAGACCAATTCATCGAATGCTTTGTATAAAAAATATGAGCATAGTCATCTAAGTTATCAAGATACTTTAATCAGAGAAAGATGCTCCAAGTGTTGTCTTTATCTTTATAGATTATCCAAAGAAGTTTTTGCCTAGAGTTTCTTTCATCTTGAACAAATTTTTAACTCTAGCCTCATATTTATATTTAGGCAAGCAAACCTCTTCCCATTTCATTAAAGCAATTTTGTTAGTCTCAAAAGGGCCATTCCACAATTTTTTTCAATATTGTTAGTTAATCTAGATTTAACACTAGTTGGAGCTTTTGAGACTAACATCATGTAGACTGGTACTGCATGGATAAAAAATTGAATTAATTATATTTTTCCTACCTAAGAGATCCATTTTACTTTCTAAGAAGTCAATTTATTCTATAAATTTATGGTCATGTTGTCCCACAAAACATTGACTGACCATCAAAGAGAGGGATCCCTAAGTTCCCTCTCTAAGTATTCACTAGAGAGACAACCTAAATAAAAACCAAGAATTTGCTTAATATTATTTTGTTTTTGGAGTGAAGTGCGGAGGAAGAAAATTTTAGATTATAAGAGGTTAACCTCTTAACTAAAGCACATTGCTATGAATCTATAATTTTCTTCAACATTCTATCTTCTCGAGTGCGAGTAGAGTTTTCAAAAATTGTATCATCCATAAAATGACCATGAGAGAACTTTACAATCCTAGTAATGTTAAAGTTGCTAATGAGATTTATCAATTTTTACTTTGAGAAGGATATAAAAGGGATTCTACCATGATGATGAAGAGGTAGGGAGAGATAGGATCTCTTTGATGGAGACCTCTTAAAGCATTGAAAAAACCACCTAGGACTCCGTTAACAAGAACTAAAAACACAAGAGAAGAGACACAAGAATTTATCAAATCACACCAAGCCTCTAAGAAATAAAAATTCTTAAGAATTTTGAAAGTAAATTTCCATTTTAACCCATCATATGCTTTGCTAATATAATTTTTTATGATCACAGTCGCTTCCTTCATAAATTTAGCAAAGTGAATAAACTCACACAAAATAACAACACCATCTAAGATTTGTCTATTTTGAAAAAAACCACCTTGTTGTTCTGAAATAGGAAGAGGAAGGAGGATTTGGAGATAATTTGCCAAGGATTTTTAAATATACTTATAAATGGTGTTGCAGAGGGCTATGGGTCTAAAGTTGTTTAAGAATTCTGCATTAGCTTTCTTAGGGATCAAATCTAGAAAGGTGCAATTAAAATATTTTAGAATTTTTCTCGAGGATATGGATCCATTAGCATATTTGATAATATATTGTTTTACAATTTCCAGAAAGTGTTTAAAATTTATTGAATGGAACCCATTAGGGCCTGGGGCTTCATCATTTCCCTTGTTCCAAAGTGCAGCCTATATTTCTTCCTTTATGAAAGGCCTAATTAAATTAAAATTTTGATTATCATTAATAATTATTGGAATAAGATTCACAAATTCATTTTTATCCAAAGGAAAATCTGAGGGAGAATATTTAAGGATGTTTTCAAAGAAAAGGACAACCTCATTTTTAATCTCATCCAGATCTTCAAGATAAGGACCATTACTAGTTTTGAGTTTCAAGGTCTTGTTATAATTATGGTTAGCCATGGTAGATTGGTGATAAAATATTGTGTTACAGTATCCTTAAACCAACACTATATATTATTGTTTCCAAAAAATATCTTCTTTTACAAGAATTGGTTCAACTTTGCACTTAGGTATTTTTCCATGAGAAATGATGTTCTGTTATGGCCAACCCTCTACACTTGGTCTTGGAGACTCTGAATATTATACTCAATGATGGAATTTTCCCTAAAAATGATACCAAAGACTTATTCCATTTGAGAATGTGTTGTCTAACATTTTTCATCTTATGAGCTACAATAAAAAAACTGGTGCTGCCTCAAGGCATGGTTCCTTCCACCAATATTTCAAAAGGTCCATCAGATTTGGATCCTTTAGCCACATAATTTTAAATCTAAAGGGTGTGCTAGTAGGAGAATTTTTTATTTTGATAATGAGGTATATAGGCAAATGGTCAGACCTTGATACTTTTATAATATCTAAGTGAAGGATCTAGTTTTGATTTAACCAATGATTAGAGACTAGAAATCTATAAATTTGTTCAAAAATGTTGCCAAAACCAACTCTTATGTTGGTATAAGTAAAAGATCTAGATTTAAGCTCAATGTACCAAAGATTATTTCATTGAAAAATTTAATGAAGTATAATTTGGATTGATTATTTATGATTTGGATTGAGTATTTTTCTCATGATTTCTCAAGATACAATTGAAGTCTTCAACCAAAATAATTTTTTCATCTTGAAAAGAGTTAAAAATGATTGAGATTTCATTTTGCACTATTTTTTAGCAATCGGGTTTGAGGGAACATACACATTAAAGATGTAAAAATAAATATTCTACTTGAGGCATGAGATCTTAAGGTAGATCCAATTTTTCCTAGAGTCCACAATTGAGCAAGTAATTGAATATTATATTGAAGATGACACATTTTCCACCTAATTGATCCTCAGCTCCAATAGAAAAATAAGAAAAGAGATTAAAACTTTTGGAACACTTATCAAAGCACACAACATTTGGAAGCTTAGTTTATTGGATAAAGACTAAATCTAGGATATGGATTTGAGGTTGTCTCTTGAGAAACCTCTATTTTTAGGGGATCTCATCTCCCTAACATTCTAAGAGAAGATATTCATTACTCTTTGGAAGGGCCCTTCCCTCTTCCTTATTTTAGGCTTTTCTCTCATTTAGAATTTGTTCTTGTAAAGAAGACCTTACATACTTATTATTCCAAACCCTTATGATCTAAAGTATGACCTTTTCATTTTCTTTTGCCCAAGTTATGATTTTTTATAGAGAGAGGATACATTTGGAGTTGATTACTTTGAATAATTTTTGAATGAGTTAAAATCTCTTTATCCCCTATCTTTTAATTTCCCACATAAAATTATTTGGGATTCAATCAGAGTCAGATTTAGAGCTAGAAAGCTCAAGGGGTTTATAAAAGAACTAGGAGGTGGGAACATAAGTGAGATGAGGAAGAGGGAGGGGAGTAGATTTGACCAAGGAAAGAGGAAGATAAGGGGTGGATTTTAGGACTTGGTTTACAACATGCAATGTGGAAAGAAGAAAATTCACTATAAGCTTAAGGTCCAAAATATCAACCACAGTCAAAAAATTAGCTGGTAGAGGGAGGTGATAAGGAAATTTACAAACCCATTTTTAAGATAGATTTTAGAGGGGAGGGGGATGATTAGATTTGGGGTGGGGGGAAGTGTAGGGATTGAGGGGCTTAACCAAGAGGGTTAAATTTTTCCATAGATGAGCCTAGGCATGGAAAACATTGCAATTGTAGAGTAAATTTTCATAATCAATTTGTTGGACCTAAGTATGATCACCAACCACAAGTTTAATCTATTTGACCAGAGGATTGTACAGGGTAAGACTAATGCAAAATCTAACACATGCATCTCTAGATCTATTCAAAGTTACATGATCAATATCAGGGAGAGGTCTAATTTTAGAACTAATAAAATGCAAGGGATAACCATTCCAAAATTCTAAGGGCAGATCAAAATGTCTGATCTAGACTAGAGTGACTTGAAGATCCAAACTAGAAACATCAAGACCCTTTTTCTAGTTAAACATATAAAGATCAAGATTTTTTTAGAAATCAAGGACCTCCCCAAAATATTTTTTCTCTATCTTCTTTGTTAGAGAACATGTTTATAAAGAAACCTTTGGGGAGGTAGGAAAAAAAGGGAAGATCCTTTTTCCATTCAGGATGCTTAATTAATCAGTTCCTTTGAAGATAGTTAGATTCCATTAGATTTCCAAATGAAATACCTTGATTCCAAGATAATTGTTTTCTTGTTCAATATTTATAGATCTAGGATGATGGCAAGTCTATTCAAATTCACCTTCAAGTAAGTACTTGATTTTTATCCTCTCAACTGAGCTATTGCATAGTTTATTTGTCTGATTTTGATGGGGTTGGAAAGTCTTTTGAGAATATGGTTTAGAAATAATCCCTCTACTTATTTTCCTTCTAGAATTTCTTGGTTTGATCTTGGATCAATTCTTCAATCAAAGTCTAGATCATCGCCTGAATACCCTTATTCTCATAGATTTTTTATGTCATGTTTATCAAAGAAAAATAATTCTATTCTCAGACCACTTTTTCCTTAGCCAAGATTGTCTTGTCCATAGCTTACTTCATTTTATCCATCCCATAGGGACTAAACATGTAATCCTCTAGGACATGGTGACATGTCTGGGTAACCACTTCTTTAAAATATATATAGATAGCTTAGTAATAAAATTCCATAATTGATGAATAGAACTATCACTACTACTTATTTAATATTTGAAGATAGCAAAACACACATCCTCTTTGTTCATGATTCTCTTGTAAAACATTTAGAAGGATACTTCACTTAGAAGTAGTAGTTTATGAGGGAAGATATTAAATATCAAGTACAAACATGCCCAACCTTGTCTTATCATAAAAGATAAAACTCAGGCAGTCATTGATTTATTATTTAATAAATAAAACCTATGTCAATAATATTACATATCATGCGTATAAGAGGAAATGTGAGTACCAAAGAATGCGGAAGCACCGTACCCAATAAGTAGCATTCAATGTTTAATATAACCCCCCAAAAATGGTGATGCCATGATATAGATGCTGATGTAGGTCTTCAATAGTTGGGTTCTCCCTAGAATTATCCAAATAATTAATTCAAAGGTATTCTCGCTTCAATAATATTGCTATATTTTTCATGTATTATATGTCGAAGTAACTTTGTTTCATTAGTAACCAGTAGAGAGGATATATCTAAATATATTCTAACAACCTATATGTACACAAGCAAATTTTGGCCAAGTTTTAGAGATTTAACCTATAGACGAGCATCTATTGGTCTATAAGTGAAGCTTTCCACACATGAAATTTGAGATCTTGGAGGTGAAACTTCAGGTGACGTTCTAAAATTATGCAAGGATAAGTTTTTCTCAATAATAGAGGGCTTTAGTCTGAAGGACTGCATGGTTCACACCCTGATGATTGGTCCATCTTGGGTTCAAGGAGCTATGCAAGCCCTCTTGGAAAAATTCCTTTAATATGTCAATTAATACTAGTTTAGTATGATACCTTGCTCATGTTTGTCATTGCCTTATTTGGTCCTTTCATAAGATTATATCATATTCCTCCCTTTTAAATTAGGTTACCTTGAAATTTAGAGTATAGATCCTTATAAAAGTTTATAAACTACCAATCTTATAGTTTTTGAAGGAAAAAAAGAGGTCTAAATTGGCCTCCAAGAAACCTATGTGTTGTTTCTAAACCTCCTCAAAATTTCCCTCCATGATATAGTTTTTATGTGCAACAATATTTAAACTATTTAGTTGCACATGTACATGTAAGTGGTTGGTTTCTTACGAATCCACATCTTAGTGGACTGCATGTGTATTCCTTAGGGGATGGATAAAATGGTGTCAAATATGGAGAGGGTAGTTTCAGCTATGGAGAAAGTGGTCTTAGAATAAAATTATATTTTCTTGGTAAACTTGATGCAATAAATCTTTGAGAACAAGGATATACGGGTGATGATCTAAATTTTGATTGAAGAATTGATCTAAGATTAGACTAATAAATTCTAAAAGGAATCTATGTAGAAATAAATTAATTTCACCAAACCAAAATCTCAAAAGACTTCCCAACCCCATCAAATCCAAGTAGATTAACTAGTCAATTGCTTCGCTAAGAGGATACAAGCAGGTACTTGTTTGAAGCGAATTTGAATAAACCTACCATTATCCAGGATCCACAAATCATGGATAAGGAAGAAAATATCTTGGAATCAAGGTATTTTTGTTTGGAAATTCAATGGATTGTGGCTACCTTTAGAGAAACTGATTAATTTAGCTTCCATAAATTAGAAAGTGGATATTCCCTTTTCTTTCTCCTACCTCCCCAAAATCTCCTTTGTTATCACATTCTCTAATAAATAAAATAGATAAAATATTTTAGGGAGGTCCTTGGTTTATGAATTTTTTTGGCCTATCTATTTTTAATTAGAAAAAGGGTCTAGATGTTTCTACTTTGGATCTTCATAGCATTTATTTCTGGATAAACCTTTTAGGACTACCCCTAAAATTTTAGAATGGCTATGCCTTTTGTTGTATTGGATCTAAAATTAGACACCTAATTGATATTGATCATGTAACATTGAACATATCAAGAGGTGACTATGTGAGATTATTCATCAAAATTAAATTGAAAAATACTTTGGTCAAAGAGATTAAACTTATGGTTGGAGATCATACTTGGGTCTAATAAGTTGATTATGAGAAATCACTCTTCAAGTGCAATGGTTACCATGCTTAAATTCATTTATGGTAAAATTTACTCTTCTTAGCCAAGAACTAAAATAATTTCACTTTACCCAATCACAAATCCATCCATCCCCCTCATAATCATTATTTTAAATGGGTATATAAATCCCAGTATCATCCCCCTCCACCTGTTAAAGTTTTGACCCTAAGCTTAATGTCAATATTACTCTTTCTCTAGTGTCATATGCAAACCTAGTCATGGATTCCACCCTTATCCTCCTATTTCCTTGTTAAAATCTACTCCCCTCCCTCTCATCTTCTTTCCTCTAATCCCCCCTCCTAGTTCTTTTCAAAACCCCTTGATCTATCAAATTTTGATTCTAATTACATCCCTGATACTATTATGGGGAAAATTAAAAGATGGGGGGATAAAGAGATTTTAAATACCTATAAAATTAATCAAGGGAATCAACTCCAAACTTATACTCCCTTGAGAAAAAATCTTAACCTAGGAAAATGAAAATGAAAAGATTCTACTTCAGCTCATAAAGGTTTGGAGCAACAAGTCTATAAGGTCATATTTACAAGTTCTAACTCTAAAAAAGAGAAAATATTGAAACAATAAATGAAGAAGAACCCTTCTAAAAAACAATGAATATCTTCTCTGGGAATGTTAGGGGGATAGGATCCCATAGTAGATGGAGGTTTTATTATCATGAATTTTTATACTTCAAAATAACACCCTCAATTATGCTCTTATATGTGATTGGAGGTAAACTAAAAATAGGGACAACAAATTTTTTTTAGAATAAAGATACATAATCCATAGACTAGTGAACAAGCCTTGGTGAACCCATTCATATTTTGATCATAGATAAATTTACATGGGAAATTGTGCAATATGAATTTTCATGAATCGGTATTCATCATGTTCGATGTTCATGGCATCCAAAGTTCATTACATTCATCGCTTATTGGATTTGGGATTAGTAAATTTTATTTTTTTTGAATATATTGAGACATGGTACTTATTGTTACTCATCAAAATAACTTTCCAATGCATCAAATGAGAGACAAAATAGATTTTGGATGTGAAATTTATGGGTAGGGGGAACTTAAATTGTGGGTAACAACTGTTGGAACTTTGACATGCTTTCATAGTGACCTCCTTTCGCATTGCTTATGCACCTCAAAGTTCCTCAAGAAAATAAATTGGGTTTAGGATCATGAGTCTTTAATATCAAATTTTCCTCATCAAACTACCTTTCCAATGCATCAAATGAGAGCCAAATGGAGTTCAGATGTAAAATTTATGGATAGGGGGAACCTGGACCTTGCTTTACAATGGTCATAACTTTGATGTGGTTTCGCAGTTACCTCCTTTTGCACTACTTCTAGACCTCAAAGTTACTCAAAAAAGTATATTGGGTCTAGGACCATGAGTCCTTAAGATATTTAATGCTCCTCATAAAAAGACCTTTCTAATGCATTAAATAAGAGATGAAATGGATTTTAGATGTGAAAGTTATGGATAGGGGGAACTTGGACTGTGATTTGTTAATTTTAGAACTTTGAACTACTTTCGTAGCTACCTCTTTTTGCATTGCTTCTGGACCTCAAAGTTATTATAGAAAATATATTGGGTTTGTGATGATGAGTCTTTAAGATAAAATGTTACTCATCAAAATAGATTTATAATACATCAAACAAGAGCTAAAATAGATTTTGGATGCAAAATTTATGGACAAGGGTAACTTGGAACTTACGTTTCATTACAAGGGTCAGATTTTGATAGCCTCTCGATAGGGTGTTAGTATTTTGGGCATAATTTTTGAACCATTACTCCTATTTGTGATTCATTTATGATGTTGGAGAGCTAGTTTCAGTGTGGATGTGTCGAAGGAGAGATTGTATACATTTATTCAAATGTACATGATGAATACAAGGTCAAATATATGATGAATATATTGGATAAGGGTAGTAGTCATCAAGTGACATAAGAGACTCCTTGATTTGCAGTATCTAGAACTAATTTTTGACATGTTCTCTTTTACAATTTTAAAACTACATTCAGGTATGTGTATTTTTTGAGTTTATGAGATGTAATCTATGCATGTTGAAAAGGTCAAGGTTTACCTTAAAAAGTGAAACTAATCCTATTTTTAGGAAAATGTTTTATTAAGTCAAAGGGGGAAGGCTTCAACCTTCTGAGATATAAATAGAAGGCATGCAAGCCTTTCACCAGGTGAGGGTTTTTTAATTATTTTCTATTAGTGACTAAGTGAGAACATGATGAAACTTTGTGTTTACATATACTTTTACATATTTGTGAATATGAGAATACAAGTAAGTGTGATGAATGTTGCTTTGAAGATGTGTTAATTTTCTTTGGTTATGGAATGTGCTTTGTTGTTCATATTTAAAAGGATTCATTAATGCTTCAATGCTACTTAGTTGCATGCAAATCTTGGAAGACTAAAATTTTGGTGTTGTGAATATTTATGGAAGGAATTTATGTCATATGCATGCAATATGAATTTAGTAATGACTTTGTGCTTCCAAGTGACCTTCATCCTCCATGTATTTATTGTATGTGTTATTTTTTTCATTTGAGAGAAAAGGTTCCTCTTAATTTTATATTCATTTTTCTAGGTTACTCAAATGGTTCTCTAAATTTACTCTATTATAGGTTTCTCATTTTTTTCCTTCTCCCATCTCCCTCTACTTTCTTTCATTTCCCCACCTTTTATTTCCTTTTCATCTTTTTAGTTAAAAGTACACAAAAAACCCCAAAAAACCCATATCTGAAGAGGGAGATGTCCCTCCCAAATGTAGAGGAAAATCACCCTTTCTATGGTGATTTATCTAATGCTTCAAGTTTATGCTGCTGCTTGTTAGATGAGTCACTACAAATAACAAAGAAAACATAGTGACATAAAATATTGCCAATGGTTTTTGGCGACTCCACTAGGGATTAAAGTGCCTTTTACATTTGATTTCCAATATTTTAAGGAACCTCCCCTAAAATGGAGGTTAGAAATGTGTTTTAAGTGAATTACCTAATGCCTATCACTTTTGGTTTCACACTATGACATTAGTTTTACCTGTCCCAAGGGGAAACCATTTTGGTCGTTTGACTTTGTCTCAATACAATGATTTACTTTTAGGCTCAAAGAAGATATTTCTAAAGTTATCTGGAGAAGAGTATCAAGATGTGAATGATCACATTTGAGCTTTCACTGTGGCATGAAAAATTATGGTAGTTCATAAAGAAGATGTCTTTATGATAATTTTTGTTTAAACCCTCAATGGACCTTTAACTGATTGGTTTAGGCATTTGAAAATTAGATGCATTACAGATTGGAACATTATAAATAATAAGTTCTTGAATAGATTTAAACTAGTCATGAATGTAAGTACATTGTTGTCTAAGTTTTTAAAAATTCAAAAGAAAGTATGAAAAACCATGAGATAATTTGTGGTATTCTTCAACAAATTTTTGGAGTTGATTCCTTATACCAATCAACCGAGTTCCAATATTGAACTCTACATCTTCATCACCACTTTACATATGTAGATTCAATTTATATTGAAAAGGAAAAAGGTTTGTGATGTGGAAGACACACAAATACAAGTTGTTGATATTGAAGATGATATGATTTTGTCTGGAAAGCAACATAAACATGATGTAAAATATATTTCAAATATAACTCAAATAGTGAATACACAATGGGACCTATCACAAAGAAGTGAAAGTTCATCATGGAGAATTCAAATTATCCATATAAGATAAGTCAAGAAGAAAATTAGAATCATATGTAACACTATTCAAAAAGAAAATAATGTAAACTAATGCCAGTATCCCTCAACTATTTCAATTATACATTTTTATGAGAATGATTTTTATTTGGATCCTATAATTGAACCACAAGATGGAAAAGCCACTAGATTATATCACTTACAATGTGAGGATAGTGATGATGAATCAGAAGTATTTCTCTATGATTAAGATAATGCCACTTTTCTGGTTCCTCATTAAAAAAATCTCATGGTTGTATTCAATCAGAGGAGTTAATAACACATTCCACTTTTTCAATATTGGCATTTGAATTTTTTTCCAATAGTACCTCCTATGAAGAATAAATCAGAATTGATTCTTCACTAATGCTCTGTTCTTCTTCTGAAACCCAAAACTTATTGAAGGAATTGAACATGATCTTCATAGTTTTGACTCTTCTTACCTATGCTCACTCCCAAAGATGGATTTTTTTAATTTAGAGCTAGATCAAGAACACATCAAAATAAAAGAGTAAATTATGATCACAATAGTTATTTTTGTTCAGTAATATAGGATAACTCATAAAGACTAAAATTTAATTTAATCTTATTCATATCTTTGATTATATTGTATCTTCATTTGATATGTGGCTCTACATTTTATAGCTAATAATTCCCTTTTAGAGGGGGTAGATTATTATTTACCTCAGGTCTAGAGGAGAAGTAAGACTATTGTTTAGAGGCATTGAAGTAGTATCAAGCTGCTTATTCCTCAAGTTATAGTTATTCCTCTAGAATAAATGAAAGACATGTATTTCATCTGTATTATCTTCAGGATCATTCTCATATTCTCATGGAAATGGAAAGTCATATGTTTGAAAGACCATTATTATTTTGAAAGGACTTGGAGTGTTGGAATAAGATGGCTCTACCTAAATTGTGAAGCTCTCATGTTCATCTATTTCCTTCTAAAAGATATCAAAAGTAGTATATAAATCTATACAGTCTAGTTCACCATGTTGTGTTGAATTGTGAACTTGACACCAATTAATAAGTGTTGATTCCAAGACATTTATTTAAGGTATCTTGTTAGTTGTATTCTTTTTAGTGTTACTTTTAGATCTATTAAGAAGTTTGTTGTAACTTTGATATAACAAATTTTGGTTAGTATTCTACCCCATGGTGTTTCCCATTTGCTTCTACATGATCAAAAACACATTGGTCAACTTAAGTACCATGCTTTAGATATCATCCAATTCTACTTTTGTAGAATTAGAAGTAGTACCTTGTGTAGTAGTAATATTAATTGGTATCAAATATCGACTCTAATTTTGTTGATTAGGTGCAGACGTAAGATTTTTCATAAAGCTAAGGTGTTGGTTAGGTGGATCATGGGATAGAGGCAATTGGGTATATACTTGGTTTTAATTTATAGTGGCAACATTCAGATTAACATTCAGAATGGGGTTGAAGGCTGAAAATCTAGGACCAATATTGGGTGGAGCCAAGGCTTGTAACTGAGGGTTCAACTATTGGTCAATTGTAATAGCTTCAACATAGGCTAGTGGTAGTGTATTAATGTTAGGCTCCCTATGGATAAAAGCAACTATAATATAATCTAAAGCATTCTTATACATTTCAAGGGTTAATGCCTTATTGGGTTTATAGTTAGTGTCAACTCATATATACATATTTTAGAATATTGTATTAAAGGCTCTTATTGGCTCATTGGGCTCTCTCCTCATGCTTGAAAAATGTTGGTATATAAAACTTGGATTAGTGACCTAACCAAATTATTCCAAGAAATTGTCTTCACGTTGGGCCCATGAGGTAATTGAATTTTTTGGGATATTGAGAAACCAATCATAAGTAACATCTTGTAAGGTAAAATAGAAAAGTCAAAATGGTGCATCCACATGGGTTACATTTAGTATCCATAAATAAACCTTGAAAGCCTTTATATGTTCTTCTGTAGTCATGCCTCCTAAGGGATAAAAGGTAGGAAGATATTTTTTAGAGTTTCTAGGTAAATCATGCACATCTCTAGGGAAAACAATAACATAACTAGATAACCAGGATAGGGGCATCATACATGGAGGAAGGAAGGATCTTATAATTGGGGAATAGGATCAGGCCTCAAGCCCTCTTAAAATTCCTCTATATGACATAAATTTTATATGGATATCCAAGGGTGGGAATAGTAGGCTAGTATTTAAGGTGGACCTTTTTAGTCTTTTAGGTACATTCAATGTAACTCAAGTGATCTTCTACAAAAATGAAAAGGGAAGTCCTCCTCTTAGCACCAAATAAATTCTTATTGATGTGGGTTTTATGTACACCAAGGAACCTTATGAGGTAGCCTCTAAATTTTTAGGATTGGTAAAAAATTTCACTCCAAAGCATGAATTATGGAGTATTAGGTTTTGTAAACAACCTGGTGGTGGAATATCGATGAGCAGAGCATTTATTTACCTCAGATGGTTTAGATATGATGTGGGTCTAGACCTACTTGAGATGGATGGATGGATTTTGAATATAGCCTAAGGTGGGTTAGATCAAAATAAAAATCAAAAAGAGAGAAAGGTAAGGAAGAAAATAAGGTTTGTGAATCAAAGTTAGATGAAACCCTTCTCAATTAGTTCTTGAACTAGGGGTTGGACAAGTAGTCAGGAAAATAATGTTTGATGCAAATTAATTTTAGTATATAGTTAATAAAACATAATTAAGATTATAATGAAATGAAATACAGTGAACTTTAGTGCACATAATTAAAGGTTCATATCATTGTAGGATTGCCATTGCACATATACAAAGGGATATTATGATTAAAAAACTCAAAGCATTCAAAATAGGCACTACATAATATGAATAACTATATCAAAATGAAACCTGTACACAACCCAAAGACTAAAATACCAACATGATAGAGATTATTAAATGAATCACATATTTTGATAAGAACCAAATTTGCACATCAAGAAAAATTTGAAGAACAATCCATAGAATTTCTTATGCACCTTAATATCCAAAACTATCCTCCCTATGGAATCGAGAGGATATGAGTATAAATAATATTAGGGAGGGGTTACCTCATCCTCCAAACAAATTATAATTTTAGAACTCATGTACAATATGCATGTTGATTTAACTATTTTGGGAATTAATATAAAACCCTAAGTAGATAAAAGAGATGAGTATGTAAACTAGGGAATAAAAAACTATAGTATCAATAACCATTGGTTTATAAAATAATTGATTTATTTTATTAGCTTAAAAATAGTAATGAATTACAAAGGGGGTACTTAGCTAGAAAAAATGACTCAAATAGATAAGTGGCAGGTTGGAAATTGATGTAGAAGTAGGGCAAAGTGTCATTAGAAAAAATAGGTGTCAAAACCCTCTTTTGATAGTAGTGTGGCCCTGTTTTCCAATAGTGCACTATACTAATAAATTTATGTACAATGCTATTGACCCTATGTAGATGAAATAATGAAACTTGGGGTAGAACTTTGCTCTATTTTGGGAAGGTTGTGCCTACATGACTGAAACTTGGATCATTGTTTGTGCTTTATTTTGATTGATTTCTATATGGAACCTTAAGCTTCTATGCTTGCCAGGGTTTTGACAAACACAAGTGTAAGAAGAGTGTCATCATTAGGATAGGTTGGACATGACCTTAACACCCCATGTGCTAAGCATTGCCTACATACCAATACTTTAAAAAATGGATCAATCTTGATGTAGTTCTCCCACTCTAAGTGCTGGTGCAAGTGAGAGTGATGCTAGTATGCCTATGTATGAATGCCAATATGAGTGCTTTGAGTGTGAATTTAAATTGTAAATATAAGTAAGACTAAGCTTTAGGATAATATAAATGGATATATGTATAAATAGGGTAAATAAGGATTAATGACCTTAGTTTGCATAATTATTTATGAGCTTTTTCATGAGAATTGACATCTAAGGGATAAATGAATGAGAGTGCTCTTTATATAGTGTTATAATTCTAGTTAATACATAAAATGAGTCTAGGTTGACACTAAATTGATTTGGGGAGTGGAAATATGTTGGGGCAAAAGAAGATAAGGGTCAATAGTGTTTCCCCCTTTTCCAATAGTGCACTATGCTATAGATGATATTGTCTATGTGGCTGGCACATGTGAGAAAGGATCTAGGATGCTTAGGTGATGGCTTAATGCAACTTTTGGTAAATATGGGCCTAGGATAGATGCACATAGAAGATGGAAAAGGATCAAAAGAGGCCCTAAGATAGGTTTAGGGATAAGTTAAGGATAAGGTGGTCTCAAGTGACATTCATTAAAGTAAATAAAATTTTAGATGACTACATTTCCCCCTTTTTATTCTAGAAATTTGGATAAGCAAAATGATTAGGATAAAGGAAAGAGATACATACCTAGACTTACCTAAGAGGCAAAGCTTATGAATTTGGGTTATAGTTTATGAATTGTGATCCATTGTGTGTCTTGAAAATTAAACATCTATGAATTAGTTCTTACTTAAGAAGATATCAAAACTAAAGACAAAACTGAGTAAGATATGTGATATAAAGGAAAGGAATAAATACACCTCATTGGGTACATGAACCCATATATAAACCTAGTGAAATCATGTGTGTGTTATATCTAGTGATTAGATAGTGAATAACTTAGACTGGGTTGATATCTTGTCCAATCCCCATGTGTGGGTGGATCAAGAACTCAAGTTGGCCATGACTCCATCATTGAGCACCCCTGTTTGGTGGATCATAATCTATGAATAACTTGGATTGAATTGATGCATCCAACCCTCTTATGTAGGTGGATCAAGAACTCAAGTAGGTTGTGACTCCATCTTTTCCTACCAATGTATAATAGATGTATCTAAAATTGAAATTTTACGATGTCATAAAACTCTATAAGATGACTCTGATCCACTCAAAAACTCTAAAATGTAAAATGGCTCAAGCACCACTCAAGAATGTGAAATTTTGGCCACTTGGGAATGTCAACCATTGTATATGCAATGAGGCATCAATCTGGTGTGATCTTGGTGAAAAACCAGTACAAAAATGGTGCCTATGGTGTATGGAGTATACAATGTGGAGAATGACATGGAGTTGTCATTCCATCTGAGAGAATTGGTGCAAAATTAAACATATGGGAATAATGTGCCACACACATGCCCCCAATTCTAATATATGTGCATATGGATTCTAGACTAAGCCATAGTAATCTATGTTTATGCATATCTAAAACTAAAATGGGATCATGCCATGCATGATGCCCCAAATTTGAGAAAACTTATATAATTCTATGTAGAAAATAGGTATATATTGATTATATCTAATAATCTATTATTAAGATTGTGAAAAATATGAATTTTACCTACTATACCTTTTTGACAATTCTAGAATCATCTATTTTTGAGAATATTAGTCAATAGTGTAGTGGGTGGACTATAGTACAATGCACTTTTGGAAATGAAATGCCTTATTATCTAGAAGTATTATTTTTGAGAGAAACTAAGACTATTTTATGTGTGACTATGTTTCATTATATTTTCTTGAGTTTGTAATGTGTGTCTGTGTACTAAAAATTGTGTTCTAAGTGCACTAGGATGGCTTGATCTCTATGACAAACCTGTATGAATTCTTCCTCTTTAAGGGGAGTTGTTAAACCTCTACAATAATTGTCTTTAAAATAAAAGCTATGCTACATGTGTGTTAGGCTAAAAATATATGATATATGCATGATAAACCAATATAATGTGTATACATGACATTAAAATGTAAATGAGTCTGAACATAAGTTGGCAATGTATGATGTATGTTAGATATAACATTCACAAGGTTATCAAGATAGATATAATAATGTAAGAATGTATATGAACAATAAATATGAATATAATTTGAGTAAACTACTTAGGGGGATGGGGCGAGTTATCCATCAAGGCATCTAAGGAGGAAGGGGAGATACATGAGGTCCTTCATGGCATCACAAACTAGATGTGAATGCAACAAGCATGATACAAGTGTCATGTCCATGATGTATACATGAAAGCAAACATACAAACACATGAGGCATAATTGAAGGGACATGGGAACATGTAACTAAGTCTGAGAAATAAATACATACAAGGATATGTTCAAATGTTCACATTTGAAAAGATAAAGCAAGGTTATCTTAGATCTGCATAGAAGGACATATTCAAATGTCCATAGACATAATCAAGAAGCACACATAAGGACACAGGGACATGTCCAAAGCTTACTCACAATGACATGAATTATCTTAGAGCCATAGAATAATGGCATATTCAAATGCCCGTGAGTAAATGTCTAAGCAAAGAGACAATAAAATTGAAATTGGTAAAGCTAGAAATGAAAGTATGTGTAAACATGTGGTACAAATCCATATAAGAGCAAAGATGTACATAAGCTGAGTCTATAGTAGTAGTAATTATCAAAAAATTAGTGTGGTATAAGATGACCAATATCAAGATATAATCAATTTCAAATCTATGATATGGAGTATATAAAGATATAAATTGGAAAATTAGAAGTTGTGTGTATGATTCCCCCAATAGGAAATTATGTCAATGCTAAATCTGTATATATGTGTATGTGTCCCCAATGGGCGAGTAGTTGAAAATCTAGATTTAGGTAGAGGACCTAAGTCCTTTAATAATATGCAACCACTCGAAAGGAACAAGTAAATCATATATGTATGATAAAACTGACTACACTAACATAGATAACATATGTAATACTTGGTGAATAGAAGGAATGTAAACATGAAAATGAAACTTTGCATAAGGAGCAAGATAAATAAACTATATATAATTAATAGGAGAACATACTAACTGATGAGTCTTGTGAGAGACTCACTATCAAGGTGACCTATATCAAGTAAAGGAAGAATGACCACATATGGTACATGTGAGAAAGTATCTAAGATCATATAACTAGATGTACTAAATAATCTATAGATAAAGCTAACTATAAAGTGTGGCCATGAATCTATGGAGCTTACTAAACTGGCCTATGAATGATGGGGATCTTAGGGACCCATTTGGTGGAAAAATATATAATTGGTGAGGACACTCTATGTAGAGTGTTATGGGGACTCAATAGCACTAATCTGGGTGTGAATGGGCTAGAGAGAGGCTCTCTAGAATCTATAACATGTCTTTGACATAGGGGTCTCTAATAAAGGTCTCTGTAGGAGAGTCTGTATATGTGGTAATTTTGTATAAGTAAACCTCACCTATATTGGTGGCTCAATTGAAAGGTGTGGTAATGGATGCGACTATTACTGATGATCGATATGTAGTTGGCTATAAAGTAGGTAAAGGATACTCATATGGAAGGCTTTGAACTATAATAACCTGATTAACATGTATATACTTAAGACATCTGTGTATGGTGGAGAGGATGGATCAAAGCTACTATATCCAATGCCTACCCAATAACATATCAAATGTTATGACACTAAGTAAAACTATGAATCTGGTGGCCACATGTGTGGGACCAACCTGTAATGGAAGTATGATCTCCTTGATGGAGCTCTGGACATGGCCACTAAAGCCACAAATAACTATATATGCTAGATATATATCTTGATCTTAATATCCCAAATGATGTATAAGTGTAATAATACATATATTAATGCTTGAACCATTGTCAACCATGACACTCTGAATATGATGATGATCAATGTAAGCTTGTGTAAAGAGTGTGTATAAATCTAAGTCATCGTCAATGATATCTTATTTTGATAAAGTGATAAGAGGATTAAATGGCACTATATTATGATACACACCAATGATATTATGTAGAGGACATGTCTCCATTATATGAGTATGATAGGATGATGTGGTGGATATGATTGATAAATATAATGAACACCTAAAGTGTCTATTGTCTCATTAGCTGTATATTTTTAAAATGGGTCAAAAAATATTTACATTGCTTTTAATTTAGTTGGTTGTGATTTGGGTGTTTTTATAGGATTTCTCACATCAATGATATTATCCTCTATCAAATCTTGCATCTTATGTCATAAGCTGATGCATCTATTCATAGTATGGTTGGGGACCCTATGATAATAAAAAAATGCATTGGAATCACAGTTATTTGGAAGAGGGCTACTTGTATCAACCTATTTGATGGGAGGGAGAGATACGACATTACATTTGAAAATTTGTTGGAGAATGCAAGCTAGCGGTTCAAGATTATTTGTAAAAGGTTTCCTTGGAGGAGTTGACAAACCAAGATGAGGAGCTAGTTCTAAAGTTGTGTTGATTGTTACATTTTGCTCATTCTTGTTTTAATTTGGCCTTACCTTGTATGGGATATTATTTAAACTTTTATTGGTGGAATCTAACCCAATTGTGTAATTTAACTTGCCCATGGAAAGAATTATGATTTCTTATTCCTTCACTATATGGCATAAATTTATAAATGATGGAAACATTTTGAATAATATAGATTCATGTAATGATGGTAATAAGCTTTGCTTGAATATGTCTTGGAGTTATCTATCTACCATGGGGCTAGTCATCTTTGCTAATATGGTTTTATATCGTAAGACCTATTTAGCTATTGGCTCATTAGATTTTTGATTTAGTTGAGCAACTTGAGCATACAAAACTTTGTCACTGAAGTTATTGAAAAAATTTACATATCTACAAGTGAATTAAACATTATAATGGAATGATTATAGAAATCATTGAACCATTGTAATATATAGTCCTTTAAACTAAAAGGGAATAACTTGGTCAGGAGCCAATCATTAGGCACATAATACAAACATGCTAGGTGAAAAACACATAGATGATGCTCTAAGTTACACATACCATCATAAAAATTAAGCTTGGGTGCCACAAATTTAGATGGAAAAGGAGTTTCCACTATATGTAATGCCAATGGTGTATGTAATAAAACATGAGAGTCTAAGGCATGATATTGGTATAGTAGCACCTTACTTAGGATGTAACACCTTGGCCTATAGAGAATGGATATCTTGCCTAAGGGATTGTACATCTAGAGAGGAGGGATGTGTACTAGGCATAGGAAGTTTTTCCACTAGTGAGAGTTGGCTCGTTATATCATATTGTTGTATAGTCTAAGTTGACCCAATAACATGTGTAACAATATTAGCATATGTGGGGTCAAAGGATTGACCATGTGATGTGTTCTCTATTTCCAATATAGCTTGCAGAATCTATGCATGATCATGGGGATGTTCCCGAAGTCTATCTTTGAAACTTTGTAAGGTCTCATATTATTGATTTTAAGATTGTCATTATGGAGGAAAGGAGTGTGTCTTGAGTCCCCTCCTGTGTATCATAAGATCTTGATTGTATTGTTTATGTTATGATGTATTATCATTAAAGTCCACATAATCAGGATGTGAAGGATTAATTAAGGGGTTATAATTGGTCATTTATCCATGGTATAAGCTTGAATATAAGGAATCTGAGTATGCTCAATAGGATTACCATTAAGCCTAACACTTCTTCTTAGAGGAAGATATATAACTTTTTTAGATGGCATGTAGTTAAAAAATGAAAGAGTGCTGCTAAAAAAAAATATATGAAATATGCAAAGCCTAACATAATAAATGGAAATAGATAAAAGGAGACACACCCTAAGAACATCTAAGGCTAGGGTTTAGATGCTATTTTAAAGAAGTCTAGTTCACCAAATGATTTAACTATTTTTGGAATTAATGTAAAATTGTGAGTAGATAAAAGAGCTGAGTATGTAAACAAGGGAATAAAATACTATAGTATCAATAGCCATTGATTTTTACAATAATTGATTTGATTACTTAGTCTAAAATAGTAATGAATTATAAATGGGGTATTTAGCTAGAAAAAATGACTGAAATAGAAAAGTGGTAGGCTGTAAATTGATGTAAAAGTATGGTAGAGTATTATCAGTATAAAATAGGTGTCAAAACCCTCTTAAAATAGTTGTGCAACCCTCTTTTACAATAACACTCTATGCTACCAACCTAATGCTATTACCCCTGTGTAGATAAATAGTGAAACTAGGGGCAAACCTTCATTCTATTTTGTGAAGTTGATGCCTGTGTGATCAAAACCTAAATTGTCATCTATGATTCATTTTTACTGATTTCACTATGGAACCCTAAGCCTCCATACTTGCTAGATTTTTGAAGAACACAAGTGTAAGAAGAGTGGCATTAGTAGGGTAGACTAGACTTGACCTCAATAACCCATGTGCTAAGTGTTGCCTACATACCAATACCTAAAAAGGGGATCAATCCCGATGTAGTTTTCCCAATCTAAGTGTTAGTAAAAGTGCGAGTGATGTTAGTATGTTTGCATATGAATGCCAATTTTAATGCTTTGAGTGTGACTTGAAATTGGAAATCTAAGTAAGATTGAATTCTAGGCTATTGTGGATAGATGTGTTGGCCAAAATTAGCCACCATGAGTGTGTACAATTCAAAACTTTGGTCATAATGTTCATGACCTTGTTGATAGTCATATGAAGTGCATTGTCTTGGTCATAATGGATCTCATAGTGATAAACCTTGTGTGGTTCTTAATAGATTTCAAGGTCTCCTAGAATGGTCTTATTAGAATTAAATTCAAATAACTTAGTCTTGTTATCAAGGTCATTCAAGGTGATCACCTCCAAAGTGTTTTAGCAAGGATTAAGGTAGTTTTGGAGAAATTAAGGTAATGGTTGCTTATGCAAATTAGAAGGATCAAGTGATTTTTGATGTCTCTAACATGTTTTCAAGTTATGACAAGGTTTTTTCTTCCTTGTCCATGTTGGTCCAGGGTATTTTAAAATTAAAACAAGTAGTGGGATCTTCTAAAGGCCAAGAAAGTGAAATATAACGTAGTAATGCACTTATCAAGGGATTTTAAAGTAAATTTTCAATTTGGATATGACCATTTTAGGTTATAAATGGATGGTTTCAGGTCCCTCTAATGTTTTTAGGGTTAAATCATGCTTTTTTCAGCAATGGTAGGTCTAAAGAAGATATAAAATGTTTTATCTCCTTTATTGAGCTCCTTGCAAGCCACTGAAGGACATTTTCAAATGTTTGTTTCATGAAGAGGAATAAGTGTTAATAAAGTTATATTAAGTTTTGATAGGGGAAATTTTGAAATTGAATTATAGGAATTGATTCTAGGTTTGAAGGGCTATGCTATATGAACAATCATTAAAAAAGTTTAGTGCTCTTAAACACTTGTAAAACCACAAGGGCTCAATTTTCTCCTTGAAAAATTGTCTTAGCATTGATGAAATCAGGTTGGTGATTATATAGTGATATCATAATGTCTAAAATACCCTTAAAATACCAATCTATGATCAAGAATCTCAAATACATACCTGGTTGGCTTGAGAGAGACTCATTTGCATTGACTTAGTTTGACAGTCAGGATTTGAGAGAGAGATAAAGTGTTTTGTGAATAAAATGAGTGAAAGGAGGATTTTTAAAGTTTATAAAACTTAATTAACTCCCATAATACCTATAAATTCATCAATAAGGTGATAGACCTCAAGAAAAAGAGTATTTATGCATGCATAGGGAAGTTTTGTTAACCTACAAGCATGTAGACCTATAAGTCAACATTTACACCCAAAGATTGTAATGAGAATAAACATAGGATTTTTAAATATATGAATATATACTCTAATTCATATTTAAAACTTCCCAATAATCCTTGAGGTCAGATTTTTCAAGTCCTAGGTGGAGAGAGGGAATGTGTGTGAACACCAAACATGCAATCTAGTATATTTTTGGCATTTTTATAGTGGAATAATTCATAGGAGAAACATTGGTAATATAAAAATAATAATAATATTATAAAAATACTATATATATTCATCAAGGGGTTTCAAAGCATCTATAAGTGGTCTCAGGCTTTAAATATGTCTACCTTCATATGGTGCATTTAGTAGTTACAAGTCTAAAATGTGACTTTCTTCCTTGTTTTGATGATTTTCAAGGTGGCATGATGAGTGTAATCAAGTGAATAAGGATATACATTTAATAAAAAATCCTTTTATACAATCCTTAAAATCAATTATTTTCATGATGCTAAAAATACCTACAGTCTTCTTTAGGCACCTTGCAAATGGATTGTGCAACAACAAAACATGATTGGGATAGGTCCAAATGAGCACCTAATATATTTTGAATCCTATAAAAGGAATGTGGAAAGGATCATAAAATATTAATATACATTTCCTATAATATCACAATTAACTATGTAGGTTCAATCTTGTGTCAAAGCACAAAAGGATAATTTTAGGCCTAAAATATCTACAAGCCTACCTTCACATTCTTAAGCAAAAGAGGTAGATCTTCTAGTGAATATGAATTCTAATAGTTATTTGAGGTATGTAGAGTCTTGAAGCAATGTTGGAGATTTATTTTATCCCCTATTTTAAATAATAAAATACCCAAGAAAGGCACTCTCAAGGTCTAATAGGGTATTAGGCCTAAAAGACCTATAATCTTGTCACAAGCAAATTGAGAGAAAACACATCGATATTGGAAAAGTGTTTAAGTAGGTTTTTATAGGTTTGAGGGATGACAAGTAAAAATTATATCCTGATTAGAATCATAATTTAAACATCAGCTCAAAAGAACCATTCCTAATGCAAACTCAGTCAAGATGCCTAAAAGGTGCACCTACAATTGCATACAAAACATGAAGAAAATGCATATTTTGTGTTAGAATTGAAATTGGAAAGGTCTTTTTGAACATTTATAATGTTGATAAATGTGCCTCAGATGATTAAAATCTCTCAAATGAATAAAAATAAATTAAAGGAGATAAATATTTTAATTGGTTAAAAGATTGTGTATACTTAGAAAACAGGCTTCCAAAGATGGCTTAAGTATGGGATTTAATGTGTTGTTTTACATGGATAAGGATACATAAAAAATAACAACACAAATACCATACTACCATGAATACCATTCAAGGTCACAAGGAGAATATGAACTAATTTAAGAATCTTGTTTGAAATAGGTCTTGGGTCCAAAAGAGACGTACAAGCCTGTTATAGGTAGAATATGAAGAGAACATGCTTTGAGCTAAGACTGAGTTTTTAAGGCTTGTTTTATATGTGAAGGATCATTGAGAGGGTTATTTAGTTTATTGGAAACTTTTTAATGAGGATGAAACACCAAAACATAGAGCTTTAGGGTCAAAATGGGAAGGCTACTTAAAAATCCTTACTATAGGCCAGATCAGGTTTTAAGTCTTTGGAGAGATCAAATTGCTTGAATAATTGTTTGGAAACTTAGATATAGGTGTTTTATAAATCATTAAACCATTTACAATAAAAAAAATCAATTGAAAACCTTCTTTTCTAAAAACCTCTCTCGACCTCATCACATAGTTTGCACAAGCTCTAGAAGGGTAGTTTGGGATGCTTAGAAGGATGTTGGATTTTTGCATGGGACCAAGTGTATTCAAGGATGGTGATAGGGTTACCATACTCAAAATTAGTGGAATTATTTCATAATTTTATTTACTCAACTTTATAATAAATTGTTAAGAAAGCAATACCCCAAAAACTATTGGTTTTATCCTTCAAAGAACTCGATGGAAAAGAATGATGTTTGAATGGATCCAATGCACATAAATAGTCTTGGAATCACCCTGAAGATATCATAATCACCTATTTAAGAAATTTATTATCATGTGTGGGTTGGAAAAGGTATATAAAATGGCCTAAATTTATATATTGTAGACCTAAATTAGGGTATAAAGATACATGAAAACCTTTTGATCATTTTTAGGGGTATATTAAGCCTATACAAAGGTATGTAAATCTCCAAAATTTATTCACAAGGATCTCAAGGTGAAAAAACAAGTTTTAAAAATATATTAAGTTTTTTATAATATTTCCTTCTTGACAACATGAAGATAAAGAAGTTACAAACCTGACTGAGGTCACTAAGGGCCTGAGATAAAAATGTACTAAATGTCACTAAAGGTAAGGGGAATTACATGTAATGAAGACCAAGACTAATAAGTAGTGTGGAGGTTGAAACCAAGCTAAGAATATCAAGCCCATGTGTCAAATCATGAAGTTTGTAACTCTCAAACCATGAAAGGGTAGTTTAAAATGAAAAGAGATGAGTTAAGGGGAGGTCAAGAGTCACTCTATGCCACCTTGAGGAAGATAGAGATCAGATCAAGATGACACATGTTGAAGAGAGTTATTAGATATTCCTATTTATAGGATTTCTTGTTTTTAACTTTCTTCATCATGGGATGACACTTGCCATAGGCTTATCTAGCGTCCATCTTCTCTCTCCTTCTCATTCCCTTCCATATGTACTATTTTGTTTAGCATTGAAAGGATCTTAAATCTGACTATGGTGAAGCCCTGCTCATGTAAACACTTTTACTTGCCTTTGATACAAATACAATCTAATTTCCAACCTTCTTGATGCTAAAACTAGTGTATACTTCATGATTAATTGATGAATGTTAGTATTAGTGTCATATCTCTCTCATTTATCCTATCTCCTTACCTATTTGCAAGTTTTATTCATCTTATCAGGTCATATGGAGTGTGTTAGATGGTATTGCATTGGCTAAGTGTGGAGATTACTTCATTAGTGTCTCTAATGAGACATTTTGATCACACTATACTAGTTATTGTCTTTATTTGCACCTTCATATTGAAATACTGATGCTTAAAGGCTCATATTGAGTTAGTGTGATAGGTTTCAATCCTTGTTCATGGTATTAGTGTAGTATAGTCAAGTGGAGGGTGTTAATTTGGTGCATCACCTCCTTATTTTTTTTCCTTTATCTCTCTCCCTTTTCCCTGGCAAGAAATAGGTTTAGTTATAGCTTCAAGGTGAAGCATCAAGGGAGCTATCCCTATCTAAATATTCACCTCATTGATTAGGCCACCCAAAACCTAGACGTGTCTTCATGATATCACCTAAGTGAGGAGGCTTGAACAACCTCCTCAAGGGTGAAATTTTGAGTGATAAAAGGATGTATGTAGAATTTTTTTCAGAGCTTGTTCATACGAATTTCAATCTAAGGGATAAATAAATGAAAGTGGTCTTTATATAGTGTTTTGATGCTATTTGAGACATGAAATGAGTCTAGGATGACCCTTAGATGATTTAGGGAGTGGAAATATATCTATTGGGATGAAAGAAGCTAAGGGTCAATAGCATTTCCCCCTTTTCCAATAACACATTACACTATAGACTAATGGGGCCACACTATTGTCTAGGTTGCTGGCACATGTGAGAAAAGATATGGGATGCCTAGGTGATGGCTTAATGTGGATTTTAGTATATATAGGCTTGGGATAGATGTGCATAGAAGCTATAAAAGGATCAAAAGAGGCCCTTAAATAGGTCTAGGCTTAAGCTAAGGATAGGGTGGTGTCAAGTGACATTCATTGCATTAAATGACATTTTAGATGACTACACATGTACATGATATAAATAAATTGAATGGCCCAAATTACATAATTACAATATAAACATATATATGGTAAAAATAGAGTAAAGATCTTAGTATTCATAATAATAGAATACATACATACATACATACATACATACATACATATACATACATACATATATATATATATATATGTATGCATGTATGTATTTATGTATGTATGTATGTATGGTGCCTTCTTGGCATTACCCAAATAAGAAGGGGATTGCTTGCATGATGTGGTAACTAAAGTAATGAGAGGCACTATGTGTGAAGAGATAGTAGTCATTATTATTGATGATGTACTAGTAGGCTAAAGAGTAGGAAACATTACTAGATGAAATGACCCTTGAGGTTAAATCATCAATGTTTGGTTGAGTAGTAGATACTATCTCGGTAACCTCATCAATAGATTTTAGTTTTTTGAATATTGCATAAATAGCCTCAAATTATTTATTAGTAATATCAAAATTGAGCATATAAGGTATAATTTTTTACTAAGTTCACCTATCAACCTTGTATGATCATATTTAGAGGCTTTGAATCCAAATTTAAGTTCCTCTACCTTAGTTACCTTATCCTTTACAAAATTGATCAATTTTATTATCTCCTCACTAGGTTTATATATAGTTCCCTCAACTTCTACTTTTAAACTTTATACAATTGCTTTGAGAAGGGATTAAATATTGGGCCTATTTATCAAATACCCTATGGAGGTTATCACACTTGTGACGCTCATGTCTTTCAAGATCTCTATGGCTTATTTTTCTTGGCTTGTGATGTGATAGCAAAAATTTCATCTAAATATGCCAATGGAAGGCACCATCTCTCTTGGGGATCACACAATTTAAAGCCCAAGATGCCTCTTGGGAAGTCATTAAGTTTAAATGACTATATGTGTTGTTCCTTATGCATTGAACCAAACCATTTATCCTATTTTTAAGTTATTTTAGTTGGTTCCAAAATTTTATTACCTTTCTCCATTCAAGTGAGACTCACCCCTAGCAGTCCTGATTGTTTTCAAAATATCATACAACCTGGTTGCTACATTTTGGACATTATCCAAAATATCCCAAGGATATTGAATAATTTGTTACTATAGATGTCTCTATTTATCTCTCCTGACTTATACACCCCTGTTTCATTGCCTCCCCTATTGTATCTACAAAAGAAAAAAGTCTTTTTTATACTTAATAGGGTCATTTGGATTATTCTTCTACTTCTTCTCCAAGGGGAATACATTTTCTCTTTGTTGAAATGTTACTTCCTCCCCTATGTTATTATTTATTCCCTTCATCTTCCTTGACATTTGAATTATATGACTCTTCTTGTCAAAATAGGTTCTTATTTGGGAAATTCTGTAAGGACCAGGCCCATCCTATCCTTCTTCCTCTCATGAGACTCCTTGACCTAGGTAAGGACAATGAGTTCTCCTTGCTCGTCTGGCTGAGTGTTTTATAGATCAGTGGAAGGTGGTATGAAAATTAGTGGGATCTTGAAGACACTTATTTGGATAGGAAATTGAGGAATTACAAGAGTGACCTTGTTCCATTCTAAGATGCTCCTCTGGGGTGTAGTCTCCACCACATATTTCATCTACCCCAAAGTTCTTATGATAATCATTATAGAAGACTTAGTTTGGGTAGATTGGGAAATAAACAAGTTCAATTGGATGGATGGTCTCAGTGAAGTTCATGGATTAAAAATGGAGACAATAACCAAATCTTCAAAATGAACCTTTTTCTTATGGTCTTGGGGTTTGGACATTATTGGAGCAGTGATTGAATGATTTAAAGAATCCAAATAATCAAAAACTTGTTGCTTCCCTTCCTCTTCAAAAGTATGAGGATATTGTTGGACCCTAAATTTTGGATAAGTCCTTTGTTAAAGATGCATAGTACAAAAGAATCAATGTGAAGGAGAAGCATGGAGAAAAAGTGTCATGACATAGAAGAACATTACACATAAGTTTGTGGCACAGGAAGACCTAATTAGAGAATATGCATAATAAAAAGAGAACCCAAGAATGAAGGGCTCAGAATACTAATGGAAGACTTGAGGAGCATGGAATAAGTAGGAAACAGTTAGGAAGTGATTCTTAGGGATTAAATAGACTAAGTCACATAGGACTCTAGCACTAGCTTGTAGGAAGATATGTGTTTGACTAGCCTTGATTAAAGATTTGTAATGTTTTTGATTATTGTTGATTATTATTCCATTGGTTTGATTGAGGATTCTATTAAGATCTTATTATCATTGTATTAAACTAGTTATCAGAGTTGTATGACTAAGTTACACCATGCAATTTTTTATGTAACCTATGAATCTTGTTTTAATATGATAAATGGAACCTACATTCCTTGAATGTTATCATTTGGATTATGGACACAATGGTGTTGGTAATCTTATATGTGTTTGTTCATTTAACATAATTTAGGTCCATAACTACTGTGTATTTATTTTTCTAGTTAATCATGATTAAAGTGGATGCATTTGAGTGCCTTTATATGTTAGTACACCTTCACATGACAAAACCAAAGGGAATTGATTATTCATTGCATTTTTCAAGTGAACACGTGAGAACTCTAGTTATTACATGAAGTGACATCATGCTATCATGTTGGGTCTTAATCATTTCAACATGCATACCTAAGGAAAGTTAGGCCTAGATATAGAAAACAATCCCAATATTTTCATTTTATTGTCGGGACTTGTAGCACTTGTTTATATGATGGTGGAAAATACTTGAGTGATTGTCTCTTAAAAACATAGACATATGGATTAATAGTGTCAAAAATAATTTTTAAGTACCATTCATCAAACTAAGAGTTTTTACACATGTGTGGGTTGAACAAAATCTATATAATTCCTTATATAAGACTTTATTTGTGGAGTTACCTATTCATTTACATGCTTAGATCATAGTTTATGTTTAAGACTAGTCTATAAATCATAGATGGAAGACAAATTGGACTTTAATGCAACAAAAAAATTTAACAAACTTGGGAGTGCCTTGGATGTGAGCTATTGATGTTTGGAGGAAAGGGGTGTTAAATAGTTACATCTTAGAGTATGCAGTTTTGACTTATTCTTGCCCAAAAGAAGCTCAATTCCATTTTCTTTGATAACCATGTGGTTGATATCTGAAACATTTTCCTCTAGAGGCGAATAATATTTTTATAAAATCTATAATTAAGAATTTTCTCATGGGAGGTTAAACTCTTCCTTGCACAAGCATCATAGTTGGTGGGGGAATGCAGGGGTACTTGTGAAGAATTGCTGGTTTGGTATGATAGCCAATCAGTGAGAATTGCATAAGAGTAGATATGATGATGTTCAGTGAAGGATTATAGGTGGAAGTAACATAGGAGGGGGATCAAATGACTCATAAGTGTTGTAAGGATCTATAGGGAAGAAAAAGAGCATAAGGAGGACTCTCTAACTTCTAGATTGTAACCAATTCTATCTCTATTATATGCGGCTGAAGCAAGCTAGGGAGTGGTGACTGAAGAACCTGAGTTGAATAGAACCAATTCCCAAACCATAGTGCAAGACCCTAATTTTGAGTTAGATGAAATAATTATACACAATTAGGATATCAAAAAGATAAAGTCAGAGACTAAACTTGTAAGAGAAACCTTAGTTGAACAAGTTTTAGACACTAGTATATTAACTTTTTCTTTTCCTTTGCAAAGAAATTCTATGGACCAACTTGGCATGCCTGGTGGACCCAAAATCAATAGTGGGAAAAAGTAATAGCCCAATCATAGTGACTCAACCTGCCTCATCACCCAACATCTCAAGTGTTTCTATTACTATTAGAGGTGTATGATGTGGACTAGGTGGTGGTATGACTAGTGGACTAGGAGGAGGCACAAGAGGTAGTGGTGGACATCCCCCTCAAGGAAAAATAAGGTTTATAAGTTCTCAACATCCACCATTGCAATCACCTCAAATTCCCACTATTTAATATGAAATGATGCTCTATTTTCTAAAATATCAAGGTGTGGAAAATGCCATATAACATGTTCACAAGTGTGAATTTATCATTTAAACATGTTGCATAACTTCCTTTGAATGGAAATCCAATCAATTTGTAACGACCCTTATGTAACAATTAGATAAGTGGTATCAAAAACATGATTCTCAACAAGATGTAGTTGATTATATCAACTTAAGGTAGCATTCCTCTAAGAATTTTGCATTCCATAGTTCAATCAACAAAGTATAATTGCACCGAAAGATATCAACCATGAACTAACTAAGAATGTGTGTGAGTATGATACATGGTTCAAGAAAATTCTTTCCAAACTCTCATTTGAGATCAATTCTTATCAACATGCTTAGTGGTTCATGGGAGGTTTATTTCTCCCATTTAGATGAACATTGTCTCATAAAACTTTTACTTACCTATGAGAGGCCTTAGAAGCTAGCCTTCATGCCAAAGTTGTTGGTAGTATTGATAAAAGAATTAGTAATTTAATGGAGGCTCAAATTTCTATCATGGCATCACAACTAGAAAAACTTACTACATACAACACTCATGACACTTGTAGTGGCCTATGGTGTTTTTATTTTGAGTTTGAAGGTTGTAATCGAAACAATTATCCCTATAAAAACATATGCACCGTACTAAAATAGTCATGTGAAATTTTTCAAGAAGAGCACAATGTTCAATCTTATCCTCTATTACAACATGCCACTCAGTCAAAGGTGTCCACTTATTGTAACATATGTGATGCATATACTCATGATACCAATGACTAATATCTCATTAGTGACATTCATTAGGTGCACATGTGTGGTATGTGTTAGGCCTCTATTTTAAATAAATAATAGAGTGGTGTTTATCATGGGTGAGGTTAAGGTCAAGAACATGGAGATGGATGATTTACACCGTGAACTTGGTATAAATGTGGTTCACATGAGCACTACCAACACGACTACCTGATCAATCTTACATGTTCATTTTATAAAAATAAGCATCATTTAGAGGAGTTCATTAACTTGTAGATTACTATTAATAAATAAATAAATGAGAAGGGTGATAGTATGATACACATTAAAAAACTATGCTAGAGATTGTGCCCTATAATTTTGATAGGCCCTAAAGTTAATATTAAAATGTGTAGTGGTGGATAGTCCCAATCTATGTCTACTCCACCTATTAAGAAAGTTTAGTGCAAAGAGCCTCATGATACTAAGTATCCCAATGCTCACCAAATGAAGGAGGTGCTCCAGGACATTATGAACTTGGTAAGGGAATTACAAGGGGAGATCCAATTTCTTAAAGATCATGATGATGCTTAATGTCCTGATATACAAAAAGTCACAAACCATCATGACATGACATGGGATGAATTTCAAGATCTTTTCAAGTGACTTTTAGATGAGGATATTGTGCCATTATTAAAAAATTGTTAAAACATCACATGCCAAAGCCTACTTAAGATCATTGGTTAAACCATGCCCGATGACAAGATATTCCCATCTACCCTAACCTGCAAGAGGATAAAGAGATATTGGTGAATGCTTCCATAAATGGATGGGTAATCCAAGAAATCTAAGTTGATATCAAAACTAAAGTTAATGTTCTCAAAAATAATTCTCGATGGAAGATGGCTAGCCTAGATTTACAACCTTCTCCCCATGCATTATTCATGGATGGTAAGAATGACACTTTTATGATCGATGTCCTTAAATATGCCATATGAATCTTCTTGGTATTACATTCAAAGTAGATTTTGAAGTCCCAAAGTTGGCTGAGGATGATGACTTACCAAATTTTTTGGGTTATCCATGGTGTTACACTAATAATGTTCATTTAAGGTTTAAAAAATAGTACATCAACTTTGAAAATGATGACCAATGCATAGCCATTCCATTGTATCATGATCATGGGCCCCCTACATTGAACCATCAATGATGATGAGGACATTAATCATATATATATAATGTCATATCTCAAGGAAGTGAATTCCATCATCCTACCCTTGATGGCATCTTATGATGGATGGATGCACAATCCCTCTTTGAAACCACTAATAATACTTGTGACTATTTGGTACAGGGTGACTATGACCTTACTAGGAGATTATATGGTGCTATCAATAGTTGTGATGTTACTTAGTGAAAGTATTATAAATGCCATAAGTTTATTTTTCTCTTACATGGATAAATCATGGTTACACCACCCACAAGTATCAATAAATCTCCAAGGTTCCATAGTCAAATGAAGGTCCAAGAATTTATCTAGTAGTTATAAGCCTTTTATGATTTTGACATTAATCAAGTGAGATCAATCATTCATATTTTTATGGTACAACTTCTAGGAGGTGGTGATCTCATAAAGAATGTTTACTTACTTAGGATCATGTACATTATATGTTTCATCATAGATTTCATCATGATAACCATATATAAGGAGCTATCAGTTATAGTGGGATTCAAGATCCAGAACCTCACCTTAAGGCTTGCAAGACAATGTGGATGGCAACTTAAAATTTCTTACCATAATACCTTTGGGTTCACACATTTTATACTATATACACTTAGGATAGAGCATGGTATATACATGAATAGATACATATTGATACAAGTTCTTGGCATATACTTAAGACTAATATGATTATGGCATTGTCATATTCATCCTTGTAGATAGATTTGTGCCTTATACTATAATATATGCATCGAGTTATCATCGATGATCGAAGCCCCATTGAAGATCATATTAAAAGCATACATGGCATGATGAAGGAAAGTTTGAACATTTTTAATGAACCAATTGAGTAGGGGTATTCTTCCATGCTTGAACCTATATTGAATCATCCACTTATAGAGGAAATTTGAAAGGGTCAACAGAAAATTGTATTTTAGGTTGATGAAGGTGAAGGGTCTGATCTTCCTGATCTGTTGATAAATTATTTGGCTATCCACATGGAATATGGAACTTGAAATGTTAGTGACACCATTTTGGATACACAACATCCATACTTTAAGCTACTCAAGACCATTCAATGTAATATTAGAATGTAGGAAGCACCTAAATTGGCCATCTTGGGGAATCACTGGTCTGATACTAAAATCACAAAAGTATTTGAGTTATTGAAAGAGTATCATGATTTTTTTCCATGAAAATATAGTGATATGAAGGGTTTACATTCTTATTTGTGTAAAATGCATATCAAATTGGTAGAAAGTGCTTGCCTAGTCAGAAAAAGCCTTTTTGAATGAATTCTAATTTACATATTCATGTGAAATAATAGATAGATAGTATGTTGTGCATGAGATTAATTACTCCTATTAATCATTTTGAGTGGGTAAGTCCTATGGTAATAAATATTAAGAAGGATGGGTGCATACAAATTTGTGTGGATTACCATTTACTTAACACTACTTGCATTATCGATCCTTTCATGACATCATTCACTGAAGATATTCTTAAAGGCATAGCTGGATGTGAAATTTATACTTTTATAGATGGTTTTATGGATACCATCAAGTTCAAATTATAGAAGAAGATAAACCCAAGACTACATTTACTAGTGAGTGGGGGTCTTTTATTTATAATATCATGCCATTTAGATTGAATAATGCCCCTGTTGTGTTCTCTAGAATTAACAATGAAGGTTTCAAGGACTTTATCCATAAGTTCCTTCAGGTTTGTCTATATGACTGGATGATTTATGGCTTAGTGAAAGACCATTTTTCCAATCTTTGGCTCATGCTTGAGTGATACAAAACTCTTCATATTTCTCTTAATTTGAAGAAATTTCTCTTTGCTACTTTATTCAATGTTTTCCTTGGTCATATTATTTATCAAAATGGATTTTTAATAGACCTCACAATGATCACCATCATCTTCCACCTGCCAGCACCAACCACCCAACAAGAGGTTTGTGCCTTCTTAGGGCACACTATTTATTATATAAAATTTATCCATGGATATACAAGGATTGCATCACCTCTAGAGGAGTTATTGAAACATAATAATCACTTTATTTGGACCCATACTTATCAAGAAGCCTTTATTTCCTTAAAGGATAAGATTATCACCACATCAATTATTCAGTTACTAGACTAGAAAAAACCTTTACACATTCATGTCAATGCTTTTGGCATGGTAGTTGGTGCTATACTTGGTTAGCTTAGTGAGGATAATTTGAATCACCCTATATACTTTGAAGTTGAAAGCCTACTCTAGCTGAATGAAACTATACCACTATAGATCATGAGGCATTATCTATGGTCTATGTTCTTCAAAAGTTTAAATAGTATTATTTTTATCAATTTTAGTTTTCTTTCTAGTTATAGAAGAAGTAAGAAACTAAATAAAGGTATGGTATAAGAACCTATTTATTTATGCACATGTTATCCAAATGATTATGAAGAGCTCCTCTTTATCTTGGGAATAATGACTTATAGATAATAAATTACTAATGCAAAGGGGTTGTTAGATGGATAGCAAGGTGGATTGCCTAGCATGAGCTAGATCTAAGAAGCATGAGCTTACGAAGAGGTTTTCAATCCACTCTCTTAGAATAATTAAGTTGAAAGAAATAAATATGAAGTATTTGCATCAAATGATAGAAAATATTGAAAAAGAATACAAGAAGAAATAAATGCTTGATAAAGGAAATAAACTAATTATAGAAAATAACAAGTCAATGCTAATGCTAAATAGGTTAGGTTAGGTTCAAAAAATAGGTGGGGACTCTATAAATAGGTAGAAGGCCAAAAAGTGGAATTTGGTTGAGGGTAAGCAGGTGGAAATAACTTACTATTATTTCCTACCATAGTGACCATCGACAGTGGCCATCATTGATTAAGGTAACCATCGATGGTTGGGTGATCATTGGTGGTTGAAAGTGACCATCGATGGTCAGGGTGACTATCGCCAGTCATTATGAGTTCTAAGGCTGTTTATAAAAAGGTTATAGAATGGATATAGTAGGGTGTTGAAGGTCTATTTAGGGTCAGGAGATTAGAGGGTAATAAGCAGAAGGGTGTGGTCTAGATAAATATCTCAAAAATCAAAAATAAAAACTTGAATAAGAGATGTACTTAGCTCATTACTTGATAGTTAATGGTAGATTAAGGAGTAATTTTGATAGAGTAATGATACTTTGACTAAGGAATAATTTTGGTAGAGGTTAGAGTATCTATTGTAGTTACTGACTTATTGAAGGGAAGAAATAGAAAGAAGTTTTTGATGCTAGAAGCTCTTGATGACTACTAGTAGATAGCTTGAGTGTTGGTTACTTAATTCTTGGATCCTTAGATGAAAGGGTGATGGATTCTTTTTTCACCTCCTACTCCTCTCTTTTATAGGTAAAGAGAGATGGAGGTAGAATGTTCTATAAGAGGTTTGGTTGGTTGTTATGATGTGTTAGCTTACCATCCATAATTAAATTTTGATTTGTTAGCTTGCAAACAACTTGAGTTGTCTTTATTTAGATAAGGAAGACCTAACCATCAGCAGTCAGGGTGACCATCAATAATTAAGGTGATCATCAACAATCAAGGGTTGAAGGTTAAGTGGGGTAGAAGGGTAGGTTAGTGAGTCAAGTTTAGCTAGTTAGCTAAACTGACCTAGGGTCATGGTCAGGGGTTGGGTAATAGTCTGATCTAGGGGTGTTTTGACATCTAAAACCATCATGTGTGGTTTTATAGTGTCTACATTTCCCCCCCTTTTTTTACATAGTTTATGTCAAAAAGTTGTAAAACAAAAAATGGATTGCAGGTTAAAGGTTTGGTTGCCTTGAGTATGGGAGGAGGTGTTCCCTCTCAAACTAGGAGTCAACGAGGTGAAGTAGAATCAGGTGCAAGTTTGATGAGTGTTTTATGGTGAGTCACAAAGTTGGTGAAAATGGTGGTTAGGCATTTGAAGTGTAAACACATGCATAAAATGTGACTACGTATGATATCCAAGATTGTGCATAGACTAAGTTTCCATGGTTGCATAGACTAAGTTTCCATGGTTGGTAAAAATAAAAGGTTGGTTTTAGAAGGATTGGTGATGGGGTAACTGAGAAACAACATTAAGCATAACTTATCAAGTTATTCCTATCAAGTCTCCTAGATAGGGTTAGTGTTTTCATAGGTATTCAAGGTAGGAAGTGCTCCTGGGAAAAACACAAATGGTCTAGTGTGCACTAGGTGGTACAAATTCAAATATTCAACATGGCAATGTTGGTTAGTGCGGTCAAAAGGACCAAGCAAGGTTATCTCAAAATATGCTATAGTTTGGGCCAAAATGGCCAACATTAAGGTGGACGTGGTTGGTAGGGTAGGTAGAAAAGGTGGTCTACAAAAGGTGGAACTAAGGTATTGGTGCCAAAAGTTTTAAAAGTGGAAATCTTGACCATCGATGGTTAAGGGTCCCAAGATTGATTATCAGTGGTCATTAATCATTGACGATCAAGGGAAAATCCTAAAAGTATAGAGGATAAAAAGTGAAAAATGCAAGTCATTTTCACTTTTTTATTTTGACTCTCTTGACTCCTATGTACTTGGTGACTTTGGAATTTTATGTGAGGGTGATGACAAGGTGGTTTTTGAGTGGTTGATAGTGAGATTTGTGTTGAACTGACCAGTGGTGGATTAAGGATGCAGGGTAGACAAGGGTGCAGTTAGGTAGCAGGACCTATGATTCCTCTTCAATGATGATAAAATAATGTGATAGGGGCTACATAGTATTAATAAAATAGATTAATTTTGGAATTTTTTGTTGCATTTTGTTATTTTGTTTTGGTTTGGGTGGGTTTTGGGTTTGCACTAGGTATTGAGGTTGGGTTTGGTGCTTTTTGTTGAATTTGTGCATGAGAATAAATTTTGAAGGATATGTTAGGTTGAGGGAGGGTAAGGTAGATATTAGGTAGGTTTTTTGTAGTTTAAAATGAATTTTGGGTGTATTGATGGGTAGGTAGGGTTGGGAGTTCATATCTCACAAAAGGTATAACATCAGTGTGGGGTTCATACTACATTATTGGGCCTATAAGCACATCCAAGTTCTAAGATTGATGGGGCTACCATGGGAGGGATATGCCCAAATGGAATTTAGGGTGGGTTTTATGTGGTGGAGTGATTATATGCTTATAGGAGCTAGAGGAGGTGCATGAGACATTGATTAGTTAAGAGGGGCATTGGAGGCTTTAGTGGTTAGAGATGTAGGTTGGAGGTTGTATGTCAACTTTTTGATGTGAGCCCACTATACTCTACATATTTTATCAATGTAGAGCTATAGGTGGATTTTTAAGAGGAGAAAGGGTGAGACTAAGCTCATCCCTTTTGATTGGTTTCATAGGTAGTTTGGCTTGGTACAGGGGATTCTAGGTCTATTCCTAAGGTATAGGTAGGAGGATGCCAACTTTTTGCTTCTAGATCCACTATCAATGGAAATGATGCTTGATCATGAGGATCTACCCACTAGAGCCAAGATTGATGATGCAATTTCTATTGATTGATATGTGGTATGGTATCAAGCCCTTTATGTGGTGGGATATTTTGGATGGGATGATAGGGGCATATAACCATAGATGTAGACCCAATTAGTGGGGTCCATAGGTACAAGTATAGGGAGGTGGCTCCAATGGATGGGCAAGCATGGTAATAGCTACTAAATAGGCATAGGTCATGACTTTATAGGGGTAGGTAGCTATATTATAGGGATAGGTTGATATATTATAGGGCTAGCTAGTCACTATGATAGGTGAGAGGGACCAAGCTAGGATTTCACTAGCCTTGGTGAGCCAGGAGAGGGACTCCAAGAGATAGACTGGAGGAGGAGCAATAATACCAATAAGACCACCGGGTAGCATTCTCATGACATGTTACTTGGCCATAGTTGAAGAGTTACATTATTATGAGGCCATAGTTCTAACACATTGTTTAGAAGAGCCTTGATGGGGTGAGTACAGATCCATCTTGATAGTTTATGCAAGTATAGCGACTCCAAGTTAGTGGGCTGATTTAATGGGCAGATAGGTAGACACCTCAGGGGGGTAGACAATAGGTGGAAATAGATGCCCTAGGGGCATATGATATGATATGTATAGATGTATATGATTTTAATATCAGCTTATGAGCCAATGTAAGGAGATGTATATTTTTTTTGAGAGAGAGATGCACATTATTACATGTACTTTTTTATGTTGATGAGACATGATGTATATGATGTGATGATGATGATATGTAGATTTGATTTTATGGTTCATGGTTCATGATTTATAGTTATTATGATTATGCTTAGGAGATATAGACTCACTAGCTTAGGCATGTGATGATGTTTATGATGAATGGTTATACATGTTTATGATGATGTGATGTTTTGTTTTATATATGGTTATGATGTTTTGATTATGATTATGATCATGGATATGTGATGTTATGTTTATAGTTATTTTGTTGATGATAGAACATAAAGTAAGTTAGGTAACAAAACTAGATGTGGGAAAAAAAGATGAATAACATGAGACATATGTCTAAATGAATATGTGAACCAATTATAAGAGGATAAGGAAAATACATGATGCATATTCATTGGTAAGGAATAAACAAAACCAAAGTTATATTGGCTTAAAGAATATAAGCCTTTCAAATGCTTCACATTAGCATGCGTTGTTTTATAAAAAGGTGTCTTGATCACATCGTGTCAAGTAAGCTCATGAATCCTTTGAGTTTTAGATGGTATAAAGGGGGAATAGGTGATAGGTGGTGTTAAGGGTAGTGCAATCTCTTAAGGGTTGGTTTTCCCCTTTTATAGGTGACCTAAGAACCATAATAGAAAATTCCATGTTTTAATGCAAGGTGTAGACTGATCGATGCATGAAGTCTATCGATGCTATGTATGGAAGCTGATTGCATTTTTCATGGGATAGATTATTATTGATTTTTATATGGGTCTCTTTATTGCTTTGTTTTGGTAGGTTTGTGAATCTTATTGATGTGGGAAGCTTCAAATGATTGATTTAAAATTTTTGACTTAGCCATACGTCAAGGGAGTGGCCTAGGTTTAGATTTATTCATTTTGGTAGTTGTCCTTCAAGGGAGTAGTCTATCTTTTTAAGCAATTTAGATTTTGAGCAGTTTTCCTTCAAGGGAGTAGTCTACATGCTAGATGTATGAGACCCAAGAAATATTTTGGTATCCCAAATTATTTTTATGCTAGGTTAGACATGGATAAGTCTATATAGGCTTAGAGGTTTACCTTTATGAGGGCAAAACCTAGAGCATAAGAAGGTTAATGATAGGTGAAAGGGGTGGTTTTGAGAGATAATGACCATGGGATTATATCTAATTAGGGAAAAAAAGTATCCATGAGAACCATGCCATAGGTAGAGCCATAATAACCATATTTATAATTAGGCTACGACTATAATGGTTAATCACATGGTTCTATGTTGTAATCGGTTGTCCTCAAAAGGATAGGATGAAGGTGTGAGGAAAGTGAAAATCTCATAAATCAAGGGATGAGTTTAAGTTAAATAAAAGGTGAGTTGATACTTGCTAAAAAATTGAGAGGATTAGGTTCTATTTTGCCTTCAAGAGAGGACAAATGATAAAATCTGTATCCATACTTGTGGGTTATGATGTAGGGTCTAAGTTAATTAAAAGTAAACTTGCCTCACTTGCTTTTCTCCATATTGGTCACATGTTGATTTTCCTTTAGGATGAGGTCTCTAATGTTTAATTCTCATTCTTTTAGGTGCTTATTATAGGCATTATTGACTCATTATTGATAGACATGAAGATGGTTAAGTGCTTCTATGTGGTACTCATCAAGTAGCTCAAGTCATTATGACATTCTTGATGATAATTGTTCTAAAAAATAATGTCTTGTAAGGATATGTGAAAAGAGGGAATTTGGACTTTGAGAGGCAAGACCACCTCTACTCTAAAAACTAGAGAGAAAGGGGTAACACTTTTAGAGGTTTGAATGCTAGTGTAATAGGCCCATAAAGTGAAAAGGATGTGTAAATGCTAATCTTGACTAAAAGCATTGACCATTTTGGTTAAAATTTTGTTGAGGGTTTTGTTAGAGGCTTCTGCCTATCCATTTGCTTGTGGATGGTAAGGTGAGGAATATATCAAATTGATGACAAATGCATCACAAATACCTTGGACTTCATTTTTTTTAAAAGACTTTCCATTATTGGTAATGATCTTATGGGGAACAAAAAAATGATTGATGATATGATGATTGATGAAGTTGACTATCTTGTCAACTTTGGTTGAGATGAGAGGAATAGCCTCCGATCACTTGGTGAAATACTTGGTGGTGGTGATGATTAAGTGGTGCCACTATGAATAATGAGGATTGATTCCTCAATGAGATCTATTCCCCATTATGAGAAGGACCAAAAATCCTTGGATACTTGAAGGCCACAGGCTGGTGTGTGATGTAAATTGGCATGTTGTTGACATTTAACACACTTATTTACATAATCACAATATTTTTGGTTGAAGGTAGGCCAATAATAACTGAGGTGAAGGATACATTTAATTATATCTAGACCACTAAAGTGTCCCCAATAGATCTCATCATGCATTTCTTTGATAGCATGAGAAGCTTTAGGACTGCATAGGCAATGGACAAGGAGGCCATCAAAATCACATTTGTAAAGGATTTCCCATATTATGGTATAATAAGAGGTACTCTAAATAAGGGCTCTCCAAGCATTCTTAGAGAGGTTGGGAGGAATGATGCTGAGGTTGAGGTAGTTAAAGGTTTGCTCATACCAAATGTCCAATCAAGATTTTTCCACACTATAAATGGTAGGGAAGTTGGATTAAATATAAGAGGGTGTGACAAAATGATTAATGGTGAAAAAAAGTGTTTAGAATCAATAGGCACATATGGGATTTGGGAAGCAAGGGAAGCCATGGTATCTATGAACTTATTGGTAGATCATGGAAAATATTGGATAAGGTAATGATCAAATAATGCTAAGAGTAGATATACTAGTTGTTTGTAATATTATAAGACATCATTCTTACATTGGTAGGATATATTGATTTGGTTGACCACAAGTTGGGAATCACCAAAGACACTGATCATATTAACTCCCAAGGTTAGAGTGGTTTAGATACCTATTACCAGGGCTTCATACTCAACCATATTATTGGTACACTCAAAATCAAGTTTGAAAGAAAGAGGAAGAGGTTCATCATCAAAGGGAATGAGAATAACTCCATCAACCTAACCATAATGGCACTTTGAGCCATTGAAGAACATGGTCATTTGGTAGGTGACATCCTCTTGAGAAAGAGTTGTGATGGACTCATCCATAAATGTAATAAGAAGTGGTTGGTTGTTTGGAAAATGAGATTTGACCAATTTATTTGTGATGAATTATCCCTTAATCAACTTTTACTGGAGGAACTCAAGGTCAAACTTAGCTAGGAGCATGAGACACTTCACCATACACTAGTTTTGGTATGGTTTAGAGGGCATGTACTTAAGTGGGTTTGTGTTGGTGATGATGAAGGTTTTGTGATTGAAGAGGTAATGGTGAAGTTTGGAAGCCACAAAAACTAAGGTAAGGTAAAGCTTCTCGATATGGGTGTACCAAGTCTCATACTCTATAAGTGTTCATCTTATATAGTAGATAACTTGTTCTTTATTTTGTTCATCATGATGAACGAGCATTGCCCTTAAAGAATGGTTAGTGGTGGATATATAAAGGTAGAAGGGTTAGTTGTATTTAAGAGGGATAAGAATGGGTGTAGAAAGAAGGTAATCTTTGAGTGAATCAAAGGCTTGTTGATAGTGTTTAGTCCATGTAAAAGATGTGTATTTTTGAAAAATATGGTGAAAAGGTTGACATCTATTTGATAACTGAGAGATGAAGAAATGGATGGATTGTAGCTTCGCCTATAGGCTATGGATTTGCTTAAGGTGGGCTGGAGGTGGCATGTTGAGGATTTCTCTAACTTTGGCATGGTCTACTTTGATTCCATGAAGAGAGATGATAAAGCCAAGAAGCTTTCTAGATAGGACCCCAAAAACACATTTATTAGGGTTGAGTCAGACATGCAAATGGATTAGGTCCTCAAAGATAAGTTTGATAACTTATAGATGATCCTTGTGATATTTAAATTTCCCAAAGAGATCATATAAATAGTTCTCTATGATTTTTAGATAAGATCATGGAAGATGTAGGTCATTGCACATTGGTAGGTTGCCCTAGTGTTCTTCAGACAAAAGTACATGACCCTATAGCAAAAGGTTCCCCATGGTATGATGAAAAAGGTTTTATAATGATCCTTGAGAGAGATCAATATATGATTATATCCCAAGAAACCATCTATGAGAGATAACATCTCGTGGCTAGTTATAAGATCAATAAGTTGGTGAATGCTAGGAAAAGGGAAGTCATCCTTTGGATAATCAAGGTTTAGATCATGATAGTCAACACAAAAGTGAATTCCCTCTATGGTTTTAGTGATGGGAACAATATTGGAAACCCATTGGGGATAGTTTATGGGTTAGATGAAGTCGATAGATAAGAGGCGCTAAAGTTCTTCTTTGACTATAAGTGTGATATGAGGGTACATCCTATGAAGCTTTTGCCTAACATGCTTAGTGTCAAGATGGATGACAATGTTATGGAGAGCTATGAAAGGGTCAATTCCTAGTATATATTGATAGGATGAATCAAATGCTATGTTTTGGTCATGAAGGAAGGAAGGGTAATCCTATTACTTCTTGGAGTCTAAGGATTGACCAATCTTTAAAATATGAGGGTTATCCTAAGTACCCAAGTTAACATAGATAATGGATTCATTCAACATGGTTTGGTTCTTAAGAAGAAGGGATTTATGGATAGAAGAGTCACCTACACCAAGATAGGTGAGAATGGAATCATCATCTTGATGTTGGATGGTGTGGATGGTAGGAGAATCATTTTCTACCATTTCAGGATGAATCAAAGGAAAGGTTTTAGTTTGGCTACCCTTTTGATAGGTTAGGAGGCCCAAACTAATGATATTGACTAAAACAAGTTAGGAGGGATGGTTTTGAAATCCTCAAACTTTGAAAGAGATAGGGTTGGTGAGGATGGAATGTCCTCCTCAATGGTGGAAATGGGCTCGAGTGAATCAATGGGTTCTTCTAGTGGGATAAACTAAAGGCCAAATAACTCATGAAGTTTTAGGCTTTTGATCAAAGGAAACTTGTGGGGTCCATGTTCATAATGGTGGAGTTTGAATATATTCTAAGCACACTAATGAAGGTATAATTTGATAAATAATGGCTTGTCTAAATAAGAAAAATTGGAGGTAAATGGTTAGGTAGAAGAGGTGGTAGAGGAAACAAGAAGGGCATGATCAAGTCCCCCATAGATGAAATTATTTTGGTGGTTAGGAGACCTAAAATGAATGATAGTTATGATATTGGGATCATAATTAGGATTATGGTCAAGATTCCCATACTCTTGAGGACTAGGGAATGCATCCAAGGGCAAAAGATGATACTCCCCTAGTGAGAGATGTTAGAACATAGGTTCCAAGGGGTCCTCTGTAGGGATCTGAGAAGAAGGGATAGATGAAATAGTTAAAGATTCATCAATGGTAGGGGTAGATTTGTTGTTGGTTTGTGATGAGGTGGATGAGTGAGGAAGAAGAATGTCATTGGGTTGATATGTCATGTTGCAAGATGTGAAAGGACTAGGGTCAGCTTATATAGTGATGACCAGACCCCCGTGTTCAAACTTGACACATCATGGAGCAAATCCAAGGGTATCCATGAAAGACATTGTATTGTAACTCTCCTTATATGATGTAGAAGATCCCTATAAGTGTGTGAGGTCCCAAGAAGATATGGAGGATGACTATTCCAAAGGTTGTGGCCATAGTATCATTAAAGGAATGAAGGACCATTATGGTTTTCAACATGATATTCTTTAGTAGCTATAGTTGGTCATAAGCATGGGATGAGATAATATCAATACTAGCCCCTCCATCAATCATCACCCTTTTGATATAGGTTTTATTGATGTATGTAGTGATGAATAGGGGAGGATCAAGATCTTCAAGATGAATAAAAGGTATTTACGAATCCTTAAATGTGATAAGGGTAGAAAGACAAAGAGTTTCAACAAAGGCCACAAGAGGTTGAGGGTATTTTGGTTGGACCTCTATGGATTGTGGGGCATATATAAATGATTGGAAATGATGGGGTGAGGTGTTGATTAGTTTGTATAGGATCATCTTCATCGGTGTCTAGTGAAGCTATTTCATAACTAATCGCTAGATAGATTCAGAAGGGTTGGAGGGAGAGGCACCCAAAATATATATTTTGGGTTTTAGTGAAGGTGGAAGTGAAGATGCTTGAGTTCAATTGGAATTTTGAGGGGTGGAAAGATATGTCTATGGAATGGACACTTTGGTCTTTCCCTTATCCTTTTATTGGTCTTGAGATTGAGTGACCATATGGATAGTGTGGATGAGGGGAAGTGTTGGGTTAGAAGGTTACTTCAGTTGTTCCTCACTCTTAGATAAGAGTATATAAGTGGGTAAGTGTTGGATAGGTTAATTTGGTGGTTGGGTTGATAATGCACTTAAGAGAGGTTCATATGATAATAGATCATCCTCATCTCATAGGTTATGGACAAGTGCTTGGAAAGCTTTATTGTTCTCTACATCATGTCTAGGTGTCTAGAGGTATGAGCAGATTAAATTATTATTAAACCAAGATGGTTTATGAATTAAAGGGTCAAAGGGTTTGATAGGGTTAGGCTTAAAGACGAAGTTTGTAACAACCTTTGTAAAATGGATGAATAAGATTTGAGCAAAGGTGTTAAGGGTGATGGGCTTTTGGTTTTCAAGGTGGGAGCCTTCTTAGGAGTAGGCTTCAACATATAAATTGTGGGTGATAGAATGGTTTTAGTAGGTGGGTTTGAGAAGGATTGCTTGGTGTTGGATGGTTTAGAGGTGAAAGATTTAAAGGTGAAAGATTTAGAGGTGGATGATTGGGATGATGAAGGTTTGGAGATAGGTGGGTAGGTAGAGGTAGATATTTTGGCTAAAAATGATGGGGAGTTTGGTGTTTTTGAAGGGGTAGATAAAGGTAGAATATAAGGATGAAGTTTAGTTTGAGTATTTTTGGGAGTATTTGCCTTCTTGATTGAAGGATGAGATCCTAGGATGAAAGAAGGATGGGGTCCCAAGATAGAATGTAAGAGAGAAGGGGGTGGTATGCTTCAGGTTATAGGTGGTAGTTTGGGTGGTTCTACCTTCTTGGTTTATTTGGTTAAGGTTTTTTTTGGTGGACTAGATGGGGTTCAGTCCAACTTCAAAGATGGGTGGATAAGGCTAGGAGTAGGAAGTACCCCTAGGTTCTTGATAGGTTTGATTAAAGAGGTTTAAGATTATTTGATCAATTTGGATGGAGATGATATGGATGGTTCCCACATGGTTTTGGAAGGAGAGGTGTTTGATGAAGGGATTGAGGTGATGAGAGGTTTAATGGTGGTTAAAAGTGAGGTTGAAGGTTCATGGTTGTTTTATAGGGGAGCCCAAGACAATTCCAAAAGGTGGCTCAATCCAAATCAGGTTGAGAGGAGAACTATAGGCTTTGGATTAGTCTAGAGAAGGGTTTGTAAATTAGTTTGGTTCCTTGGGAATCAGATTTAAATATTAGGCCCATAGGTTGGGGTAAGGGAATGGTTTCTTCACCCTTGTCCTTGATGAAAGGTTCCATGTTTTGAGAGGATGTTTTCTCTATGGAAGGAGTTGATAAGGTGATCTCTCTTTATGGAATGGTTTCCAAAGAGAAAGAGTGGGTGATTTTATGATGGGAGATGAAGGTGTGATGGAAATGGTTTCCTCCTTTGGTATTTCTATCAAATGAGAGGTGGGGAAGTCTGTTATCCCATTAATTGAATGAAATGAGGTGTTTTATTCCTTTGTTTGGGTGTCCAAAGGAATGAAGGGTGATTCCACCACTTTAATAAGTGGAGTGGATAAAGAGGTAGTTAAAGTAGTGGTTTCCTCAATGATAGGTTCACTGATAATTAAATTGATTGTATGGACCTCATGAGCATGAGATGATTTTGGTTTGTTGCCATCTTGGTTGGTAGAAGGGGAATGAGTGGGAAAAGGTTGTTGAAAGATGTCGAGTGACTAATTCAGGGGTGTATTAGGATTGTCCAATGCAAGTTATCCTTTATAAATCAAATATTAGACAATGGTTTTAAATGTGTTACACCTAATAACATCATGTCCAATGACATGGTGGAAAGCACATAGATTATTCTCATTGTACCAATCGGGCACAGGGTGATAAGTATTGAATTGTTGGGGAGGTTTGATGGGGGCAAGTTGTATGATGTTTTCTTTGAGAAACTTGTCCAAAATTGAAGCATATGACTCCCATAATAGAGTGTATTATTTTGAGGTAGCTCAATTTTGATTTTGGGTTTGTTGATTGGAGGAGTTAGAAGATTTGGTTTGGTTGGGTTAGTTGACAATCAGAGGTGGAGTGATTTTAAGGACAACTATGTTTATGGCTATATTTGGTTTGGTGTTGGGGTATTTAGATTGGTTGGTGGTTTTGGATGGGGAAGGGTTGTTGTATTTTAAGCTAGATTTTTTGTTTCTTAGATTCAACTTCCCCTCATTAATGGATCTGATTTCTATTTTACGTGCCATGGTGAAAGCCTTATCTAAACTTTTGAAGGTTTGAACCTATAGAGTGGAGGCGATGTGTTTGGCACAAACCTAAGATAAAATTTTAATCAACTTGGGTTGGGTAAAAGAGAAAGAGAGCTAGTTGATAAGACCTCTCCATCAAGCTAAAAAAATGGCAATTGCTTCATCATCAAATTGCCTGATGGAGTAGAGGTCAGTGATGGAGACCTTCTTAGATATACTTATCAAAAAGTGGTCTAAAAAGGTTTGGGTAAGTTAGGAAAAGGAAAATATGGAGTGCTTGGTGATAGAGATATACCAATCTATTTATGGTCTAGATAAAGACATAGGAAATGTGTGAAGGAGAAGAGCATTGCCATAGGAAATTAAGTAGCAAGAATGTTAAAATACTCTCAGGTGTTGTTGGGGGTCCTCCTTGCTTTGGAATTTAAAAAATTTGGATTTTTCCCATTGATGAAGGTAAGGTTGGATAGGTATGGATGGGTGAATAGGTTCATTATAGATTTGGTCATAAGATAAGAGGTTGTGGGCCCCATAATTAGATGACTCTAGGTTGGTCATTTTATCCATCAACATTTTGACCAAATTTGTTTGGGGTTTGGGAGTTCCATAATTATGTGGTATGTTTTGTTGTGTTTGGGTGGATGAAATATATGGATAATTAGTAGAATGTTGAGAAGATACCACATGTTGGTATGTGGTCATTGAGGGTTGGGATAATTCCACATAAGGGTTAATGGGCACAAGAGGTTGGGTAGAGGATGAAGAGATTAGGAACATAACATGGGTAGGGTGTCATAGGTATTTGTTGAGAAGTTGATGTGGGTTGGTTTAGAGGTATGATTGGATTGGTAGATTGGGGAATTGATATGGATTGGGTTGAAAGTATGGATGGGTTAATTGGTTGGGGGTGAGTGGTGATACTGATAGGTGGAAGAGTAGAAGGTATAAAATACACCGCATTATTAAGTGGAGTGGAGATTGGTGGGTTAGCAGTGATAAGGGGGATAGTGGCAATATGGGTAGAAGATATACCTATGGTGGATGGATTATATGTAACAAAAGGTGAGGTTATCCATATGTTAGAGGAATTATTGGTTCTATTATTTGATTAAGTTTGGGTGGAGGTAGTAGATGGATTATTGGTGGAGGAATATGTTTGAGTGATCATATATTGAGTAAGGTATTGGAAACCATAAAATTGGGAGGCATCCCACAAGGTGGATCACTAGGAGGAACTGAAGTAGGGGTGTGATGAGATAAGGTGTCAAGGTAATGTTGGAGGGCCACAGGGTTGTTATCAAGGAAGGTGGATAAATCTGCATCACCTTGGATAACTATACATGGCATGTTAGAGGGTAGAAGGATGGGGAGAGCCCTCAACATCTAAGGTATAATCCATGGAGGAAGAAGAAGAGGAAGGTCGCCCTTGGTTGATTTGGTTCCTTAACTATTGTTTTATAAAAACCATATGAGGAATAGAAAGGAGTAAAAGAAAGCTCATAACTCAAACACAAAGAAAACAAGAGAAAGAGATTTAAAGGCAATCAAAGACATACACTAAAGTGCATTTTAAAATCTTAGGTTACATTTTATCTTGCTTTTGGCTTATGCCTTAGTTGGAAAGTGTGAAAAAGAACTTGGTTTTATAGAACAGGTACTAGAAAAAAAGTCTAAGGTTGGTTTCATGTGTTCAAGGATTTCAAAAGCATCTATGTTGAAAATCAATATGTGGCTTGGTATTGGGGCCTACCCCCTCACTTCACACACCATAGAGATAAGAATGTCAGGTGATTATGTAGTATATACTAATTTCTAGAGTTTAGACTCAACTAGAGAGTTGAGTTTTGGTTTCTCTTCTTGGTAATGACCTCCAAGTAATATTGCCAAAGGGTGAAGGTGATCCACAAGGATATGAAACCCTAATCATTCCTTATGTTAGTTGTTATGATGTTTGGATTTATTTAAGTGGTTTGGTATGGTGTGTGATGAAGAAGTGAAGCTACAATTGAATTACTTTGCCTTTAATTTTAACTACATGATCTAAAAATGCAAGCAATCAATGTATGCAAGGTTTATTTTATACCCAAAGTAAATTTTGATTTCTTTATATGAGAATAAAATAAGGAATAAAAGGGAACCTAGATGATACTAGGTCCCATCGGGCATACCAAAATGTTTTTCTCAATTTCAGTTTACTTTTTAGTTATAGAAGAAGTAAGAAACTAAATATGGGTATGGTAGAAGAACTTGTTTGTTTGTGCACATGTGATCTAGACAATTCTAAAGAGATTCTCTTTGTTTTGGGAAGAATAACCTATAGATAAGAAATCACTAATGTAAAAATGTTTTTTAGATGGATAACAAGGTGGATTGCCCAGCGTGAGCTAGATCCAAGTAGCATGAGCTTACTAGGAGGCTATCAATCCACTCTCTTAGAACAACTAAGTTGAAATAAATAAATATGAAATATTTGTATCAAATGATATAAAAGATTAAAAGAGACTAAAAGAAGCAATAAATGCTTGATAAATAAAATAGACTAATTATAGAAAATAGTGGGTTAATACTAGTGCTAAATATGTCAGGTTGGGTTCATAAAATAGGTGGGGACTCTGTGAATACACAGAAGGTCAAAAAGTGGGATTTGGCTGAAGGTAAGTAGGTGGAAATAGATTGTTGTTATTTCCTACCACATTTACCGTTGGAGGTCAAAGTGATCTTCGGTAGTTAAGGTGACTGTCGGCAGTTGGCTGACCATCGACAGTTGAAGGTGACCATCAACAGTTGTGTAGGTTCTAAGGGTGTTCAAAAAAAGGGTTGCATAATGGATATAACAGGGTGCTAAAGGTTTGTTTTGGGTCAAGGGGTTAGAGGGTAATAAGCAAAAGGTTGTGGTTGAGATAAAGATGTCAAAAACTAAATAATTAAAACTTTAAATAAGAGATGTACTTAGCTTGTTGCTTGATGGTTGATGGTAGATTGAGGAGCAATTTTGGTAGAGTAACGGTACTTTGCCTAAGGAATAGTTTTGGCATAAGTTTATGTCTCTATTTTAGTTGCTAAATTGCTGAATGAAAGACCTACTAAGAAGTTCTTAATGGTAGAAGCCCCTGATGACTATTGGTTGATAGATTGAGTGCTGGGTGATTAATTCTTAGATCCCTAGATGAATGGGTGATGGATCCTTTTTTCACCTCATTCTCATCTCTTTTATAGGTAAAAAGAGATGGAGGTAGAAGGTTCCATAGGTGATTTGGTTGGTTGTTATGATGTGTTAGCTTGCTATCCATATTAAATTTTTATGTGTTATCTTACACACAACTTGAGTTGTCTTTGTTCAGATGGGGAAGACCTGGCCATTAGTGATCAAGGTGATCATCGATGGTTAAGGTGACCATCAGTGGTTGAGGGTTGAAGTTTAAATGGGGTAAAATGGTAGGTTAGTGAGTTGGGTTTAACTAGTTAGCTAAACTAACTTAGGATCATGGTTGGGGGTTGGGTAATGGTCTGATATAGGGGTGTTTTGACATCTAGAACCGTCATGTGTGGTTTTCTAGTGTCTACAAGTATCTTCTGGCAACCCCATTTATTTTCTTCATAAAACATGAGGTATTGAAGTATTTGGTTAAAAAACTTGTTTTACATGGTCATATTTGTTGATTGATAGTGTTATTTTAATAATTTTAGTTATCAGTTATGGTTAAGCTTGGTAAGACCAATTGTGGTCCAGACCATATTTTATGCATTGAATCTAGTAAACTAGTGAATGATATATAGAATGAAATGCTTGACATGAAATTATTCCATGTCTCATGTTTTCTTGAGGAATTAGATTAAATAGCTCCCTTTTTGACTACTAGATCAATACCAACCCACTTTAGCACCCCATCTAATAAATAACTCATTGTTCACATCACTTCATTCTAGCTTATCATGGTCAACCTTTATAAGCTTGGTCGGGTTGAGGTGATATGATGTTGTGTCATAAAACATGAGTGCACTGAGGTTCTCTATGAGGCTTATGAAGGTGTTATTAGAGGACATTATGCCAGTGAAGCTACCATGTGAGAGGTTATTTTAGGTGGCTTATGGTGGCCTACCCTATATAAGGATGCTAATATTTATGTGCACTAATGTGACATTTGTTAGTGCATGTGAAAAATAAATAGGTGGGATGCAATTCCCTTTTATCATATTCTATCTCAAGAAAATTTTGAAAAGTGGTCCATTGACTTTATTATCCCCATCAACCCAATAAGATGGCGTATTGGCTCCCATTATGTTATCACCACTACTGACTATCTCACTCACTGGGATGAAGCTACACTAACACAAGATTGTACAGATGCTACTACTACATGATTCATTTGGGAGCATATCATTACTATCTTTGGTTGTTCATTGAGTTTTAATAGTGATTGAGGTACTCACTTCTTCAATGAGACTATTTGTGTCCTGTTAATAGAGTTCATGATTGATCACCATAAGACAACATCATATCATCCCTAGGCTAATGGTATAGATGAAGAGTTAATTAAGATCTTATTCACTAATTTCACCAAGATACGTAATATTGGATTCACTTACTAGTATGATTGTGTGTTTACAATACATTGAGATTATCAGACCAATTATAAGTGATTAAATAAGAACATGTTATTCAACCTTGTGTTCAGTAAATTATTCCCTCTCTTCACATTACATGCATCAAGTGACTAGATTATGAGGCCTCATTGAATCACACCTCTATGATTTATTACAACTGGATGAAACCCACTTTCTTGTGCATTGGAGTGAGGGCACAGAGAAATAAAAATAAAAGGCATGGCATGGTCACCATATCAAGAACAAGACTTTTAATCTTGGAATGCAAGTATTAATGTATTACTCCAATTTTACACACCATTATAGAAAGATTCATGTTCACTAGGATGGTTTTTTCATTATTTATTATCCATCCCACTGACACATGTAGGTTAAAGTGCTTAGATGGCCAATTTCTTCCTAGTCATTACAATGGTAGTTAGTTGTGATCCTACTTTTTTGAATAAGTCTTTTCTTTTTGTACCAATAAGGTGTATGCCATTTTCTTAATTTAAGATTTTTTTTTCAATAAATCATTACACTAGTTTCATGCCCTTTTAATGGTTTTATAGTCAACATTTGCATTTTTATACTTATGTTCTTGTGGTAGAATAAGAATAACTATTAGTGTGGGGTAAGGGTGTTACATTTATGAAGTTCTAGGATATGGTCTATAAGAATATGTGTGGGAGTAATGACATGCAAGTGAAAGTGTATAAGGATGAAAGGGTACATAGGATGTAGCACACAACCACAAGCTAGTTAAGGTAAAGAATGATTCCTACCTTTGGAATGGAAAACATTCAAACTTATTTATAGTTGTCATGTACTTTAGGAAAAGCATGGTAAGGAACATGTAATTAACAAAAGGAGAATAATGGTAATGGCAAGTGTGATAAAATCACATCATGGTAATACCATTGGTCACATTAATTGCATTAAATTATGGTCATGGAGGAGGGGTAGTAAGTGCAAGTTGCTCCTTTGAGACTATAAAAGGATAGATAGGTAATTTCACTTTTTACTATTGCTATGATTGTGAACTTACAATGCTGAAGGAACAAAATTGAGCTTTTGTAAAATGATTTTAAATGCATATAGAAAAGTGTAGAGTGATGAATTTTGAGTACTTTTAGAGATTGAAATGTGTATAAGCTAAGAAGAATAGAAAATTCTAGGAGAATTATAAAGATGGGTAGGATTTACAAATGTTTAGGTTGTAGAGGTCAACATCTACCATTGATAGGCATTGAAGTAGGAGATCCAAGACAATTATACAAGAAAACATGTATTCCTTTAGGAACATCAGATGATTATAACTCAAAATTTGGGATCCATGAAGGGTGATGTAGCCTATGAAAAAAGCTCAATAAAGTGTACCATTTCCTACAATTTTAGAGGAAGAAGAGGTGAGTGTTGGTGGGGATAAAATATTATTCAGAGAAGAACTTGAAGAACTAGGAATGTGCATGGGAGACATAGAGATAGAGATGTCATGTAAATAAAATAAAAAGATTTTGTACCTCCACCACCACTTTTGATGATTAAGTAAATGCAGTACCCCGAGATGGTACTATGCACTAAAAAATAGGTGTCCAACATACCTTCCTACACTATTTTTCACTACAACCATCGATAGCTTGGGAATGAAGTAAATTTGTAGAATGAATATAAGGTTGAGCCCCATAATATAAAGAGTGAGATGGTCTACAACTTGAATATTTTTAACACTCTAGATCCTACTTTCCTCTTCCAAATCTTCAACCTTCCTTACTTTAGAAAGCCAGTATAAGCGATGAAGTTTTTGATCTCATGATTGCATGAGGATTACATGTACTTTTCTAGGTGCCAAATGAGAATCATAGTCAAAATAATTAACAAATTATCATGGTTGTAGTGCTCAAGTACAAAAAATTCATATGACCTATAGGACCATGACAAAATAGATTCCATACATATTACAAGTCATTAGGATCCCACCCTTTGAGTGGTCGTGTGAATAATTGTGATAAAGTTCAGAGGTGGATACTAATGGAAAGAGGTGGATAAGACCCACCTATATGTTAAATAATAATTTACTAATGGGTTGAAGTATAAATGGGTGCAATACTTTTCTAATAAGATCATAGAGGATGTAGAGAAATCCCACCAGGTGCCCAATTATAGGTTTTCATGGGGCATGTTTCTATTATCAATGGTGTTCTATGAAATTAGTGTACCCACCTACACCTCTAGAGAATTAAAATGGGCATAATTTCCTAAGCATATATCCCTTATGGATTTTTACAATGAATTAACCTACCTTATCCCAATCATTCCATCTTACATGATCAATATGAAATCATGGTGTGACAGGATGAAGGAATCCTTGGGAATGAGTGGCACATTCCAAAGTGTTAGGTTGTGGAGCTAAAAGCTTCACTGATGCAGACATTGGAGGAGGGTGCTGAGTGTCACAGTCACCGGCGTTGGTCAGGCCAATCGATGTCGGTCAAGAGTCGACTAGGAGATGCTGATGACGGTCATAGATCAACTGACGTCGGCCACCCCCAGGCAGACAGGGACCGACATCAATTGCTTGTGCTATTTCGAATAGCGAGTTCCACAGATAGTTCATTAATGAACCGGTTGTTTGCATGAAGAAGGCTAATTATAGACTTGATCTGTGGATCTAATTATTGTAATTGGATGTCTAATTATTATTTGCATGAGATCTATATAATAGACTGATGGGTTGCATTGTAATTTGTGCTAGAGAGTAAGAGAGCAAATATTAGCTCCTTCTGTGTGTGAAGAGAGCAAAGGGTGTTCCTCCTAGTTCCACAGCAGTGCCAAGTGTGGGTGCTAGTTTTGGAGAATCAGAAGGGTTCTTCAAGTGTGTAGGATCTTGGTCAGTAGGTGTGCAAGGCCACATTTGGAGATCTACATGTGGTAAGTAAGATCATTGATCTATAGGTGTATGTGTGTGCAAGGTTTACAGGTGTGCAAAACTAGGTTGATCTGTAGGTGGCAGCAGAATCAAGGTGAAAACAACACAATAGGGAGCAGGATCAGGCATGATCTACTTGGAGTATGGTGTGTACTCTGTTGGAGAGCAAAGAGGAAGGCAAGGTAGTTCCTTCCATAAGTAAGATCATTTGGGTTGCAGGTTGTTGCAGTTCAGGAGAGATCTACTTGAAGTACGATTATGTACTTGGAGTGCATGGAGCACTTGTGGAGTGCATGGAGCACTTGTGGAGTGCATGGAGCACTTGTGTACTGGCAATAGTGGATACTGACTGGTTGGAGGTGAACACCAACTCTGTGTTTGAGTTGTGTGTTGGGACCATAAGAGAGAGAGCTTTGAGGAAAGAAGTACTATACACTTGAGGTGTGGGAAGCCTCTGAGAGGTGTGAAGAAGAAGTGGCATCTTCTTTATTGTATTCTTTTCTAGATGAGTATTAATACAAGTTGTGTATTGTCTCTCATATTCTGTGTTATTTTTGGTTTCTAGTTACTTGTTACTTCTGGTTACTTCTGCATCTTAAGTTGCTTGTATATGGTAATCAATGGTGCTTCCACAGGTTCCTAACAGTTGGTATTAGAGCTAAGGTTGCAGGGAGCAGATTTGTGTTTGGTTATAGGTCACTCTCAGGGGTTTTTGATTGAGTGGGAGTATAGCAATGGCAGAATAAAGTACACTAAGAATGGAGGAATTGAAAAACATGAATGGTCAATTACGGTCTTATGGAAAGAAAGAGCAGGTAAATAAAAATTGTTGGTTGGTAGCAGATCATCATGAAGAAGCAGATGTTGTAGGTGTTGTTGCACATGATGCTCTAGATAAAGTTGAATCTTGGTTAATAGATTCTGATGCCTCTTTCCATGCAGCCCTAAGTAGAGGGGTTGGTGAGCCTTGTCAGATTATTGGCAAAGGGAAAGTGATGCTGAAATTGTAGGCGGCCAACACATGGGTGTTGAAGAAGGTCATGCAGGTCCTAGTCTTGAAGATGCTGCTAATTGCTTTAGGAAAGTTGGGTGATGAGAGATGCACAGGAACTCTCACAGTGGATGCACTTGAATTAGCATGTGGTAAGAAAGCAGGTACTCTTTATCTACTTGCTTGTATTACTGATTCCAATTTTGTTGCACAAGTGTGGCTTTGTAGGCTTGGTCACATGAGCAAGAAGGAGATGCATGTTCTTAAGCGAAAGACAGATGTGTTTGACAAACTTAAGAACTGGAAAGCCTTGGTGTTCTTAGAGGAGATGATGGAAAAAGATCAGTGGATGGGGTTAGATACCTCTGAGTAGGGTAGTTTGGACATGGGATTGATTCAAAGTAAGCTCGTGGGTAAAAAGTCATCACTCACAGGTATACACAGGTACCAACATCAGTCAAGGGGAATCAATGTCAAACAAATAGGTACCGACGTCAGTCATGTGTAGACCAGAGAAGTCGATGGTGTTAGGCAGGTGGAGAATGATGTCAGTAGGATAACTGGCATCGGTGACCTAGACAGTCGCATGGAATTGATGTCGGTCGGATGCAGACTGTGTGGTGACCAAGGTTGGTCACTATAACAGATTTTGGGTAGACAACAAGCTATCAAGGAGTCTCAGATGCCCATGTGGAGGACTAAAAGGGTAAGTAAGCCTCAAATTCATTGTTCATCTTCTTTATACTCGTTGCTCACTATAGAGCAGGAAGGATCCAGGAAATAGTGGGAGCATGGCATGAACAGGGTGCAGAACCAAACAGGAGATTTGGTAGGGTTGCCAGCCGATATGAAAGCACTGAGATGAATGGATTCCTTGGTTAAAGAATAGAGAGAATGGATATGTGAGATGGAAGGCTAGGCCATATGGTCTTGAGAAAGTTGCTAAACAATGGTACAGGGTTTGACAGGTGGATGACAAAGCAGGGCTTTAGTCACTGTCAGTGTAACCATTGTGTTTGTCTTACTAGGTGGATGATGGTCATGACATTATCCTATTGCTATATGTGGAGGATGAGCTTGGTGCAGGTTCAGACATATAGGGTTTTGTTGAGCTAAGGGTAAGGTTAGTTCAGTGGTTTGCCATGAAGGATTTGGGAGCAGCAAAATTATTTGGCATGAGTAATCCTAGAGACAGGGAGATCACAAGTTGATGTTGTCACAGGATGATTGTGTGAAGGTAGTGTAGGATGCAAAATAGGGCAGCACATCTATGGATGGATAGTTCACAGAACAGGGTCCCCAATCACATGATGAGGTTGAGTACATGTGTACTCCCTATTTTTTCCCCCGTAGTGGGAGCTATCAGAAAGTTTGGAGCCAATCCAGGAAAGAAGCACTGGAGGGTAGTTCAGTGGATTCTCAGGTATCTGAGAGGGACCAACAGCAGGTCGACATGCTATGTAGGGTTAAGTTCTTTTCTACATGGGTTTGTAGATGTGGATGTGGCAAGTTACTTGGATGATAAGAGGTGCACCACAGGATTTGTGGTGGTTGGTCTTCAAGATTGAGCTTGAATAGAGATACAAGCCAAAAAACAAATTAGATAGGGTATAGGTACAGGTACAGTGTAACTATTTATCTCTAAGTGGGAGATTGTTAGGTTGTGGAGCTAAAAGCTTCACTGATGTAGACATTGGAGGAAGGTGCTGAGTGTCACAATCACCGGCATTGGTCAGGCCAATCGACATCGGTCAGGAGTCGACTAGGAGATGCCGATGACGGTCATAGATCGGTCAACGTTGGTCACCCCCAGGTAGATAGGGACTGACATCGATCGCTTGTGCTATTCTAAATAACGAGTTCCATGGACAGTTCGTTAACGAACTAGTTGTTTGCATGAAGAAGGCTAATTATAGTCTTTAGCTACGGATTTAATTATTGTAATTGGATGTCTAATTATTGTTTGCATGAGATCTATATAATAGACTCATGGGATGTATTGTAATTTGTGCTAGAGAGTAAGAGAGCAAATATTAGCTCCTTCTATGTGTGAAGAGAGAAAAGGGTGTTCCTCCTAGTTCCAAAATAGTGCCAAGTGTGGGTGCTAGTTTTGGAGAATCAGAAGGGTTCTTCAGGTGTGTAGGATCTTGGTCAGCAAGTGTGCAAGGCCACGTTTGGAGATCTACATGTGGTAAGTAAGAGCATTGATCTGCAAGTGTATGTGTGTGTAAGGTTTGTAGGGGTGCAGAACCAGGTTGATCTACAGGTGGTAGCAGAATCAAGGTGATAGCAACACAACAGGGAACAAGATCAGGCAGGATCTACTTGGAGTACGGTGTGTACTCGGTTGGAGAGCAAAGAGGAAGGCAAGGTAGTTCCTTCCATAAGTAAGATCATTTGGGTTGTAGGTTGTTGTAGTTTAGGAGAGATATACTTGAAGTATGATTGTGTACTTAGAGTGCGTGGAGCACTTGTGTACTGGCAGTAGTGGATACTGACTGGTTGGAGGTGAACACCAACTCTGTGTTTGAGTTGTGTGTTGGGACCGTAAGAGAGAGAGCTTTGAGGAAAGAAGTACTATACACTTGAGGTGTGGGAAGCCTCTGAGAGGTGTGAAGAAGAAGTGTCATCTTCTTTATTGTATTCTTTTCTGGATGAGTATTGATACAAGTTGTGTATTGTCTCTCATATTCTGTGTTATTTCTAGTTTCTAGTTACTTGTTACTTCTGGTTAATTCTACATCTTAAGTTGCTTGTATATGGTAATCAATGGTGCTTCCACGGGTTCCTAACACAAAGGACTTGCCTACATAGGTTGGTGACCAAGATAAGTTTTATGTAAAGCAACACTACTCCCTTTTGGGCATTAACATGGCCCCATATGGATAACTATCTACCTAGCTTAAGCTGTAATATGCTTTCATGATGGGACACTTCATGAACATCATCAATTAGATACATGATGCATAACTTGTGATGCTTGATATTAAACATATTTATTTGCACACTCACACCCTTCACTAGTTATATTTATACATAGGGAAGAAAGCCTATAGATAAAATATTGAGTTAGACAGAACCAACATAAAAATGTAACAAAAATTGGTAGGTAATTCTATTCATACTTTGTTCTATATTCTCAAGCCCAAGAAAAAATCTTCAGGGATCATAAAGTGTGAATGATAAAAACTAAATTCAACACCACCATAACAAAATAAGTATAAGTTATCTAGGCATGATGTTAGTACAAGATATCAACTAAAACCTTTAAAAAGGTAGAGGACTTCCCAGGCACTGCCAAAGAAATATCCACTAGCCAATTGACTTGAAGGCCTAGAGCTAACCACATAAACTATTCCCTTGGAACAAGAGATAGAGGCACCTAAGGATGGTGATGTGGAAGAGATAGGATATCTACCAGAAGGCACCTTGAAAAGAATTGAAATTAAAAAGGAAGATACTAACTTTGAGAAGACACCCTCACCGATGCGATAGGAAAAGACCACCATTGAGGAGACAAAAATGGAGATTGAAGATATACTTGGTGAAGAGAGGGATGGTTTTCAAGAAGAATTAGGATTGAGTGGCCTTGACATTAGGAATAATTCCCAAGATAAAGACATGGAGGTTGAAATACTTCAACTATATCCAATGAAGAGGAAAGAGCTAGTTGATGACTTCATTATTAGAACAAATAAGCCTGATACAACCACCAACCTCCACATTTAGTACTAGAAATGTGTACCTAATAAGCTATTATATATGTATTCTCATCTTGCTCATGAGGATGGATATGACTAGACCTGACATGATATGTCATTATTTCTCAAGATGTATAACAAAGAATGCCACTCTGAGATACTCTCCAATAGTCTTATACTAGAGTTGAAAGTAGTGGTACTACCCAATACTATTTGGGTAGATCCTTGTCAGATTATCTTTGTAAAGACTAGAATGACACCCTTGAGATTAGATCATAAGGTCTCAAGTTAGAATGTATTTGTAGATTTTGATGCATGGTGGGCTTAGAAGAAATATGCCTAGATGGTGGAATTATATAATAAAAAGGTCACTGCTAGAACCAAGCTGGCTGAGCTGAAGTACCAGTTAGAGGTATAAATAGATGCCAAAGTAAAAATGTTAAACACATGAATAGAAATTTAAGATAAGACCCAACTCACATGATGAATTCCCCCTATCTAGTGAGGTAATCAATAAAATATATACTCTAGTGGACCTCCTTTTGAAATGATGCAAAGAGAAGCCTGGCCTCCATGATGAGAAAATATGTGCAACAGAGTAGTTTGCAGAAGCTATGGAGGTGTGTAAGTGAGACTTGCATAAATTTGTAGATGTCATTACCATTTTATGTGAGATTTTTGAGAAGCTGACATGACCTAGTAAAATTTTGGAAGCTCATCTTCATGCATAAGAGATTCAATGATAATAGTTGGTTGATACAACCTTGTTAATAAAAGACTACATAGAGTGCACAAAAGCATTTAAGGATGTAGAAGACATGGAGGAAACGATAAGTGCACATAGAAAGGAAATAAACTCTAACTTAGGGGCACTATGAGGATAGGTTGTAGTTGAGGTCACCATGCTTGAGGGCATTCATTAGGATGCTTCAACATCCCTTAAATGTTTGGTCAATAAAGCAGGCAAGTGTCTTCACCAACCCGATGGGACCAAGAAGTTGAAAGTGAAAATTAAAGAAATAATGACAAAGATGCTCAAAACCTTGTCACATTGGGAAGGTGTCAATAAGTAGATAGAGTAGGTTGGCCTTGAGTTTTTAGTAGAGTCTAAAACTGGTGATTAATCTAGGATGGACTGATTGCATAGTATGGGGTGATGTTGGACCCCAAATTTTGGCTAAGTCCTTTAGTAAAGATGCATAGTGTAGAAGAAGCATGATGTAGGAGAAGTATGGCATGGAAGATTCACAGTGTAAAAGACTATGGCATAGGAGTCTATGGCATAGGAATACCCAGTCAGAGAATATGCATAATAAATGGAGAACCCAAGAATGAAGGGCTCAAAACACTAGTGGAAGACTGGAAGACTTGGGAGTGTGTGGGAAGTAGGAAATGGTTACAAAATTATTCTCAGGGATGAAATAGACTAAGTCACACATGAATCTAGCACTGGCCTATGGGAATATAGGCACTCGACGTTGAGGATCCAACACTAAAATGGGAATATATGGGCATAAAGGCATTGGTCCTTAGAGAAATAATGTAATTGGATATCATATCTCAATCCATTGAAGATCATTAGTGAGTCACTATGATTGTGATTATTATTGTAACTACTTGGTCAGGTAAAACCAAGAATAAATACCCCTGATTAGAGATTTATAATATTGTTAATTGTTTATTATTATTATTATTCCATTGATGTGATCGAAGATACTATTGAAATATTGTTATCATTATATTCAACTAGCTAGTATAGTTGTATGACTTAGTTGCACCATGCAATTGTTTATGTAACCAATGAATCTCATTGTAATATGATGAATGAAACATGTATTCCTTGAATGTTATCATTTAGATTATGGAAACATTGGTGTTGGTAATCTTGTGTGTGTATTTTCATTTAACTAAATTTAGGTCCATAACTACTGTGTATTTCTTTTTTTGGTTAATCATTGAGTAAAGTGGATGCATTTGAGCATCATTATATGTTAGTACACCTTTTCAGAAAAAATCAATAGGAATTGGTTAATTTTTATGTGCTTCAAGCGAGTGCACAAGAGTTCTAGTTATTGCATAAAATGATAGTGTTCCAACACATTAAATATTAATCATTTTGGTGTGTGTACCTAAGGAAAGTTAGGCCTAGCTAGAGAAAATAATCCCAATAGATACAATGTCTTAGTCTTAAAACAATATTCTTGTAGTGACTCATAGGGAGAGAGTGGGGTAATAACTAGACTAGTGGATGGTAAATTAACCATCTAAGAATATACAACTGTAATAGAAGAAGCAAGGGAAGACACTACCTTATTTAAAACATGCCTTTCTTCTCTAGTAAGAATACATGTGCTTGAGTTGGCATCTAGTGTATCTATTAGATCAGATGTCATTGAAAAAAAAAATTTAGGGGAAGGACTAGGAGCTACGGTTGTAGGCACATTAGTAAGTTTTAGAGTAAGGGTTTCTCTCAACATAGATTATGTGTGTGACACCAACGACATGTCTTCCACTAATAATTTAGTGGCTTTTAAGTCATCATTTTTTTTCCACTCCTCCTTCCTCTCTAAATATATCTATATCTCAAGTCATCATCTTTTTCCTTAGATAAATTTATTTTTCTTTAGGCTCTGTGTCTTCTCTAGATACCCACTCTTCTTTAGTTCCCCATATTTTCTCTTCTCCATCACTATCCAACACCTAGATAGGTTCCATTTATTTTGTTCCTACTTTTAAATCCTTATTTTCCTCTTATGATTCCTTATATAGAGGACCCCCTTTGGAAAATGGTAATTTAATAGGTCTTTCTGGTATTTTAAAATTAGGAGGTGAAAAAAGAGGAGTCTTGGGCTTCCTTTTATAAGTGACAATTGATGGCCTAGTAGTTATAGGGACTTGCCCAAAAGTGGATGGACTGGGAGATGAATATATTTTAGGAGTGGAAGATGGAAGTGAAGTAGAAATGGTAGGAGGATTAGGAAGTGCATGCACTAGAATTGTATAAATCATTAGTGGATATGATGGGGGTACTGATACTAGAATTTCAAAAGGCATTGACACAAAAAAACTTTTCAATAATGTAGGGAGACTTACCTATTGACTAGTAGTCAATAGGGGCAAAGGTGCCAAAGAAAATGATCCTACTTGTATACTTGTATAAGGTTGTATCTATATGGTTGTTTTATGGACCTACATTATTCCCACCAATTGAGTTGTAGGTATCCATTTAAGGATGTTATTTCTTATTTGGGGATTTACCTCTCTTTAAGGGGCACCTTCCTCTGATGGGCCATCCTATGTTTGTTATGGGGAGGAAGGATGGTCATGTTTAGGTGATAATTGAACATATATCTAGGGCCATTGATGGCTTATGGCCTTGTTTTCCTCCTCCACTATATTATTTTCCGACTCTCTTGTAATCAAGGGGTCATATTGAATCATCCACACTACCACCATTGGCATTATATGTTGATTCATCTAAGGTCAGAATCATCTTCAACTTTCATAAATATTGGATCATCATTGTAGATCTTGTGGCCATAAGGGATATGGAATCCCTTATTTCTAAGGTCATTGAAATATTGCCTCACTCTATTTTTGGATCCTAATCTCTAAATTGTGCTTGATTTAGCCAATAGTGGGTTTTGATCTCCCCAACTAAGTTGAGGTGTTTCCTTAATGAATATTACATTTGGTCAATGCTCAAAGGGGTCTTTTGATATTATCATTAGTGATAGGTAGATAAATCCTCATCCATGCTATTATAAATCTAGAAAGTTATTTCCTAGTTTACTACTTTGTGAGGAACAAAATGAGGGGGATTCAATGGAGGATCTTGGTTCCCTCTATATTGATTACAATCAAATCAAGGTAGTACCCATAATCTCTCATCTCCATAATACTATATCTTATATTTTTTAAAAATTCTAGGCATAAGGTACCCATAGATGGCCTGATACACCAATTGGTATCTTATTTATTTCTCTCCAAAACCTGTAAACATGAATTTGGGAAAATTCATCACAAACCCTATTGTTCACATATTCTATGGATGGCTCATAAGGTTTCCCATAAGTTGTGTACATTATCCCCATGATTACATCTAATACATAAGACATCATGTATAAATTATCATAAAATGGCCTTTCATTAACTTTAAACATCTATTTCTTGATCTAGACACTAATGACCTCTCCAAGTGCCATGATTTTATCTGAAGTCATAATTAAGTCTAGCAAGGGCACCCATGCCATATGTACATAGTTAATGATATAAAACCCATACAAACTATTCAAAAATACCATGGATATCTTAATACTTGGCCTAAATTTTATCATGTGCACTGAAGAAACAAACCCTTAGATATTTCTCATCTTTTACTAGCCATTGTTTGAGCTTGCCCTCAACTGTGTTATGGTTTAACTAGGCATTGGATATGACCTAGCTATAAGTCATTTCAAGCATTGGTAGGTGTAAATAATTATAAAAGGCATCCCCACATATATAAGAAACAAAATTTAAATGAATTATAGAGTGAAAATAGTCTCCAATAATAGCACCATTGATAATCATGGATTAATTCAATGCATGACATTACCTCAGAATTCATTTCCACATTATGTAAACCCATTATTTTAACTGATAACATATAATCTATGTATCTTTTTATGTCCTCCTATAGTTGGTCCTAGGCAAATATGGTTCAATGCCATCAATTTCATCTTAGAGAGCAGAGTAATGGGGAAATGGTAATACTCCCTATCAAAAACTATTTCCAAGTACTTAGTTGATCCTACATTAGAATATTGAGAATGAGGTTGGTTAGTTGCTCAGGATGAAGATGCCAATATTATATTGTAAAATTTTGGGTAAGCTTAGTTTTATTGATTTATAAATTCTCTAATAGGAAAAATTAGGTATCTTGAGGGATTAGTGGTTAGAATTCATAGTCACATCTCATTGATTAATGGTAAAGTGATTTGATGTTCTCAAGATTTTGCCTATATTGCTTTAAGCTTAAGACTTAAATGCCTAGTTCATGTGTAGTTAATGCACCAAAAGATTTTGGATATAATTCTAATTAGAAACACAATAATTGAGGTTAGGGGGTGAATAAATGTTTAAAACTTTCTTTCATATTTAATTTAACATTCCTTGAACCATCAAAGTAATATAATGATATGGCAATGCATAAATAACCAATCGCATGAGCATGAAACAAGTGAATAACACATAAAATACATATATGAGTGGGAGAAACTCAAGGGGAAGAAAACACACTATGATACATATAAATGTAATAAGATCCTATAATACAAAATATCAAATTTTATTGATCACCAATTCAACTTGGAGCACCAACCCCAATGAAGTCAAACACCCACCTGACTAGGCTTTAGCAAGAACCTACTTGCAAGGAAGCGCCAATTCAATATGTGAATTAGCACCAAATAATACACCTAATCAAATCTATAATCTGATTTTATTATCTAATTTTAATACCTCTTTATACTCTAACAATCAAGGTTTTATCCGCTTATTCTCTTCTACACCAAATAGGCCTAAAATGCCTTGTATATATGCTATACTCATGGTTACACACCACTTAGTCAACCATTCACCTTAAAAATATTATGTAGGCAATATAATATGTTTTATAACACTTTATGAACATGGTTAAAACTAAATTTTGACCCATTTTTGTCTATAACAACTCAATTAGGCCTCATTTCTCTTTTAGGCCTTATGGAGACCTAAATGCATTAAGTTTGTCCTCTTAATGCCAAACATTGATATTATTGTGCCCAAATGGATTTATAAAATAAATTAAAATCATTAAATTAATTATTAAATTATCTCTAATAATTTCCTCCATGATGTTTTAGATTTGTATCCTTCGTTCATAACTTGAAACCCTTTAGGACAAACTATCCTATTAAGACTATGTACAGTCAAAAAATTGTCTTGCAAGAATGAAGATCAAACACACTTAAGAAACTTAATCATGAAAAATGAAATATATAGGAATATAATACATGAACCCAATATCATACCAAATTTTTTAAACTTTTTCACTTAGGAGATAAAGGCTCAAGAACATCTATGCAACTTACACACTTAGAACTACCAATTTACCTCAAGGACCAATCATGGTGACTTAAACCTCCAAATTATGTGTAGACACTTGTCATGAATATTTATTAATGTAAATTATCCTATGATATCTATATATCATTATTAGATATAAATATAATATGTTTTAATGACAAATATTGGTCTTGTAGACTAATTTATTGATGTTATATCACACAATCTTATTTGAACTAGATAGGTCATTTTGTGAACAAATTTTCACCATATTAAATAACATAAAAAAATTATTCAAAGAATAAAAATGAATTAAAATTCATAAATAAAATATTCATGCATGTTTTTGCACTAATATGACATGCTTATACTCTCAAATCCATCTTTTCTTCTCTGCCTAGGTTTTGCACTATTTGCATCATTAGATCTATATGCAACTAGCTAAATTAGAAGACCAATTTATCATAATTCAAGGGTGTAACCTATATATAAACCATAATTTTAATGTATTATGAGTCTCTATATACTTATATCATCCATTTGGTTTTATTAACCAATACAACTTTTGAGATCTATAACAACTTCTTAACAAATAAGCCTCTATTTGTGCATTTTCTCTCTCATCTAACTAACCACCACCACTTAGAGGTACTTGGGAGAGTTTAATACATGATAAAATAGATTTTATATTCATTTGAGTTCATTTCCATCTGATTTTAATAAGATCTTTCACATTGGGTCCTTATTAGGATTTTTGGGAGGTTTAACAGAGGTTTTGGTGTTAACAATTATTTGTAAAGGACTACCACTTAAATATAAAACCAATGCCTAAATATATTATATAGGAGCCTTAGCCATATCTCCTTAGTATCTAAGGTTCCCATGCATAGGATGCACATGCTAAGGAACTTTTGAAATTGCTTCTTGGGTCTTGAGACCTCATTCTATGAGCTCGAGAAGGCCTACACAATGTTTCATGTAATTTCCTTCAAACCATAGACTCTAACTTTGTGAACATGATTAAAAAAACATATTATTACCTCTATCCTTTCTCAAATATTGATAATTACCTTTAAATTTGATCTTCATGCCTCATTAGGCCAGGTAGGGTCTAAGAGAAGTCTAGATGTAGACCTAGACTGAAGGTCCTACCTTCAAAGACTCACTTTGAAAAACTTATATGTGCACACACACACCTTATTATCATTATTACACAACCATCACAACCTCTCATATTCTTGAGTTCACTCACCTCATCATGCCACTAGATCATGTCTTCACCATGTCATTACTAGACTCAAGCTTCCAATACACTTGACACCTTGAATTATTTCTTCCATGTTCATGACCTCAACAAGACATCAAAAAATAAGACATAAGACATCATAAAATACTAATATCATTGCACCATTCTCTTTTTTATGAAAACAATCTTCCATGACATCATAAAGACTTAAAACCACATGACCAAATTTCTTTCACATGGATTAACTTGAAACTTTTCATGTCATGACTATGCCATACTATGCACATACATTCCTTTGCACATACCTCTTTATATCATGACATAAATGACTTGTACATACCTCTTCATACACTATGATTCCTTTGCATAAATTATTTGTCTTAAAACACTCTTTTATGACCTATATCTTCCATGCTCACAACATTCATGACAACTCTCATTCATGCAATGCTCTTTTCTCTCATGCACCTATTGTTTCATGTACCTTGACATATCACATGCTTCCATTTATCCTTATTTACCTTTGAAATCAACCTTAAAAATATGATTATTGATATCAACCTTGAAATCAATGACCTGTACTTTCAAGTAGCCATAATATGTTAGTTTCCTTCAAATTCTCTCTTGCCTTTAAATTCTCTCATGATAACATCCTTCAATGACAACACTCTTTCAATGTACACATTTCCAACTAGGATTAGTCACCTTTGACATCATCATGATACCAAATAATAACACACTATTAATAGGATACTCATATCCACAATACTCACTCATTGATCAACACTCTCTTTATGCCATTACTATGCTCAAGCACTAGACCAAATAGACCTTTGACATTAGTGACCATTATGCCTTTACATGATGCACCCTTTTTACATCAATGACAATAACATGCCAATAAATTCCCCATTTATTATTTATGGAAAACACACTACAATCTAAATTTACTTCAAAAAGTTACGTTTCCCATCTACTCATTCTCCCTCTTTTAACATTAATGAAAAAGGGTCTTCCACAAGCTATCATCTACTCTTTGGACCTGAACTTCAATAATCAATACAATGAAATTTTGACAAAAATTCACCTTAAGATCATTCCATTTTTTGGATAAAACTTCAAGAACATTTGATATATACCTCAAAAAATGATGCTTTTTATGACTTCTATATCACTATCTTGACACTTCACAACACTGAGCTACAAGGCTCCCATAATTCCATACTCTCCTTTTGAGTCAAAAAATGGAAACCACTCTTGATCACTCACTAGGATACCCCAATTTTGACACCAATTAAATAATTAGGGACTCCCCCTTTATCCTCACAACTTATGCTCATCACTTGAGTCATTAGTACTCTCAAACCATCCTCAACTTCCTTCAAATATATTGATACCAATACCAATTCTCAACACAAATCAAGCTGTCAATTGTTAGAAACACAAAAAAAAATTTGCTTACCTCTCATATATGAATAAATATTTCATCACACTTCCAACTCTATCAACAACATCCAACTTATCGCTATGACCATATTGGTCTTGTAGACCAATCCATATTCCATAGGTCTCTAGACACAATCTTATGCTCAGACTTGCATTCCATACCATAACTCCTCATGAACTAATCTCTATAATCAATGATCATACTAACCAAAACTAATTTCACTTTGTCATATAATATAAAAAGTAAATAACTCATACCTTGCAACATAGACAACCTATAATCCTTATTTGATTGCAACCTCATGCTTCTATTGATAGAAGAGTGCCTCCATGAATCTTAATGAAGTCACCTTTTTTCCATATGGATCCCAAAACATCATGAACTTAAGATATTACTAGATCTCCAAACCTCTCTTCTCAGTCATCTTGCAATTATGAGATTGATAATCCCTCCTTAGAATCCACCTAGGCTTGACTGGGGCATTCATCTCATCCACCTTATCATCCTTCTTCTTCTCTTTGACTACCTTTTCAATATATGCAGATAATGAGTGTTCTTGACATTCCTTCACTTCTAATTTTTTCTCTACCTTAAGAAATAATCCATATTGACTCTTTGACTCAATATGATTAGTCATAACTCTCTTTGGCTTCCATATCAATTTTTGACCCTTCTTATGCACTTTATGAGCTCCATATACCTTGTTAAGTCTTAAGGGACTTCTAAATATTTTAGGACATAATATTTCAATGTGTCCCATATTATAAAAACTATAGAAAACAACATTAATATACTTACCTCTTGATAGATCAATCCTTCTCCCATGGTCCCATGATAATTCATCCTTTAAGACCATTCTACAATCACTCGATATATGAATAAAACTATGACAAGCAAAATAATAACCCGTGAAATAATTGGAATACCTCATTACATTTGGCTGCATGATTGGTCTCTTCATGTTAAATTTCATGTTGGTACTCTTTAATTATTCATGATCACTTTGAATCTCAGATTTGAGAGTTTCTGCATAAGTCTTTGAGGTTTGACTATCATTGTTTTCTTTTTGGTCTTCTTTAAATCTAAGACCTATCGTATCATGTGGAGACCTTTGAATTGTCAAAATATCTCCAAGAACTTTAGTATTATTTTCAAAATTCTTATGCATTTTTAACTTGATTGTTTCTTGATGCAATAATGCCTTAAGGACTCTATTTATATTCCAAACTTGGTGCATTCCTCCTCCTTGGCATTGAGACTTGTAGAGAAAATCTCAATCTAAGTTTCTAACTATTTGATTATCTCCTCATGTTCATTGGTGTTGTTACTTAGTCTCTCTTCAAAGAGATTGATTTTATCCTCCTGACTCTTAACCAATGATCTTATTTTATTATTCTTCCTTCTTTTAAACTTTAATTCCTTTAAATCACTCACCAATTTTGCCTCAGGTTTCACTTCAACCTCTTCTTCATCATCCATAAGACTTTTCCCTTTTGAACAACCCTAATTGTATGTTTATATATCCATGAATAAGGTTTAATTGCTATCATGATCATTACTATCATCATCACTATCAGATGTACTTGTGTCACTTACATCAGATGAGTTTCTGTCTTCTTTGGTATAGAAAAATTTCTTATTCTTGAATGACTGTTTCATGCCTTCATACTTCCTAAAACCCTTTTAGATCTTGTCAAGATTATATAAATTATTATCATCACTATGTTTTTCATCATGTTCTTCATCATGCTCATTCTTATCCTTGTTAAAACATTTAGAGGCAAATTGACCAATCTTACCATAGTTAAATAATTTGAATGGAAACTTGGCTTTATACTTACCTGATCATTTTCTTAGTTTTATAATAAACATGGATTCTATCTTGTCATCATCAATGTCTATGTCAACATCATCCTTAACCTTCTTATCTTGTAATTTTTTCTCAACTTTGAATTCAAATTCCTTATTTGAATTTCTTCTGTCACTTTTTCTCATTTCATAAGCAGTCAAGATGCCATCAAGCTCATCCATCTAAAGTATGTTAAGATTGTTGATCTCTTTCATAATAGACACCTTTGAATCAAACTTAGATGTCTCGGATATTAATACCTTTTTAAATATAGTTTATTATTCCAACTTCTTTCCTAAACCTTTAATGATATTTACCACTTCATCTTCTCTTAACCAATAAAATGTAATGCTTTCATCCTCCATTCTTAATAATTCAAACTATCTTCAATAGATCTACAACTTTGCTAACTTGACTTTGGTGTCTCCTTCATAAATGGTCTACAAATTTTCCCATATCCCTTTGGATATATCATAATTAATGACCTTTACAAATTATACCTATGAAAGGCCACATAGAATGGAATTCATTGCCTTAGAGTTGTTTTCACTTACCTTCTCACCTGATATGTCGATTGGTGGTGTAGAAGGTGGAGTGAATTCATCAACAATATATTACCATATATAATAACTTAAGGATAGTAGATAGGTATTCATTATGATTCTATAAAATGCATAGTTGGTTCCACTAAAAAAAATAGCCTTATTGGTTGAGAAACCTCCTTGTGCTTGACAACTAGACATGCTTGTGCTTCTAGGATCACCTTCAAGTTGTTAGGCCTGATTCAAAGGACTAGGATATGATACCAATTTTTAGATGCATAATCACTAAGATGGGGGGTGAATCACTATTTAAAACTTTATTTCATATGTAATTTAATATTCTTTAAACCATCAAAGCAATATAATGATATGGCAATGCATAAAGAACCTATCACATGAGCATGAAACAAGTACATAACACATAGAACACATATATGAGTGGGAAAAACTCAAGGGTAAGAAAACCCACGTGATCCTTGTAAATGAACTAATTTCCTATAAAAAAATATCAAATTTTGTTGAGCACCAACTCAACTTGTAGCACCAACCCCAATGAATTTAAACACCCTCTTGACTAGGCTTTAACCTGCACCTACTTGCAAGGAAGCACCAATTCCCTAAGTGACTCAGCACCAACTCATCTAAATCATCACACCTATTATATACTATTGTCATTTCATTTCAAGACCTCCTTCTGCTCTAACAAGCAATATTTTATTCACTTATTCTCTTCTATGCCAAATAGGCCTAAAATGCCTTGTATATATACTATATTCATGGTTACACACCACTTAGTCTTAAATTCACCTTAAAACTCTTAGGTAATAAATATAATATGTCTTATAACAATTTATTAACATGGTTAAAATGAACTTTGGACCCCTTTTATTTTGTAACAACTCAATTAGGCCTCATTTCTCATTTAGGCCTCATGGAGACATAATTGCATTAGGTCTATCCTCTTAATGCCAAATATTATTATTCTTGGGCCCAAATGAATTTATCCAAAAAATATAAAACATTAAATTACTTATTTAATGACCTATACTAACTTTATCCATGCTTGTTTAGATCCACATCCTTCGTTCATACATTGAAACCTTCTTCAAGACAAACTGCCCTATTAGCACTATGTACACTCAAAAACCTATATTACAGGAATCAAGATTAAACACACTTAAGAAAATTAATAATAAAAAATTAAACATTTAAAAATATAATAAATTACCTCAAGAACATCTCTACAACTTACTCACTCAGAACTACCAATTTACCTCAAGGACCAGTCATGGTGACTTAGACCTTAAACATCTGTGTAAACACTTCTCATGACTCATGATGAATGTAAATGATCCTATGATATATATAGTTCATTATCTCACACACACACACACACACACGTATATATATACATATATATATATATATACATACATATATATATATATATATATATATGCTGTAATGACAAATATTGGTCTTGTAGATGAATTTCATGACCCTATATCATATAATCATATCTAAACCAGACATGCCATTTTGTGAATAACTTTTCACCATATTCACTGACCTAAAAAAATTAATACAAGAATGAAAATGACTTAAAATTCATAAAAAAAACTATTCATGCACATTTTTTCACCAATCTAACATGTTTAGACCCTCAAATCCATCTTTTCATCTCTGTCTGGGTTTTACACTATTTACATCATTAGGTCTATTTGTTAGTTACTAACTTGGACAACTAATTTAGCATACTTGAATGGTGAAAAATATCTAGAAACCATCATGGGAATGTAGTATGCTTCTCTATCTACTTATACCATCCATTTGGTTTTCTTGACCAATGCAACTTTTGAGAGCTATAATAACTTCTTGATAAATAAGCCTATATCTATGCATTTTCTCTCTTATCTGACTAACCACCACTTGGAAGTACCTAGGAGAGTTAAATACATGATATAATATATTTTATAGGCATTTTAGTCCATTATGATTTGATTTTAACAACATATTTCACATTGGGTCCTTATTAGGGTTTTAAGGAGCGTTAACATAGGCTTTGGTGTTAACGATTGTTCATAATGTACTGCCCCTTAAATCCAAAACCAATGCTTAGAGATCTTATCTAGGACCCTTCCAAATCTCTCCTTAATATCTCATTTTCCCATTCATAGGTTACATGTACAAACAAACATCTGAAAGTCCTTTTTGGGTATTGAGACCTCATTTTGTGAACTTGAGAAGACCTAAAATAGTATGTCATGCAATTTTCTTCAAACCATGGCCTTTAACTTTGTGAACATGCTTAAAAAATAATATATTACCTCTATCCATGTTAAAATATGCATAATTTACTTGAAATTTTATCTTCATGCCTCATTAGGCTAGGTAGGGTCTAAGAGAGGTCTAGATGCAAACCTAAACTAAAGGTCCTACCTTTAAAAACTCACTTGAAACACTTTTGAGTGCATCCACACCTTATTATCATGCTTAAACAACCTTCAAAACCTCTCATATTCTTTATTTCACTCACCTCATCGTGCCACCATATCATATCTTCACCATGTCATGACTAGACTCAAGCTTCCAATGCACTTGACATCTTGACCTATTTCTTCCATGTCATGACCTCAACAAAACATGAAACAAGTAGACATAAAACATCACAAGACACTCATATCACTATACCATTCTCTTTTTAATGAAAACAATCTTCCATAGCCTCATACAGACCTACAACCACATGAGCAAACTTCCTTCACATGGATCACCTTGAAACTCTTTATGTCATGACTATAACATACTATGCACATACATTCCTCTACACATAACTCTTTATATCATGACATCAATTACTTATATATACCTCTTCACACAATATGCTTCCTTTGCAAACATTAGTTTTCTTAAAACACTCGTTCATGACCTGTACCTTCCATGCTCACAACATTCATGACAACTCTCATTCATGCAACACTATTTTCTCTCATGCACCTACTCTTTCATGTACCTTGACATATCACATGATGCCATCTATCCTTAGTCACCTTCAACATCAAACTTCACAAGATGCTTCTTTATATCAACCTTGACATCAATTACCTATACTTTCATGCAACCGTAATACATTAATTACCTTAATATTCTCTCTTTCCTTCAAATTCTCTCATGAAAACATCCTTCAATGAAAACACTCCTTCAATATACACATTTCCAACTAGGCTTAGTCACATTTGACATCATTATGATACCAACTAAGAATGCACTCTCAACGGGCTACTCATATCCACAATACTCACTCACTGGTCAATATTCTCTTTATGACACTACCATGCTCAAGCACTAGACCAAATGGACCTTTGACATTAATGACCATTATGCCTTTACATGATGCACCCTTTTGACATCAATGACAACAACATGACAACACTTCCCATTCTAATTTGAAACTAAAAATTTAGCTTTGGAAGGTGTATTTTTTGTAGTGTGGTGGTTTTTAATTAATTCTAAGTGTTCAGTCATCACTTTAGAATGGGTATCCATTCCTTCTTTATTTAGATTTTACCTAGCTATCAACACTCACACTTGTGTTTTGGTTATGCATCTATATGATTGTGACACTTATTTTGATCTTGTTTATCTAGGGGTCTTTAGAATTATATTTTTGATTTATATTTATCCACCTTTCATGATTTAGAGGACTAGATCTTGTATGTAATTTAAATTGTGTACCTTTTTTTAAGGCTCCTTGTGCATGAGATGGTACCACATGGAGCAATTTCAGGAGCCCATGTAAATTATTATATTTTATAAATACACCTTCATCTTGACATGTTTTTGGATTTTGAGATTATGCCATGTGGATGTCTCTCATAAATTTGGAGAAAGCATAATCTTGGATATGTACCTTAGAATGATAAGCTTTGAGTAAATGAGTTCATTCCACATGGACAATTCTCATTAACTTAGAGACTTGAAACTTTTGGCATTGTGATTTGTCTTATCAAGCCCCTGACTTCTAAGATAACAATATGTGGGAAACTATCATTAATTAGGAGACTTAGAACTTTTATAATGTACTTTAAATTAAAAATTCTCGAGTGAACATGATTATGCCACATGCAATGTTAGTTACTCATCTACTTGGGAACCTTGAATATATAAGACCTACCATGATCTTTTGGGTCTTGGGTCAATGAGATTTTACCACTTTACATGATCTCAAGAGTCTAAGAAATTTTTGAAAATTGACTATATTTTATTTCCAAAGACACCAAGTAACCAAGATGTCACCACATATAGAAATATCAAAGTTACAAGAACTCAGAGGAATAGGAACTCTTCATTAAAACTGACTACATCTTTAGTTTATGAAATTTTAACATGTGGATGGCTCAAGGTAACCTAATAATTTAGAATTTAGTTTTAAATAAAAAATTTGTGAGTGAATGAGGTGTTTTCACATGGAATGATCTCATAAATTTGGATGCTCAAAAGGACTTGGAATAATTTTTTTTATAATTGTGGTCAACTATGAGTAAATAGGATCCTGATAGATGTCATGATCTAGGGAACTCAAAGAAAAGAATTGAAACCCAAGGACTGGATGCTACACATCAAAAATTTAATACATGAACATATATTCATTAGTCAATTTAGTAAATTAAATTAATACTCAATATTGAACACACATTTGAAAATAGGAAAAATAATCAAAGGTGATAAATAATTCATGAATGATGCCCGAGATTTGATTTTCTCCCTTTCAAAACTTTACAATAAAAATAGACTTTGAAAACAACCTTAGGCTTGTTCACATTTTATCAATATTAAAATTTCTAAGGTTGATAAGTACCATGAATAAATATTTATTATCAATAATGGGTCCCTTTTTTACTTCTAAAAAGAGGGTGTGTTGGGGCACAACACACTGCTCATAATATGTTTTATAGGATGCATAATTCAATAAGGTGCAAGACTTGATGGAGTTTGTTGTATAGTAGGATAAGTTCAAATTTCATGCGTTCATTATGAAACATGTTGAAATTTCATAGGTACTACTTTGGGACATACTATAGAAGATTTGGATTTCTTTGAACTTTGAGTAACTCTTTGGTATGAATATTTTATTTATGAGGGAAAACCATTTTCCTCATAATTGATTATATATAAATATTCTATATAAGTGTAATAAATGAATTTTCACTATGCTATTGAATAGGGTCACTAATTATCTTTGTATTGTGCTCCTGAATAGGTTTGATTACCAACTGTGATGGTGGTGGGGAAGGAGGAGGAGATACCATTGACTATAGAGAGTACTCACATCAAATTCCATGAAATTTTATCATTTGATTACAATTTATGTATTTGAGGTATTGATTTATTATGTTAGGTAATATATAAAGCTTCAATATCCAAGTGTGTCCTAATAACATGTTAAATACCCATATTCTTGGTAAGACTATGAATGGAGAGCCATTGTTGCTAAACCAACCTAAATAGGTAGTAATAAATGCCTAAGAGTATTATATGTATGTCCATAGAATTTTTTGACTAATTTTGATATAGCTAGTAAATCTTTCTTTGTATAACCAAGAGTGCAAATAAGTTTCATTATTCATTCATTTTCACTTGACCCATTTTTATCATGACATTTAATATAGGTTATCTATTGATATAATCTTAAATAAAGAGTGTGTGTCTATTTGAAACATCATCAATAATTTCACTATCATCAAATGTAATCATAGGATGTGGTGTTGATGTTTTTATAAATGTACCAATAATTCCATCTATTGGATTCCCATATGTTGAAGGAGAAAGTACACATTGTCCACATGATATACCTCTTAATTGTCTATATTTTGTGTAATACCATGGTTTGGAAATGGAAAACTGAATGTTTTCTTCTTTGTATTTTATTTTTCTATTATCTATATTCCACTGTAGGTGTTCTTAGCTTAATAATATTATCATCAATAATATCTTGTATGAAACACTTATTTTTCAAATGTCCAATACATCTATGATAGTCACAATATATGTTACTATAAAATCCTTTATGTTGAGGCTTTATGATATCAACCAATAATAGTGGAGGGAGAGATATAAGATTGTAATCAAGTAAAATTTTTAATAAGACATGAAGAGGTTGTGATAACCTTGAAAAAATACTCCTTAGTCAAATTCTTAATTCAATTGTGTTTGTTGGTTTTGATACTGCATTGACTAGTATTTTTTCTTTAATCTTGATTTTAGTAGGTTTGAATTTTTAGCTTAGTTTTCCTTGAATATTGACATTTTAATTAGAAAGAGAATTTGGTGCGTACTTGAGTTTGTTTAGAGCCATGAGCTCGACTTCACTTTCTTTTAGTGTATGACATTACTCATCAAAAACATTGAATGTTTTAAACATGATAGACTCATGAAGTGGTGGCAGTAATCTCTATTTGAATATATCTTGTAATTCATTTTTTGCCATACACTTTTCCATCTTAGCTAGATTTTTTTGTATTGAATAACATATTCATATATTGGTTCATTGGACCCTTGTTTGAATTTGGAAATTTGTTCATAAGTTATTTTTTCACCAATATTGATTGAAAAAAATTTTGATTTTTCACATTGTTGAATGCTCTAAACAATTGGAGTGGAATATCATAGAAACATCATAAAGCAACCTTTAAGGCTTTGTGGAAAGATCTTGGTTAACAATTTATCATTGTAAGTATAATCCAAACTTGTTTCATGAAATGATCAAAGAATTTGTCTATGATCATCTTTACCTTCATAGAGTGGTAGTTTAGGAGATAAAAACCTTGTTGGTAATGGGTAAGAAACTATTTTAGGTGATAAAATAATTATGAAGTAGTGTATACAAATCCATTGAGTGATATTCTCTAGAGACACCTTGCTCTAATTTCAAGACTGTAGCATGCAAGGCTATAAAAATTTGATCAAGAGAGTATATATTAGCTGAGTTTGGTGGTGGCCCATGTGTAGTAATAAAATGAGGTGTGTATGATGAAATTTTATAAATAGGCATACAAATTTATTAAAATCATTATGATTCCTCCATATCTAGGGGTGATGTCACATATGTAACTAGAGGTGTTGATATAGTAGTAGAAGCAAAAATATAAATTGGAACACCTATAGTGGAAATAAAAACTTGAGATGATTTATTTTGTTCATCTCTTGAAATTTATAGTGATGTTTCAATATTATGTGTGTTGGCATTAATATATTCATTGAACTCATTGTTATTAACTTTCTCTAATTACTATACATTATCTTGATCGGTTTCAACAGTCATGATAAGTCCATGAATAAGGTGAGTGGTATGCCTTATAACATGTTTAATGTAAAAATGTTCTTGTTCCTAAGTCATACTTGATTTGGATTTTTTTTTATTAAGTTTGATTTCATGTTATGAGTATTATTCCAATAATTTGAGTTTATTAAGGCTTGAGTTTGCACATTAAATTAATTGTATCCTTTTTATGATATTTAAATTTGATTAATGCCAATAAATATTGAATCCAAATAATAGTTTGGAAATTAATATAGAATGGAATTATAAACTTCAAAAGGTGTAATCAAACTTTATTTATTATAACCATGATTTGAATATGGAACTTTGAATTTGTAAGCAACATGAGTGGTATAACTAGACAAATTGTGTTTACTAGGTTCTCATATATACTGATCCTAATCATAAAATAGTGAACACAACTCAAAGGGATATAACTAAGAAAGATTAAACCATATCATATTTGAGACATCACCTCTCTAGGGTATGTTGAGAGTAACTTATTGGGGCTAACCACTTATCATTGCACTATAATAATAAATGATCAAAAGCTTCATATGGCTGAAAAACAAAACCTACACATTTAAGATATACCATGAGGTATATAGAAACTAATATACATATATCATGGTGTCTAATGGATTGAGTATTTTATAAGTACCCCTCACACCATTACTTAAATAAAATTAAAGACTACTTTACCCAGAATAATAGATCCTATGGGTTTTAAAATTGTTAGAACATAATTTCTAGAAAACAAGGGAGAAAATGAAAAAAGGAAATTGATATTGAACACCCAAATCATAAGAAAAAAAAAATATAAAAAAAGTATAGGATGACCAATATGTTTTATCCTCTATTTTATAAAACAATTAAAAATGTATCTCTAATAGGTGTAAAAATTAAGACATATCATAATGCCAAAGATATAGAACTAAAAATTCTAATTTTGAAACTTGTCAGATATAGAAAATTACTATTTTTGGAAAACAATAAGAATAAATGTACTTATCTCAAACCTAAATATTTTTTGACTATTTATAATGTTTGACAGTGGAATAAAAAAATATTGAATTATGCATGTTAAAAATTAGGAACGGAATTTGAAGTTATTTTGGGACAGGACCATGCTCTCCAAATAGTAGCATAGGTCATTCATGTCTATTGATCGTAGATGTATCCTAGTTGACTAAGATTGATATATAATGGCAAGAAGAATATAAATACATATATTTGAGAGTGATATATTATAATTTGAACTACATAATATTCCTCAATAAGATTGCACTCCCTAGATAATAATGTAGGCCATCCACATCCTTTGACTGTAAACTTGCCCACATTAATTGTGGTGAAATTATATTTATTTCTCCTTTTATGCCTATGGCTTATGGTTAGGTTGAGATGATTATAAATAGGTTGTGCTGCATAGAAATTACTATTTTTCTTCTTTTTATTGGAAACCCTAGGGGTTTTCATTAGAGCTTGAAACCTATAAAATTGAAAAGGGTAGTGTAATGGGCCAAGTAGACCTCAATCACTCCCTTGATTATTGACCATTTTATATGTATCAAAATACTATGAGGCAAGAAAATTTAGCCACTTTATCCAACTTAAATTGATTGTGAAATTATGCACTTTGACTATATGCATGTAGATGGTAATATAGATTTGATACTTGAAAATGATAGCTATTGAATTTATTTGAGGTGATTTAGATTGGGATTATAGATTCTATTTGTGAATGATCTTGAATTTTAGATGAATAAGATGTAGTTTCTCATTTTTAAATAGTGTATAAGTGTGCAATAAATTATCCCAAGCTAAGAACGAAATGGGGATAAAAAAAGACCATCAATGTTTTTATAGTAAGACCTTTTTTATAATTTCCTTTAGTTAACCTTATTAAATGTGCACAAAGACCTAAATTAAAAATTAAAAATTTAGAAAGTAGTCATTATTTTTAATGGGATGCAGTCATTCTAGGTGGACATGTCCATAATAGCAAACTTGCATGCCTATCATAAACCTATCATGGGAAGATAAGGGATAAATGTCCTCAAATAGAGACAATATGAGGGTATTATAATTTTTTTGAGTATTTTACTTAAATTTTTTTGTGTAGTAAAAATGGAAAAAAAGGGTCAAGCCTACACATAGGTAAATGGCTTAGAGAAACAGTTAATAAGAGTTGTGTATTTTCTCACAAGTCGAATGGATTAGGATGTGTCAGTAATTAACATTTTCAAGTACATATTATGATATTTAGGTATATATAGTTTGATTTCACCCCTTGGTTTTCCTATTCATGTTTACTTCTTGATTGTGACCTTTGGCTTCTATTTTCTATTGATCTTCACTTATCATAATTTGTGCCCTTTAACATTCCTATTTGTATTTTTTCTTGTTTTCAATGCTTAGCTTCCTTTTTAAATTCTTATAAAGGTTATAAAATGTAAAAACATTAGAAAATAATAATAATAGTAATAATAATAATAATAATAATAATAATAATAATAATAATAATAATAATAATAATAATAATAATAATAATAATAATAATAATAATAATCATCATCGATGGATACCTATTTTTCTTATATACCTATGTTATTAGTTTTTTCACTTACATGTTTTACACACATGTTTCTCATGATATATATTTGATTTGGTGAGGCATATGATACATAAATTATATATGATAATGGAATATAAAATTTTGTGCACCTACTCTCTTACCCATATCTTGGGGGGGATGATCACATTGATTGCATGCATTACCATAGGGGAATATTTATACAACATATTTTACAGTGATAATTTTTCTAATTTTAATTTATCATAATGAGTTATATTATTTTAATTATATCATATATTTAAAGCATCTACATATTGTATGCTACATGTATATTTGCATTATGTGGTTAAATTGTTTGGTAGTTATTTTACAATTGTTACATTATTGCTTTATGTGGATGCATATGTTTGTTTGTTTACTTACATGTGTATGCTTGTGCATGTTTGGAGTGTGTTTTCTTATTGAATCCTTGTCCATATAAGATCATCTAGATTTTGTGTCATCATGTGTGATGATTCATCTATCATTGTGTAATATTTTATTATGTAGCTCCATATTTATGTATGATATATATGATATTCAATGATTTTTACTATGATATATATCATGTGTTTACTATGTTAGTTACCATGGTCGTAGCCACCCATATAACTATTTTTGATATTATTATGATTTGTGCCTACATTTATAGGGTCCTTATTATGCATATATGGGCACATAATACTTGTGTGTGCTTCAATGCTTTATCTATCCCTACTAAGGGCATACTTATGACAATTGGGTCATAATAATTGACCCTTCCTCTCTTAGCTATTTGGGGGCATCTTACCCTCCTCCTTGAGTTAGTACTATGATACATATTTTATGGATATGAAACATTTTTTGAGGTATATTATTTATCACTACAATTTTATTTTTATAGAAATATATGATGTTATTTATACTACATGGTTTCATATGGAAACATTATCTGTCCATCTCTCTTTTTTTATGTTATAGCGGGAACATTTCTGCCCCTATTTCCTTTATTATTTTCACCTTATATGAGAATGCAAGTATTTATATTGATATTTACATGATACTATTTTGCAATGGATATATTTTTTTAGAGATTCATATCATTATATTATGTGATGGTTACATGCAATTGTAAGAATTTTCACACACATTAATTCTTTAGCTATATACATTTTATAACACATGATGTATTTAAATTTATTTTGAGATGAATGACTGCAATGATTTTTTTCCAATCCCTCACCTCAAAAGGGGGGCATATATCCATATATTTTCATAATGGAGAAAAATGTATTGAGAACACATGCTTAAGTGAACTTAATTGAGCTAAGAGAACTATAAATAGTCCATTTATCTAATTCTTTGACCAAGAATTAGCTTGGATTGAATAAACTCCAAAATAATTCTCATCAAAAAATTATTTTGTCTTAAATATTCTGAGCAGTGATGATATTGGTACCACTAGATGTATTAATTCATATGCTCCTATTTCAATTTATGTTTTCACATTTATTACATTATTCACATTAATTTGAAATTGACTATTTGTTACAATTGGCCATTATTTTTAGGTATATATTCATTTTAGTATATAATAAATCTATGTGGATGGAGCTTAGCTCAAGCATATTTTGATTCATCCTTCTTTTCCTAAGTAAGTTAAGGTACATCTTTCAATTTTTTATTTTAATGCTTATACACATGCATGCATTAAATTACATATTCATATGTCATAGGGATATTTTTTATAATACCCATTACCACAACAACATTTAAGTGTGCTTTCGCACTCAGCCCACTTGTCTATATTTGGATATTTTTAGAATAAATCTTACCCACATTAGTCTCTCTAAGACCCATGACTTTCCATATGTATTTTGTATTAACCCATTTCATCTTTTAAGCCTTATCTACTATATTATGAGCTAATTTCACCCATTACATACATTTTTCTCTCCTATTATGTATTTTTGAGTTTCATGTCCATTTCCTAATATGATCACTATGTATTTGTCACTATCAAATCTACCCCCTTTATTTTTGTGGATCCTTCGACCTTTTTACAGATTCCCATGCATTTTATTTTGCATATTAATCTTTTCTGTAGTCATCCATTGTGTATGTCATTTCCTAAAGTTTTTTATATATACAAATAATTCCTAGTCACTTACCAATAATAATCCAAGGCACTTGAGTAAATTAAGGATAATCATTTATCATCTCATGTCTAGGTACACTCTACGAAGATCTATTTATTCTCTTAAGGACATATTAAAATTTTAATAGAACCTTGTACCAAATCAAGGTTAGGTGAATTTTTCATGTAGTTGTATCATCACTTCTTGGGAAGAGGAAGTCAAATCCATTACTTGAAATTCATTTTACACAACACATTAAAATGCATTAGGTATGATTCTAGTGTGTGGTATATGTAGCTATAACTTCCTTGAGGTTTCCTAACCCATAACTTATTTTTTTAATAGTTATTCAAGATTTTTTTTTTTGAATTAGGTAAAGGAGACAAATCAAATGAGAAAGAATTAGTCTAACTAAATAGGGAAATGAAAATATAGGCATGAACAACATTTGATGGTGCACAATTATAATAATAATTCAAAAAATGATAGGTGTGCAATATAGTTCATTTCCCATGAACATATTCATAATTCATAGATGAATAACACTAAATATACCCTATGTATATTTCTCATTCAAGAAAAAAGGAGTGAATCTATCCCTACATAGTGAACAATCCAAATATCACACAAAGCTCATCCATTGCTTCTAAATTAGGGTTACACTTCTACGCTTCTGTAAATCTATCAAGGTGTGACTTGTCCATCTATTTTTTCCTTTCATATTATCCAACCAATTTCAATTTTGTATTCTTAATATTATTAGCCACTAATGTGGATTTAATTTATTATATAAGACTATTATGTTCTAGATCTACGTTGTGCACATATTTTTTTATTTTAATAGTGTCATTATACCCTAGTGCCTATTCTTATTAAGATTTTTCATGTTGTTTAGATATAATTTTTATGAGAACCTAATAAATTATACATTTTTAATGTTGTTAGTTATATGTAATGGTTATTACGAACCTAATAACCACTATTGTTTGAAAATGTTGTCTATTGGAATAATAATTCGTCCTATTAAGTGTATCCACATTATTTACAAATATTTCATATAAAGAAAACATTATTTTTATAATTTTCAATTGATATCATTGAATTTATTTATATGATGTAATTGTTTTCAATTTTTTTACATATAAGTATATTAGAAACCTAACATCCACTAGGTTCCCAACATTGTTCTATAAATGTAATAGTTTTTTGGAACCTATCGTATGCTAGGTTCAAAAAAAATATTCTTTGGGTATACTAGTTTATATAATAAATATACCAATATATTTATAATAAGAAATAAATTTTTATTGGGAACCTATTGACTACTAAGTTTAAAACATTTATCTTTATGTATTTTGATTTACTTAAGTTTGTATCTTTTTTGTACAATTAATGGCTTATGTTTTAAATAATCCATTTAAAAAGGTATCCTTTTTTAAGGGGTTGAAAATTGGGAAATGTATGGCAAATGGTTTGAAAAGCTACATTCTCTAGATATATATCAAACAAACATTGGTTGTTCATTTTCATGGATGATGAAAATTGAAAAATTGAAATGATTATCACTTTAAGTTTTTTTATACAAATAAACATTGATTGTACAAGGATTTATAATGAAAATCACAAATTAATTATTATTAAAATGGATCTATAAGTCCCTAATTTTTAAAAAATAATGAAATAATCAATAAGTGTAAAGATTCTTGTCAAGGGTATAAATGGCAGTAAGGTGAATTTATAGAATAAAATAAAAATAGTTGTATAGATGCTAAAATTATTCACAATGGGATGGTTATGATTTTAAAAAATATCTATCTATACATTAAAAATTATTCAATATTTCATCATTTAAATAGACAAAATTTACTTAAGTTAGAATTAAAACACATCAAATAATTTAATTTGTTATAATAAATGCATTTTTCATACATATAAATTGACTACTCAATATTAAAATTCATAAAATTAAATAAATCTATAAAATAAACCTTTTTGATAAAACAAGGGAATCAACTTTTGAAAATAAATTCATAAAAAATAAAGTAGCTTAAATTATTTATTTTTAAGAAATAAATATTTAAATTTTAAATAAGTCATTGTCATATACCATTAAAAATAATAATTTCATTCCCTATTTAAAACTTATGTTGAACGAATTGTTTGAATAATCTAAAAAATACTAATTTCATCCTCTAATTAAAACCCATGTTGAATGAATTATTTATTCAATGGTTTTCAAGGCCATTCTCACTTAGTGAAATGTTTAGTTGTAACCTTTTAAAAGCTATAAAAATTAAATGGTTGAGTTGGAATAAAAATATGATATAAAGGATGAAGATGAAATTTATATATTATAGATTGTTAACATACCATCTCAACATAAAATATTAAAAAAAAAAAAAACACTTCGCAATATGAAAGAATAAAATACAAAAAGACATGTATTCTTTCTACACATTCCTTGAGTAATGATAGCATCAACATCTAAAAACAGCAAAATTTGGCCAAAAAAACTTTGGTAGAGACTATGTTTATCAACTAGATGTACTAAGCACAACCAACTTTAATTTCCAACAACATGCCATAAAGACTTATAATTGGAAAACAAAAAATATATGAATTGAAGGTATTTTTTTTCATTTTAAATATTTTTTTTTCTATTAATTTTCAAATTTGAAAGATAAATATTAATGGATTTTTTAATTTTTACCTCCACATAGACTTTTAAAAACTAATGCCTAAATTTATTTGAGTGAAAAAATATCAAATTTATATATGAAAAGTGGTCATTTATAATTATATTGGAACCTCTTTGGAAAATAATAATAATTAGTTTTGATTTATACAGATCAAGAGGCCTTGACTACTCTCTAAAATTACACAATTAGGTGGTCCTCAATCCAAATTCATTGGACAACTTTACTAATTTTTTTATAGGAACAAGTTAATTAAATTTGAGATATTCTACCTTGTATAAAAATCACTCATATGAGAGGTTCGGCTTCATTCTATCATGGACCCTAACTTTTTTATAGAAACATTAGATTCTTACTACAATAAGATTAAATAAGACCAACACATGCATGGAATGATTTTGGAATACCTCAAATTATATGATGGGTAAAATCCAATCATGTTTGATTGTTTAGAATCAAATATGAATTAAAAATATGGAGTGCTTCCAACACATTAATGTTAGCTATGTGCATTGTTGGGAGACGAGTCGAGTAAGAAATAGAAATCAAATGGATAGACATATAGACTAAAAAAAATCACATGACAAACTTAAAATTATAGTTTAAGTAAATGTTTTTTTGGATGATTACATATTTAATTCATAAACAAAACCCATGTGATATATCCAAACACATAAGTTTACTTGTTTTTACTTATAAAAGGTAAAAAGGGGGTTTTAAAAGATCCTCAAACCTTATAAAGTTAAGAAATAGAGAAAAATATGAAATTATCATCAATAAGAAACATTAAAAAATAGGCCTAATCCAAAACCACTCACATAGTAGAAAACTAACAAATAATAACTAACTAAACTATAACAAATAGATAACAAAGAAACAATATGGATAGAATAAGAAGATCCAACATCACTAAGTTTTCTAACCACTTCCCATTACTCAATCATAAATTAGAGGAAATCCTATGCAATATCAGAATTCACCTCCTTGATTTAAACAAACTTTCCTTTTTTTTTCATTCTTATCCTTTTGTTGGATCTGTTTCCTTTTTTTCTCATTCTTTTTGTTTGAGGTTATCCTATATGATAGTGATATGTGTTGTATAATTTTTAATTGTAGTCCTATTGATTTGGATTGAATTGTTTATATTTGTTTGGAGTTTATTATTTCCTCTTTTTTTTTTTTTTCATTTTTCTATTTGAGGATATCCTACATGATAGTGATATTTGTTTCATAGTTTTTAATTATAGTCCTATTGATTGGATTGAATTGTTTATATTTGTTTGGAGTTTATTCCTTTCACTATCCATTTGATTAATTTTTTCCTACATCTGAGACATATTAATTTTTAACTTCCCCATTGTTTTAGTTAAAGTCACAACTTCCTTATTCAATGTTAGATTCTCAATTTAACTTTCCTATTAACTTGTAGAATTAATCGGTTGATTTTTTTTTTTTATCCTCAATTTCATTTAAATTTTTTTTAGAGATTCTTTATGGATATTAATTTTCCATTCTAGTGAACTAATTTTCTCTTGAGATAAATAATTATCAGTGTTTTTTATTTTTACATTTATCTCAACAGGGTCGAGGATTTGGTTTGGTTCCAAGTTCCCAATAAAAATTTCAAGAAATTTACCCTTTACAATTAATTCAAAGCTAGACAAAGGGGAAACATGATCTAGGATGTAAGTTATCTTTAAGTGGTCTTCCAAGGGTAAAGGCTCTGGTTTTGTAGTTAAGGCCTATGGTATTCTATTATAATTTTTTCTTTCCAAGGTTCCTTTAGTAGTAATAGTGTTTATGGGAGGGACAATAATGGAAACATATTTTTTATATTTAGGCTTTACATTAGTATTATCAACAACATACCAATAGGCTATAAATAAGCTTGTTGAGAGTTGTTCTTAATGATGTTGATTTTGGGAGAAGGTCTGGAGATTAGACTCTAGAATGGTGGTAAATAAGGTAGCTAAAATAATGATGGATGGGAATCAAACACATTTCATGTTACACATCTATGATATAACTCTCAAGAGACATCAAAATATAAAACAAAAAACTTAATAATTTTTTGTGCTTGAAATGATTTAAAAAGACAAAATGATGAGATAGAGAAAATTTATATCTACCTTCTAGAGTGGCATAATTCATAACTTTGTGAAGGACCTAATTCCATGGTTTTGGTATGGATTCCCTGAGATAACCCCTTGTAACTTTATTAGTTCTTCATTTCCAACCAAAAAATCTGAGACTTCTTCTTTCTTCTCGCTTTCTTACTTGTAATATTTTATGCCTTTTATTCTCAAGCTAGTGACTTGTGAAACACTCTCTTCAAACACATCAAAGGAAATAGATCTAATTGAGGCCTTTTGAATGATACACTATACGATTTTACTTGCTAATGTTCATTTCCATTTCAATTTAAAATATTTTTTTGTCAAAATTGTTACCAATATCCATTGAATAATAAGATAGTATTTTGTTAATTATATAACCTAATGACTAACATTATGTAAAATGAATCAACATAAATTTTTAACCTTTTTGGTCAAATACTTACAATTTTTGTATTTGTATTTTTATACATTCATAGAAAACCTATATTTTCACCCATGTAGTATGAAAAACATAAACCAAAAGCAATCTATAAATTTTGTTATAGGATGTACAATTCCTCTAGGGATTTTTTTCTTTGTTGAAAATTTACATAATCTATGATGTTTAAAATAGTGAAATCATGGAGGACATAAGAGATATGATTGGTTGGGATTGGATGCATGTAATGCATTTAGATATTGTGTGTGGAGATGAAATTGTGTTTCATAAAATTATTCGTCAATTTGAATGAATAGAGGAATTTTGGTCTCATATGTTCTCTAAAATATCTACAAGAGAAATAGATGTATGAATTATTTATGGATAAAATATGTAAATCCATGCAACTGTCAACTATTTATGTGGGTTCTTGTGTCCTCTTCATTTAATCAACTAACTTCAGTTGATGTCCTATAAACTTAGGTAGTGTCTAAATGATATATACAAGAGGGTATGAAAAGGTTTGGCTAATAGTGTTTCCTAATGGAAATAAATTTCTTGAATCAATTAACTTAAAATTTTGGAATTTAACTCCTAAAATCAACTCACACTTTAATCTAATTTATTTGAAATTAAATCACATTTTGAATAATTAGAAAATTATTGTAATTGAAATCACTCTTTTAACTAAGTAATTGAAATGAAAATCACTATTTCTTAAATTCAATTTTTTAGAAATTGATAGTTTATCTAAATCAAATCAAATTCTAAAACTCATGATGAAATTTGAATGGAATTTATAAAATAATGATAATTGAAAATACACACACACAGTCATGTAGGTTAACAACAAAAATATTTTGAATAAGTTTTTCAAAATATAATACTGAAAACACACTTGAAAAATATAATTAATCTAGAAATACAAAATTAATCCTTATTATTTGGAATGAGCGGGCCCTTACTCCTTGGAATGGAGATGAGAACAATTATGAAACTCTCAAAATATTCAACTTAAAACTCTCATTGATGTCAAATAAACTTACAAAAAAATGAATACATTAATATTGTTTTACCATAATAATTATCTCAAAATAAATCTCTATTCCACTCCACACACTTACATCTAAAAATAGCTATGTATTTATACTAAAATATTTTAAAACAACTTCAAAAATAGGACTTAACAATATAACAAACTTAACCAAGATCTTGTTATTGAAAACTGTTGTCCTCACTTTTCTAGGAGAAAAAGGTGGAAAATGCTAGATCTTGGATCTTACAGATTATTCTATTTTACCATTATGGATCAGGTACATTTTTATAATAATTATAACCACTTAATCATCTTCTAATGACTACAAATATCAAAGTATTCACAATCACTATAATGAAGAACTATGAATACCTTCACTATATATGAAACATCTATTTTTAGAAAGTTATATTTTTAGCTTATAATAATACTTTCCAAAAATAGCTCAAGACTTTTTGGAATGGGTCATCATATATTTTTTATAGGTGTATTATCCTTTTATAAAATTCTAAAGCTAAAATGACAACTTTCAGAGCCAAGCTGGCAACCTTTGAAGCAGGCTAGTAACCTCTAAATCCAGACTGGTAATCTTCAGATTTAGATTAGTGACCTCTAAAGTTAAGCTAAAATTCAATGAAAATTTCATGTGTTCCTATAGATCTATGAATTATTCAAAACTACTCCTCAATAGAATAACTTGGATGCTCAAAACATATTTATTTGGCTTTTTTACCTCACCTTGAACTGTATATGAAAAATTGGCCCTTTTTTACATATATATGTTAAAAATTAATTGACAAAGTGAGTAGAAATGAATTTCAAATCATAAATATGATAAATATACCTTATTATAATTTAAATAAACTATTATTCATAATATTGACTTCTAAATCCAATTTAAATAATATTAGATGAGGAAAATAAAAAGGTTATTACTTAGAGATGATGAGTCATATTATGGACTCATCATCTCCCCTAAAATTAAATGATTTCAAGTCCTATTTAAATTTAATTCCTCCTCTATTTTTATTTAACAAGTGTCATTTTTTCAAAAGATGAAGATGAGCTAAGTTCATAGTCTTGATAATAAAAATCCTAGTTCATCCGATGTGCATTTTGTATGGCCTATAAATGTGTTGACCCTATTTTTCCATCTATTACACCGCTCAAGTCCTTATCATCATGAATTTTTCCATAAGAGAATGCGTTATAATATAAGTGAAGGCATGTAATTCATGCCAACCAACTCATTTATTAATTATATCATCATTTTTATCACATATCTGACCCTCCTAAATGACTAGCTCAAATTGGTAGGAGAGATGAGTTTCTCTCCTTTTAAATGGAATATTCCATGTGTCCCATCTCTTATTGCATATATTGAGAGCTATTATAAAATTATTCTGAGTAAATTCTTCATAATCAGTGGGGAATTACAAGTTTGTTGGATATTTATTTTTAAACCCTAGGTTATGTTATAGACTTCTAAAATGTGTAATGAATATATATATATATATTGAAAATAATGTCTCATCACAATCCCTGCAATTTTCAATTGAGAAAAATATTCTTCGGTTCTTTCCTCCGAGATAAGTTATTTTTTAGGATGAAAATGTAGGATCTAATTTGAACTTCCCCTACAAATATATTGATCATAAAATATGTGATGTGCTCTAGGAAATATTTATGCAATAAAAATTCACATAGAAGTTTTTTTAGTCAAGATATCCAAAATAGTAGGCCTCTAAGAATTATTTGCCATCTTCAAAATCATGGGGCAATTTGAATGATATCCTTAGTAATTACCATATATAAAAATTCTCCTAAACAAAAATATTATATTCAAAAGTAAGCCTCTTATAAGCAAGTAACTTCTCCCAAATCTTACATGCCTCCTACAATATAGACTCATCCTTATTCGCTTGTTATTACACTTCATGGATTTCCTTTTTTAATTTTATGTTTTTTTTTATCTTAGTCACTTTCAAGTATTTACATTTATCTTTCCATGTAATCATTATGGCATTGTAAACTAAATTAGTTTGCACAAATATGTCTAGTTAGATTATGGGAACTAATGAGAATGTTCTTACTTCTCCTTAACTTAATTGATCAATCAATTTATGCTTATTAATAGACTGAGATTTAAATTCTTGTAATTCTAGTTGTAAAGTAATAATGTTTTCTTTCATAGCTTGGAGTAACTAATTCAATAAGAACATCTCTTCTTCTTCTTGTCTTATGGTTACTTTAACCTTTTAAAATTACATTGCATTTTATCTTTTTTGTTCTTCATTAAGACTATCAGGCATATTCTCCTCTTCTATCATTGACACCTTACCTTTGTCTACAATAGGTCTAGATAAATAAGAAGGGTAAATATACTCTTTTGAGGTTTCACTTGCAGCTTCATCCTTTCCTAGAGGTTCTTATCATGTTTTTAAAATCTCTTTCATTTAATTTATGACTAGAAATTATTTATTTCAATTATGTCTACAATTTTTTATATACCTAAAAAATGCTCACTCATATCTATAGAGTTTTCTCCTTTAGCTATGACTACAAGTCCCTCAAAAATAGGTGTTTTCTTAATGTTATCAATAGGTATTTATTTATTAAGGATACTTAGAATCATTTTAGCATTTATTTCTTCTCCAACTCATCTTATTTAGGGAGGATTAACTTCCACCTTCATTTCTACAATGTATTAGATCTAAGTTTTTTTGTAGGAGACCTCTTCCTAACAGTTCTTCTTAAAGCCACGGGCTTAGGGATCTATGAAACCACTTCTTCAATATTATATAATTACAAAATTTGTATGGCCTCCAATTAAACTATTATCTCCCAACTTAAACTTGTGGTGGCCTAAAATTTCTTTGTTTTTTTCTTTCTGTCTGATTCCAAAGTTGGATTTTCAACTATTTGTACCTCTTGAAGGCCATATTTTAGGGTGAGGCTAGGAAATAATGGACTTATCTTATAATGAGGTTTCCTATTTTGATTCCATTATAAAAATTCATTCCATTTTCCCTCTCCTTTGGCATTATTCAAAAAGTGATATTGGCAGATTAATTAGATCAATGCATGGTGTTTGATAGACCCTACTCGCATATAATTTCTTGCCAACAACTATATGAAACCATAAATGAATTGGGTAAGGATAATTTTACATTCATGTTTATATTTCCCATGCATTAAATTTTTTAATAGTCTCATGGTAGATCCCAACACAAAACCATACTCACTATCACATGTGAATAACTTTATCACCCAAAATGCAATAATCCACTATGATTCTGGAATTATTTATCTCTTAATGCCCCTATTTCCACCTTTTGGATTGATAAATAATTCTAGGATTTTTACCCTTATGAAATACATGGATTAAATTTCTATATGAGGATTTATTATCTATGATCATGACAGCATTTGAAACACTAGAGAGTTCATTAATAATAATGGTGCTTACCAAAAAAATTACTTCTTTCACCTTGGAGTGTTTTTCTCAAGTTTTAAAATAAATCATTCCACCACCCGCTCATCACAACCATGGAACTTCTCCAAAAAATCCAATCACCCTACTTTCCTAAAGAATTCTGCTACTACTTCATCCTGTAACTATAACTCCACATGTTTTGGCTTGGAATTATTCTTATAGCGCATGTTTTGTAGGCAACAAAGACAAAGCTTGTGAAGGAATATTTGAAGTTATTGATGGAAGAAATAAAAAAATGAGGGAGATGTCATTTAGAGGGATTAGTGAGAAATATAAAGGAGTAGATAAGGGATTGAAAAATAAAAAAATAATGATTACCGACTTGGTTCCTGAGACAGTTAATAACTTTATCACTTGTAATGAATTTGATGTATTTAGAGTGGTAAGGAAATGAATATGAGTGTGTAAAGAGAAATGGAGTATTTTGTATTTAATTTTAACCATACATACATGTGAAAAATCTTCCACCATCTATCAATAATTTATTTTTCTATGTACCTAATCATTACTCATTATTTGCAATGAATACTTTGTTTACATCATGTCTTTTTATTTTTATAGTCATGGGGTACAGTGGATTAACCATATTTATAAAACTGGATTATGAATTAAAACATGTTGGAGAGTTGCCAATGATTTCTTGGATATATCCAGGTGAGTGGATGAAGTGACTTGATAGCCTAAGTGACAATGACAAAGTGTGCAATGTGTTTGTTCTAGTATGCTTGAAGTTGGCTTGGTTGATCTATTTTGGCATGGTTAGAGATGACTAGGGATGAATCTAAAGTATTGAGATTGTGAATGAGGTCCTATTAGAGTTTAAGGATGTATTATGTGATTTTTTTCATAAGTGGAATTCATCTAGTAGTCCATAGTTTTCATATAAATTTTTTGGATCCAATGGTAGAAAATCTAAGTTATTAGTTTGATGATGTCATAATTACCATGTGTGGATGAGTCAAGGGGAGTTAGTTATATGTTTATGATCATATTAGTCCCAAGTTAATATGGTCCAAGTATCAAGTCATGTGATGAATTGTAACCAAATATGTGTGTGTGCAAAGTTAGGCTCCCTAGCATTTTTGACAGTGTTTCCTATGTTCAAATAGAATCGAGTAAGCAGTTTGGTGACATCATATATCACACGTATGAAAGTTTCATGAGAAGATTTATATGTGGATGAATTAAACTATAAGATAAGATATAATGCACTAAATATTAGGTCATGTAACTAATCATGACAAAAGATTTGAAAGTGCAAATTTGGTCTCCTAGGCAGTTTGATAGTGTTTTCTCATAGCCAAATTTGCATGTGGCAAGAAAAGCTAAGTAGGCATTTTGATGTAGTCATATTTCACATGTGTGGTAGTTTTAAAATGTTTTAATTATATGGGTTTGTTTATTTTTATGCCTAGTGTTTATTAAATAAGTTTTAGGTCATGCAATGGTACACATCAAAATATATTCATGTGCAAACTTGGCCTTCCAAGTAGTTTTTGACATAGTTGGCTCTGTGATAGAAAAATCTAAATGATTAGATTAATGGTGTTATATCTTTCACGTGTAAAAATTAAAAGATAAGATTTATAAATTAATATATTATCCTATATGAGGAGATCATATGGCTCAAGTTTTAGGAGATTGATAGAGGCAAAATTTATTAAGGAGTAAATATGACCTTCCAAGTAGATTGCAATGGTCCCCATACTTAGCCAAATTTACAAAGGGTAAAGACTAGGACCAAATGGTGATTCAAACACTCATGAGAATTCATACATATCAATATTAATGGATTTTATCAGTTTAAATAGGTCAAATTGTTGATAGCTGTCTATCATTGTTAAATCAAGGACAATCTCAAAGAGATCAACAAAGCATATGTGGTCAAAGACTGCTAGGATGCACAAGATGAGGTCAACTATTTGAAGTTTAAAGTTTGGGTAGTGGTGCACTATGATTTAAATTTTGAATAAGATATAATATGCATATTTAATCTATAAAGGGAAAAATATGCATTTTAAGTGACCAAAGTTTAACTGTGACCGTTTGAATTCAAATTGTTGAATTTAACAAAGGAAAGACCAGTGTCTAGTTTTTGGGCCATATATTTTGTATAGGTAGAATTTTCTCATAGTGTACAAAGAGAATTTTTAGAGGACTCAAATGTACATCATTAAATATATATTTTAAGGTTTGAATGTATGTATAGTCAAAGTTATGAATGTTAAAAGTTGACTATGTTTTTGTGTTTGTTATACAAGTAACCTGAGAGGGGTAATTGATTTGTGCTTATTGGTATCTCAATGTTTAAAGGTGAGATAGATATTGGAGTATGTTTTAGAATCCATGAGGATAATTTTTTTGTATTATGAAGGTTTAAACAATCATATGTAGTATGATCCAAGGGTTAAAATTTGACTATGTTTTCATTCATAATGATTGTGTGTACAAAAAGGTGTTCGAGCTAATTTAGTGTTAACAGAAGGGTGATGTGATGGATATGGACACTTAAGAAGGACATATAGATCATGTGTAATGGGTATATGTACTTTTAAAGTGTTATTATGTTCTTAGTTTGCTTAGAAAAGTATCAAAGAGGTGAATGGGTCTCCATAAGACTTGAAACGTGACTTAGGATTATTTGAAAGAGAGTTATGCTTAAGTGAGACCCATGTTATATACCTTAAGGGTGAAGTAATGTATTTTTTTTTATAAGGAAATATTATGGACTTGATAATTCATAAATTATCTATAAATAGTGAAACCAAATATGATGGTTTCTAGACTTTGAGAAGACATGTATGAGAGACTTGTGAGTAGGTGCTCAAACTGGAGGCCTGTGTAGACTAGTGGAATATGTGTTAAGAGTGTAATATAGACCTATTATAGAAGATTGAAGAAGATACATGTGTGATCAGAACATGTGTTTAAGAGTACAAAATATAGAGGAAAGACATAGGTCAAAGTGAGGACTATGTGTATGATCATTTGGTCATGTTGTTGGTATTATGACAGAACTGTTGTAGGTTGATGAGAATGAGAAGTGTGAAGTGATCCAAAAGATGGTTTTTGGATAAATTTTGAGTGTGTGAAAATAATGAGGGGATTTTTTTATCATATGTCCATCATCAGGTGATGAATACATCAATTCAAAGTTTGAGGTGTTCATATCATAGGAGGGTCAAAAGGACTTGATCTTCCTTAGGGGCCATTGCTCCTTGTGAAATAGGTGTTTCACTAAAGGCATTAGGTTATAAATACGTGACCAAGGTTTTGGGTTAGAATGACTTGACCAATAGGTGGTTAAAGGACATGATAATCTTAGGGGTAGTTTTTCCTTTTGGAATAGTTGTTTCACTAAATTTTGGTCAGAAGGACTTGACCAATCTATTTTTTGTAATCATCTTATAGGACATGAAGTCCATATGTATGTAGGCTTGAGAGTGGGTTTTATTCCCCAAGAGGATTCCCCATAGATGTCATGTATTATGTGCTTGATCTTTAATGTCTTTCTTGTTCATTTATATGAATGATGTGTATGCCTCATGAATGTTTGTATTGAATTATCAAGGGTTTAAAGGAATTGAAATTGAAATTGGATTATCTAGGCTCACTGATTCAACACCCCTATTAGTGATTATACTTATAGTAATTGATATTAAAGCATGTCATTCTTGTAATTTTAACCACTTTAAGGTGCTCAAAGGTACATTAGTTGATAAATAGGTTGTGGCTTTTCTTCAAGATAAACTAGTATGTGCTTTATCAAACATCAATGCAAGCATATATGATGTGAAGATGCAAGTCAAATATATAGAAGAAGTAGTCAAGAATATGCAAGTCATGATGGTTAAATGTCTCAACCAAAGAGAGGAACAATTGGAAAATAAAATCATGACTTACTCAGATGTGTTCTTGTCTAAGGACAAAAGGTATTTCAACTCCACCAAAAGGGTCAAGAATGAAAATTCATGGACAGGTGATGATCAAGAGAAAGGAAGGTCAAATTTGAATGATAATGGGTACTACTTCTCCTACAATCAATTTGGTCATAGATATAGTGATAGTTATTTCTCTCTAGAGATCAAAAGGAATATTATATGATACAATTGTAACCAATGAGGTCATGTAGCCAAAAAATGCAAAAGAGATTTCTGGAAAAAGGATATATATGTCATTAACACCATCAAATGTTTCAAGAAGACTAAGTCTAATATTGAAGAAGAAAATAAGTAGAATTCAAGAAGTCCACAAAAGGAAGAGTCAACGTTTGTTCAAGCAGCCTTGTATACTCAATAAGATGGGAATAAGAGATGGTTTGTAGACAATGGATGCTTAAATAATATGACAGGAGACAAGAGCAAGTTTATCTCTCTCAGGAAGACTAACCCTAGTTCAGTGAGATTTGGTGACAATAAATCTACTAAAATAGATGGCAAAGGTACTATGATTTTGGATAATGGTCATTCTAGGACTGAGAATGTCTTATATGTAGAAGTTTTGAAACATAATCTTTTAAATGTGATCCAATTATGTACATAAGGAAATATTGTAACTTTTCATGATGATGTATGTGAAGAAAGAAAGGTTGGAAAATTAGTTGCAAATGTTTATAAAATAGATAACAACATGTATGTATTTCATGAATCCAATAAGGATGAGTACTTTATGAATCAATTGGAATAAAGTTGGCTTTGCCATAGAAGGCTTGGACATATAAATTTTTATATGGTAAATATTAGTTCAAAAGGGCTGTTAAGGCATATGCCCAAGATTTATAAGATTCCTCATTTTATTTCCAAGGCATGTCTTCATGGGAAGAAAACTAATAGAAATCCAAGGATTTCTCCACTACAAAGCTGTTAGAGTTGATCTACACTGATCTATGTGGATCTAAGAGAACCCAAAGTATTCAAGGCAATAGCTACTTCATGCTTCTCATTGATGATTTTACTAGGATGACTTGGATATTTTTTCTTAAAGAAAAATTAGAATCTTTTACAAAATTTATGGCATTCAAAGCACTTATAGAAAATGATAAAGGGTCAAATATCAAGTGAGTAAGATTAGATAGAAGAGGTGAGTTTTGGTCTCATGAATTTTATGATTTTTGTGAAAAAAATGGATAAGGAGACAATACTATGATGCTAGAACACCACAACATAATGGTATTGTTGAAAGGAAGAGTAAGACTGTTCAAGAGATGAGTAGAACCATGCTTCAAGATTATAAACTATCAAATTGTTATTGGGAAGAGGTAGTCAAAAATTTAGTTTACATCCTAAATAGGTGTCAAATTAGAGTAAACAATGACGAGACTCCTTAATTTATGGAATAATAGAGTTGTTAATGTAAAACATTTTAGTGTGTTTCTGAGTAGGTGATTCATCAAAAGAGATGGAGATAATCTTAGTAAATTTTATTCAAGGTCTGATGAGGGCATCTTCTTAGGTTACTCTTCTATCATTACTTCATATAGCTACTTCAACAAGAGACTTCACAAAATTGTTGAAATTTCAAATGTAAGGGTAGATGAGACAAGTAGAGTTAAGAAGTCAAAATTGTAGGTAAGTGACTCAATTCAAAATTTTATTGTAAATAATGATGATTTATCTATTCAAAAAAATGATTAATATGAAGAGGAAGAATAAATACAAGACTCTAAATCTCTATCTAGAATAATTCAGAAAGATCATCCAATCTCTCAAGTTATTGGAAATGTTACTACAGGTTTGTAAACTAGAAGGAAAATGTTGATCAATCAAAATCAACAAGACTTGGCTCTATTGTCCATAATTTAACCCAAAAAATTCATAAAATCTAACAAAGATGAATGTTGGATTGATGCAATGGATGAAAAACTTGATCAAATTGTAAAAAATGAAACATAGGATTTAGTTCTTAGGTTAAAAGATAAAAATATGATAGGTACCAAGTGGGTTTTTAAAAACAAGATTAATGAGAAATGATAAGTCACAAGAAAAAATCTAGATTGTTGTGTAAAGGATATGCTTAGGTTGAAGGAATAGATTTTGATGAAACTTTTGCTCCTTTGGAAAGAATGAAAATAATTAGACTCTTCTTGGCATATGCATGTTTCAAAGGTTTTAAGGTATACCAAATGGATGTGAAATCTACCTTCTTGAATGGAAACATAGAAGAAGAAGTCTTCATTGAGTTACTTGAAGGATAATTCATGTCAAATAATAAAGATTTTATATGTAAATTATAGAAGACTCTTTATGGTCTTAAACAATCTCTTAGAGCTTGGTATGATAGGTTAGATAAGTATCTTTTGAGTCAAGGTTTTAAAAATGGGGTAGCTAGTAATTAATACATTAAGACAAAAGGAAATCATAAATTTATAGTGGTTGTATATGATGATGACATAGTTTTTAGATCTGATAATGATAATATGAGTAGAGAGTTTGCAGATACTATGAGGATTGAATTTGAAATGTCAATGTTGGGAGAACTTTCTTTCTTCTTAGGATTGTAGATTAATCAACTTGATATAGGGATATTCAATTCACAAGCTAAATACATCAAGGATATGCCAATGAAGTTTGATATGATGGATTTTAAACCAATGGGTATTCCAATAATCACAAGATGCAAGTTAAGTAAACTAGATGACTCACTAGAAGTTGATCAAACTTTGTATAGATCCATGATTGGAAGTTTGTTGTAATCTACTACTTCTAGGACTGATATTATGTAATCAGTTGGTCTTGTAGGAAGGTTTCAAGATGATCCAAGAGAATATCACTTGAAAATAGTCAAAAGGATATTGAGGTATCTCAAAGGCACCATAGAGTATGGTTTATGGTATCCCAAGAGTAAGTAATTCACTTTAAAATCATATATTGATGTAGATTGGACAGGATGTGTGGATGATAGGAGGATTATTATTGGTGAGGTATTCTTCATGGAGGAATTTTTGGTGTCTTGGCTAAGCAAGAATCAAGCCTTAGTGTCTCTATCAACTGTAGAAGTTAAGTATATAGTAGTTTCTTCTTGTTGCACGTAAGTCATGTGGATGAAACAAAATTTGGAAGATTATAAGGTATGACAAAATGAACCTTGTGCTATCTATTGTGACAACACTAGTGCAATTATTATGTCAAATAATCTTGTTATGCACTCAAAAAATAATAACATTACTATTAGATATCATTTCTTGAGAGAAAAAGTGAGCAATAAAAGTGTTAAGTTGGAGTATGTGTCTACAAAATAGAAAATTTTAGATATTATAACCAAACCATTATCAAAAAATACATTTGAGTATATAATATAAAGTTTGGGTGTCATTTTTTTCTCTATGAATCAATAGGTCTTTTGGCTAAGGGGGAACAAAAAGTTCATGAGCATATCTCCAAAGGTGGCTTGAGAGAGAAGGATAGTAAGCCTATGTGGTAGTTATTCATGGTGTGTGAAGATACAAATATGCTAAAGAGGTGAAATTTCTCATAAATCTTAGGGGGGTTCCCTCTTATATGTTTCTTGGGTAAGTTTCATCAGATTTTAGTGTTTTGTGTGTTCTTTCTTCATTGGTTGCAGTGCTTGGTTGAAGAAGAAGTGTTGGAATATTGCAAGAGGATGTTGTCAAGGAAATAAGAGGTGGGATAAAGGAAATGGAGAGTTTTTACTATCTTTATAATATAATATAATATTGTTGGTAGTCTTTTCAAGTCCTTAGGATTAGTTGGTGCCCACTTTGTCATTATGTCAAAGGGGGAGAAAGTTCCTATTATGAGAGTGTTTAAAGAGAGAGATGGAAGGTGAGATATATATTATTATATGATGGGTATTGATATAAGTGAAAAAGTCAAAGATTATTTATGAGTTATAAGTGATTTCTTGGATGTGTCTATGTGAGTGGATGAAGTGATTTGATATCCTAAGTGATAATGATAAAGTGTGCATTGTGTTTGTCTTAATATGCTTGAAGTTGGCTTGGTTGATCTTATGTTTTGGCATGGTTAAAGATGATTAGGGATGAATATCAAGTATTTATATTATGAAATAGTTCATATCATAGGTTAAGGATGAATTGTGTTCTTTTGTGCATAATTTTAATTCATTTGGTAGTCCATAGTTTTTATCTAAACTTTTTGGGTCCAATGGTAGAAAATTTGAGTTAGTCATTTGATGATGTCATAATTACCACATGTGGATAAGTCAAGGGGAGTTGGTAATATGGTTTTGATAAAATTAGTCCCAAGTTTATATGTTCCAAGTCTCAAGTTATGTGATTAAGTTCATCCAAATATATGTGTGCATAAAGTTGGGTCCTAGGCATTTTTGAGAGTGTTTTCAATGTTTAAATAGTGTCAAGTAAGTAGTTTGGTGACATCATATTTCACATGTATGAAAGTTTCAAGATAATATTGATATATGGATGAATTAATATATGATAAAATATATTATGTTATAAATCTTAGGTAATGCGATTAAGAGAAAAAAAATATATGAAAGTGCAAAGTTGGGCTCCCAGGGAGTTTGACAGTGTTTTCCCATAGCCAAATTTGCATGTGGTAAGAAAAGTTGAGTACGCATTTTTATGTAGTCATATTTTACACATGTGGTAGTTTTAGAATGATTTAATCATATGAATTTGTTTAATTTTTTTTCCTAATTACTATGTGCTAAGTTTCAAGTCATGTGATGAAGTGCATCAAAATATATGCATGTGCAAAGTTGGCCTTCTAGGCAGTTCTAGCCATAGTTGGCTCTGTTGCAGAAAAATATGAATGAGAAAATTAATGGAATTATGTATTTAATGTAAAAAGGTTTAAAGATAATTTTTATGAATTAATATATTATCCTATATGATTATATCATAGGGCTCAAGTTTCAGGTCATGAGATTGATCGAGGCAAAAGTTATTAAGGAGCAAAGATGGACTTCCAGAAAGATTACAATGGTCCTCATACTTAGCCAAATGGAAATCTAATGGATCCTATGAATTAATATATATAAATATAAATGAATTTTATTGATTCAAATAGTTTAAATTTATAGTTTTCTATCATTATTAAATCAAGGATAATCTCGAAGAGATCAACATAGCGTATGTGGTAAAAAATTGCTAGGATGTATGAGATGAGGTCAACTATTTGAATTTTAAAAATTGGGAAGTGGTGAAATATGGATTAAAGTTAGAGTAATATTGATGATATGTATTTAATATAATATTCTAGGGCATGATATGATTTTTAAGTGACCGAACTTTAATTGTGAGCATTTGAATTCAACAAAAGAAAGCCCAGTGTCTGGTTTTTGGGCCATACATTTTCATACAGACATAATTTTCTCATGGTGTAAAAATAAAATTTGTAGATGACTCCAATGTTCATATATAAATATAAATTTTAAGGTCTGAATTTTTGTACATTATAATTTATTAAGGTTCAAATTTGACTATGTTTTCATTTTTGTTCTGCAAGTAACTCGAGAAGGTAATTGAGTTGTGCTTGTTGGTATCTCAATTTTTAAAGGTGAGTTAGATATTGGAGTATGTTTTAGACTCCATGAGAACCATTTTTATGAATTATTAAGGTTTTAACAGTAATATTTAGTATTATAAAATGGTTAAAAGTTGACTTTGTTTTCATTCATAATGATTGTGTGTATAGAAAGGCATTTGAGCTAATTGAGTGTTAACAGAGGGGTGATGTGATGGATATGGAAACTTAAGAATGACATATATATCATGTGTCATGGGTAAATGCAATTTAAATTGTTCTTGTGTTTTTATTTTTCTCATATAAGTATCAAATAGGTGAATGGGTCTCCATAGGACCTAAAACGTGACTTAGGCTTATTTGAAATAAAGTTGTGCTTAAGTGTGACCCATGTTAGATGTCTTAAGGGTGAAGCCATGTATTTTGGCCAAAAAGGAGAGATTATGGAATTGATAATTCATGAATTATGTATAAATATTTAAACCAAATATGATGGTTTTTAGACTTTGAGAAGACATGTATGAGAGACTTGTGAGAGGGTGCTCGAAGTGGAGGCTTGTGTAGACTGGTGGAGTATGTGTTAAGAGTGTAATACCGACCTATTAGAGCAGAGTGAATAAGATACATGTCTAAGAAGTGTATGTGTTGAAGAGTTAAAAATATTATGGAAATACATAATGTATACTGAGGACTATGTGTATGATCATTTGGTCATGTTACTGGTATTAAGACAGAACTATTGTAGGTTGATGAGAATGAGAAGTGTGAAGTGATCTAGAAGATGATTTTAGGATACATTGTGAGTTTGTGAAGAAGAATGAGGGGATGTGTTATAAAATTTCCATCATAAATTGTTTAAGACATCATTTCAAATGTGGCGGTGTTCATATCATATGAGGGTTAGAAGGACTTAATCTTCCTCGGAGGTAGTTGCTCCTTGTGAAATAGGTGTTTCACTAAAGGCCTTAGGTCAGAAGGACTTGACCAAGGTTTTGGGTCAAAAAAAATTGACCAATAGGTTATTATAAGTACTTTATAATCTTAGGGTTAGTTTCTCCTTGTGGAATAATTGTTTCACTAAATTTTGGTCAGAAGGACTTGACCAATCTCTTGTTTTTGATCATCTTATAAGACATGTGGTCTATATTTTTGCAAGCTTAAGAGTGGGTTTTATTCCCCAAGAGGGTTTACCATGTATGTCATGTGTTATGTGATTGATATTTTATTGTATTTATTTTTCATTTCTATGAATGATGTGTATGCCTCATGAGTATGTATTGAATGATTAAGGATTTAAAGGAATTGGAATTGAAATTAGACTATATGGGCTCATTGATTCACCCACCCTCAGTGATTGTACCTCCAACATAACATTGGAAATCCAAAGTTAATTTTATCATATAAAGTGAAATAAATACTTTAGTTTATGTATGATTTCCTTGATTTATTATTTTTCCACTTATCCTGTTATGATAGAACACAAAGCAAACATGTTAGTCAATAGGTACTTTTATTACTAGTTTTTCAAAAATGTCATCATTTGTTGGTTTTCAAAATTCTCACTTTTTTAATTTTTTTAGGGAAAAAGGTGTCATTTGTTGGTTTTGAACCTTCACCTTTTTTTTGGGAAGTGGCCTGTCATTTAATGGTTTTTATCCATTTTCCTTTATTTGGAATGATATTTCAATTTTTCGTTATCATGAAAGAAAGAGTTCTATATAACCGAATTATACATGTGATTGTATATGTTTGAAAAACTCTTATTTATTAGGAGGTTGGTGATATAACCCTAGTTTATATCCATTCACTGAAAGATTTTTACTATTCCCATTAATTGATAATAGCTAGACAAATCCACTATTAAATATTTTCTCATCTTGGTGGGGGCCTAACCATTGGGTACTAAGTTTACCTTTGAAGTGTTGATATTTTGAATCGAATAGTAAGGCTCAATATCCCTTTTTTAACTTCCTTAGTTTTATGATATGGTCATGACATGGATTATTTTTATGTTGAATGAGTTACATTTGTTTCAATACTTCAAATCTCATTTTATATAGTTCATTCAATTGTAGGATCCTCTCTTTTTGTGACTTTTTCAAACCAATGCCTACTTCCATTGTTAGCATAAGTGTCTACAATTAAAATTCAATTTCAAGTAATAAATTTTTCCCATTCACTAATGCATATTGAGAAAAACATGTGGTGTAATTCTAAGTGATGGTTTAGGCCCAAACTACTTATGGTAGTTTTTTGGCCCCAATCCTTTCCATTCATGTTTATTATCTTTATCAAGATGTTCTCTAGCTCTCTATTGGTGGTATCCACTTGACCATTAACTTGAGGGTGGTAAGGGAATGACTTCAAATGAGTGATTTGATAATGTTATGTGAAGTCATAGATCATGTTATACACAAGATGAGGTCTTTGGTATAAAATAATGTCTCTAGATGATCCAAAGCATTGAATAATTTAGTCATACAAGAAGTCTAAAACTTTCAGTTTATGAGAAAATTGTAAAGCTAGCACTTAGACCCATTTAGTGGCATAGTTAATGAACACCAATATGTACTCTTTTCCTTATGAATATAGATTAATGTGACCAATGAAATATAGTCCCCATTTCTCACAATTCCCTAAGACCACTTGAGGATGGAGAGGCATTTAATCACAAAATGTGGGTTTACTCATCCTTTGACATGGATAACATTGATAGATATATTTCTTCGCGTCATTATGAAGTGAAATCCAATAGTATCCAACCCATTAGACTTTATGAAAATAATTTTGGTTTAATATTTTCCTCCTCCTAGTTCATCATGAAAAGATCTTAAGATGTCATAGATCTCATCTTCAGGACACACATGTGAAGCTAAATGTCAAGTCCATTTTTTAATAATATTCCATTAAGCCATTTATAAGTAGGACTATCCTTGATTAAATGTTCTTTTTTACTAGTAAAATCACAAGAAAACTTCCCTATAGCTAGATAATTAGCTATAGCTATAAACCAAATGTGAATAATTTATCATCTAGAAATTTATATTCTACTTATTCATCTTCCCCTGAAACATTCAATATTCATATAAATTCAACAACCATAATATATTTTCCTGGTTTATCAATGATTGTTATGTCAAATTCATGTAAAATTAGAAATCATAAAATGATTCTCCCACCTAGTACTAGTTTATTCATTAAGTATTTTATAGTTGAATGATCTATATATAAATACTTTATATCTAGTAATATAGTGGTGAAACTTGCTTATAGCATAAATGACAACAAAGAATTATTTTTCAGCAATTGTATAGTTTCTCAGTAAGAGTTAAGTTTTTGATGATATAATAGATATCATACATCTTACCTACCTCATATAATGTCCAATATATGATCTCATTTCAGTATTAAAATTATTTGTATGAATATGGGAAGGTTGTTCCCAATTAGGTCCCCTAAGTATTTGAGCATAAATCAATTTTTTTTAAAGGACTGTTGACATTTTTTAGACCATATGGTGAGTGAAGAGAACATAGGTGCTTAAATTTTCCTAAAGTCTTCAATGAAATGTCTATATTACCTTGCATGTCCTAGTAATATTTTAATTTTAGTTTGGTTCCTAGGTAGAAGAAACTATGAGATGAATTCAATATTTATAGGATCTATTATATCCCATCAGCTGAAATATGATGGCCTAGGACAATACATTGATCTACCATCATTAAAAAAATTCATGGTTCAAAGATAACTAATGTTATTCACACCTATTCAATAATTTTTCTATATTTTTTAAGGCTTCATCAAAAGATATACTATGCACACTAAATTCATCAATATATTCTTCTACACATTCATTGGTTAGGTTAAGGACTGATCTTTGGAAACTAGTTGGTGTAATACACAATCCAAAAGGAAAAAAATTGAATGCAAGTGTTCCCCAAGTACATGTGAATGTGATTTTATCTTGATCTTTAGGATATAATATTATTTTATTATACCAACTAAATCCTTTTAGGAAAGAAAAGTATTTTGTTTTCTAGGTAGATTGTCTAAGACTTGGTCAATGAAGGGCAATGAGAAATGGTCATTCATTGTTGCTTTGTTGAGCTCTCTATACTCTACATAGATCCTAATTTTCCATTATTTTTATGTATTATCACTAATGGAGAGACCCACTGACTATCTTAAATTGGGTATACAAATCCAACTTGTAGTAATTTTTCAATTTCAATTTTGAATGCATCTCTTAATCCTTCTTTGAGGTTATCTGATAGGTCTAAAGTTCTCTATAAAAATATGGTAAGTACATAAATTAGGATGAATCCATTTCATATAACTATACTCCCAAGCAAAGGCTTTTGTATGTGTTTTCAATATATCAAATACTTTTGTTTATTTATCATCAATCAACCAAATATTGATATTCAATAACTTTTCTTGTTGTATTATAATATATTTTGTGCCTAAATGGACTGAATTGAATTGCCTTAATTCACTCATTAGAGACTTTAATGGGAAAGTATGAGATTGTGACAATTGAAAATTTGTATCTTCCTTAAATGAATTTTCTCCTTCAAAAATGACTCCTATCAAGGGGCTCTTAAAGGCTATCAGAAAAGGTCTTTGGATACATTTTTCCTACTTTAATTACTCTATTGAATTTATGGTTGACTTGTGTTTTTATAATTTTCATCTCTAGAGTTGGTTTGATATATCTATAGAGATATTTTATTGTCCTCTAGAACTAGATTGGTGACCTCCAAATCTAGGCTACTCACCTTATCCAATTCTTATTCTAAGTCATTTCCATGATTTTTCACTATAACCATTTCTAAAGAAAAATGTTATTCTTATTGTGATCTAGTTAATCTACTGGCATATGATTAAAGGAATATGAGGATGTTTTGAAAGTGGATATAGGAAAATTTTATTAGTTTTTAACCGATTTGAGATAGTCATGTCTCTTGACCTTCAATCTATAAAGAGTGGCTACTATGACAAGTCATGGTCTTCCAAGAATCAATGGATATCCTAGTTTCTTGGTTTTTGGTTGGAGTATCATAAAGTCCACAGGGTATTTCCATGAATCCCATATAACTAAAACATAATCTACAACCCCTTATAATTTGCAAATTGATTAATCAACCATATGTAGTGCTATGAATGTTGGTTTTTTCCTAGATAGAGATAGTTATTTCAATGTATCAGAGGTCATAACATTGATGGAATCACCTAGATCAACAAATATATTAGGTATCTCTTTTTTTCCTATTTACATTGTAACGATATGACTCCCAAGATCCCATTTTTTTGATAAGATATTTTTCCTATTAAAAGGTCAACTAGATTACCATCTAATAACATGGTCTTGGGGAATGTATTTTTATTTCTTGAATTTTGGCACATAGTTCCTTAATGATTATGTTTAGTTTATGAATATATATTATGGATTGTAGTAGAGGGATCTCAATGTTTAACCATATTAATTATTAAATTAATTCATACTCAACCTTAGGTGAGGTTTATTTGAGTCTTTATAGAAACGGTATTGGTGAGGGACAATGGGAGGAATGTTCTCTTGAGGTTTTTCATTCCCCTCTGCTTGTTTACTAGGAATAAGTTATTTATTTTCATTGGGTAAACCTGTAATGATTTGTGGGGAAGGATTGGACAATGTTTTTTGTGATTGTAATTGGAAACTATTATAGTCTATAGCATTATGATTCCATCTTATTCCACATTATAGACATGAGTTCCTTGCCTATTATTATTTGGGTTAGCCAAAACTATGTAGGAAACTATGGTTGACTTGTTCATTTTTATTTTATTGGGGCATGTTGGAAGGACTAGGAAATAAGGCATATTGTTAAGGTGAGAATCATATTTATTGATTAAATGTTGGCTAAGGTTTCTATGGTTGTTGGTTGTGCTGAGATGTCCATATTTGTTGAGGTGTCCACTCCTGTGGAGAAAAAGCTTATGGTCCTCATTGTTATGGAGGTTGTGAAACAACCCATGTCATATCCCATGGATTGGTAGGATCCTTACAATCAAACTAAATTGAAATTTATTGTAGGTAAAGTTGTTCCCTTGTTTCTATGAGATATAATTGAACTCTTCCTCTGGTTGAGTATTTTACTTAAGATGATTCTTGAGGATAGTAAGTAGATTAAAATTTATGATGTCATGATCCTTGTGACAAAGACCACACATCTCTATTTTATTAAGAGGATAGTCATGAAAGCCATGCTTATCTCTATATCTTGGGAAATATATAGATACAAGTTTAGTAGAAAATTTATAGACAATAATTGGTCAGGGTATTATATTGATATACCCCTAAAATTAGGCAATATGGATGGGGAATCAAGGACATGTTTTTCATAGGTGCATTATCATCTAGGTCTAGCACAATAGGATAGGTAAAGGTTATCCTTGGGGGAAGATATCTATTTTGTGCATCCCTACCTAGTGGATTCAAGATGTTACCATTTTTTTCTCCCATGTCTATCCAATAGACATTATTAATGGTTTTCCTAGGTGGTGTAGACTCATATGAAAAGGATAGGAGTTTAATTTATTTGGAATCTAAAATTTGGCTTACAATGTCCTTAACATGGATTATTTTCTCTAAAAATATGCACCTAGTTCTAGGGAATAATCCCAAGATTCAGGGGATGATAATTTAGATTCTTCTTCAATAGTTTGTGGTTTTTCCTTGGTGGTTTGTAATTCTTTCCATAAGGATTATTTTTTTCCACTTTCAGCTTGTAAGTAGGTATTTATTTTGTCTTTTTGTGGGGGATTTTATCAATTAATCTTAGTTTTTAATCTCTATGTCTATTCATACATCTAAACTCCTATGTTTCCTTAAAGGGAAATATCAACTATCAAATTTGGCTATTTTACACCCTAATGACACTTATAAATTATACCTAAAAATGGTGCCAAAAATGATGAGGGTTGTTGTGTCCTCTTCATTTAATAAACTAAATTCATCTGATGTCATATCAATCTGGGTAATGTCCAAAGGCTATTTATAAGAGGGTATGGAAATATTTAGATAACAATATTTTCTAATGGAAATAAATTGATTGAATCAACTAACATAAAAGCTTTGAATTCAATGTTGAAAATCAAGTTACACTTTAATCTAATTTTATTGAAAGTAAATCACACTTTGAAGAATTAGAAATTGTTTGTACTTGAAATCACACTTTTAATCTAAGTAATTGAAATGAAAATCACTCTTACTTAAATGGAAATTATTGGAATTGAAATTTTAACTAAATTAAATTAATTTTTAAAAATCATGATAAAATTTGAATGGAATTTCTAAAAATAATGATTATTAAAAATACACACACTCTATTACAGGTTAACAACAATAATATTTTGAATACTATTTTCAACATATACTACTGAAAACACACTTGCAAAATATAATTAATGTATAAATACAAAATTAATCCTTCTTCCTTAGATTAAGTGGGTCCTTGCTCCACCTTGGAATGGGGATGGAAACAGTTATGGAACTATCAAAATATTCATCTTTAAATTATTATTAATGTCAAAGTAAGTTACATAAATATGAATAAAATAATATTATTTTACCACATCAATTATCTCAAAATAAACCTCTATTCCACTCTACACACTTCTAAAAATATGTTTTATTTAGACTATGACATTTTCAATAACTTCCAAAATATATTTTTATTATAAAACTTAACAATCTAAAAACCTTAACCAATATATTTTTATTAAAAACAAGCATCCTTCCCACTTTTCTAAGATAAAATAGTGGAAATGTTAGATATCTGATATTTTAAAATCTTTTATTTTTATGATATAAGTCAAATACAATATTTTGGTACATTATTATAATAGTTATAACCACTTACACATGTTCTAGTAACAACAAAGCTCAAAGTATTCACAATCACTTTTTAAAGGAACTATGAATACCTTGATTATATATAAAAATATATGTTTTTATAAATTTAATTTTTAGCATACAATAATACTTTCTAAAAATAGATCATGAAATTATGGAATGGGTCCTCTATCTTTGCAATAGGGGTATTGGATTTTTAGAAAATTTTGGATCCAAACTGATAACTTCTAAAGCTAAACTTGCAAATTTTAGAGCTAAGTTGATGATATCTAGAGCCAGTTGGTAACCTTCAGATCCATGCTAGTGACCTTTAGAGCTAGACTGGTGACCTACTAAGCCAGATCGGTTACCTTTGAAGTAAAACCAAAAGCTAAGGAAAAATACCCTATGGTACTTTGGTGCATCTTTAAAACTACTCCCTAGTATATAAATTGGATGCCCAAAACATATTTATTTGGTTTCAACACCTCATCTTGACCTATAAATTCAAAACTAACATTTTTATCCACATATATGTTAAAAATTAGTTGAAACAATGAGTAGTAAGTAATTTCAAATCATAACTAAGATAAATATCCCATATTTGACTTTAAATAAATTAAGTCCTGATATTAGCATCTAAATCCACCTTAAATAAGGTTAGATGAGGAAAAAATAATGTTATTACTTGGTTATGATGAGTCACTTATGAAATCATCAACCATAAATTGGTTTCTCTTATTTCTAATCTAGAAAACCATGAACATGAGTTCTTCTTATTACAAGTATTAAGATTCAAATCCAAGTTAGTGCTAATAAAATTAAAATAATTAAACTTTTCATATTTTCATAGTCATATACTTAATCTTATGTATTATCATGTTTCTTAGCAATTATAATATATTTACAGTCAGTATCTCTAATGGAAAATTATTCAGTGGGCATTAAATAAAATTTTATACCATTTAAAAATGCTTCAGTCCAAGCAAATATGTTAGGATTTATCAATCAAAAGGGATTTTATACTAAATTTTTGAAAGTGTACACTTGGATGCTACAAATTTTATAAATTTCACTCAAGATTATAAAATTAGTTGACCTGCTACTAACTTGCCAATAATATCAAATTTGGAAGCTTCAATTGTGAATGAAGTGTGAGGGTCAAATTCATTAATTGCATAAAAATAATGTAATCTATGTTACAAACATAAAATTTTAGATGTATTTGAGTGCTAACATTATTTAATGGAGTGCATAACCTTTATCTCTCATTGATTGATTCTTAATGTTTAGTTAGGCCAACCTAATTAAGATGAAAGGGTTTGATCCTTACTAATTACATATATAAATATGGATGAGCAAGGCTCTACCAAATCATCATAAGTTTTAATATTGAATTTAATTTATTATTTATTCTAAATAATGAAGGTCTCCCCCTCTAAGTGGATTATATCTTAGCATTTATGAAGTTATCATAAAGAAGTAACATAACAAGTGGTATTCGAGCATCAATTTTGGAAAAAAATATAATTCAACTATCTCACAAATCATTACAAATTTTTAAAATATGTTTTTAGGGTAGTTGGGATCTTTGACAAGGAAGATGCAATTTGAATTCCATATTTATATGATTATTTTTCTTGATTTGTTATCATATTATGGATTTTCAAAAATTCGCTTCACATGATGCAATTTTCATAATTTTTTCTAGTTTATTTATATTTTTTGAAATATCATAAAATTTTACATAGGAGTTATTCTTTGTATTTTTAGCTTTGAGGTAATCCACATTCTTAAATTAATTACACAATAGTTACCAATGATGGAAATTTTGATTCTGATACAACACATGTTATAATTGTTTATGGTTACCACTCACTCTAGATTATTTCCTCCCCAGATTGAGAAAAAATATAAAGATAAAAATAAAACCAAATGAATAGCCATGCCTTTTAGACCAGATGCATTTTTCTCAACTACTACTCCTTATGATTCCCTTTATTATCCACCACTTAAAATCAATGGTAACTTTCCTATGGGATGTGAAGTGGTGATCATTTAATCCAAGATAATTTGTTTTCCCATTTTACAACATCAATGAATTAGGGTTTAAGTAGGTGCAGATATGATATAGTCTTTAAACTAAAGTATTTTATTAATGAGCCTCCTACAACCACTCATACGCAATTAAACCACCTTAGTGGGTAGAATAAACTAAACAAAGGGGAACCATTTTAAATCCCAAAGTTGAACTTACTAAATATGGACACTACAAGTTTGATGGTATGGATGTAACCTATTGGATAAGTCGCATGGAAAAATATTTTAAGTTTAAAAATATATCAAAGAAAGAAATTGTTTACATAACTTCACTACATATAGAATATGAACCTAATCAGTGGTACTAGTGGATGATGAGTGGAAAGAAAGGGTAGGTGTTTAGTTGGGATGAATTTACTAAGGACATAATAGTCTAGTCCAAGTAGCCATGGAAGGGAAGTTATTTCACCCAATTAAATTATTTGAATCAAACATGATATGTAGTTGAATACAATGATGAGCATATGATATTGGAAATAGAGATTCCAAATGCAACACTTTATCATATATTATGATTTTAAATCAATGGAATAAATGATTGAATTAATAATGATGTTAAATTTTTAGAACCATGTACAAGTAGAAAAGTTATATAAGGAGCACTACATATTGAACAACAAAACTCTTCTAACAAGAGATTCGTGGAGGTTAAACTACAAATGGAGAGATACAAATGTGAATAATATGTTAATAGAAATGTGGCCAACTCTTTTAACCCTTTAAATAATTAGTAGTCTCTCTCCTCAAAAAGAGGTAGATAAAATATAAAAAATCATAGTTAGCATTGGGATAATAAATGCTTTAAAGGTAATAAATGTACTAGTGGCAATAAAATACTAATGGTTATTGATAATAAGGTTTTCAATGAGGAAATATTGGATACTGAAGAACCAAAAATATAACATAAGCATGAAAATTATGAGGTGAAAGAAATACCTACTATATTTCTACATGCATTAAATGGGATAAACACACCATAAACACTAAAAGTGTTTGGTTATATTAATAATAAGAAGGTGATAATTTTGTTTGATATAGGGAGTTCCCATAACTCCATTGATAAAACATATCTAATGGGCTTAACTAATTTGTGTATATTATTTCTAATTTTAAATTCATGATTTTTGATGGGAAACAACTCTCTTGTGGTGATAAGTTTCATCATATCAAACTCTCAATGGGGGACTATCGACTATATTTATAAATGTTGGCCATCCCATTTATGGGAGCACATATAGTTTTTAGAGTGAAATAGCTTAAATAGTTGGGAACAATGTATTTAAAATTTTAATATGTATGAATGGTATTTCAGTATGAATGGAGAAAATTATAAACTCAATAGGATGCAATCACTTCCAAGCCAAATTATTAGCTCTCATGGAGAAATTTATTTATAAAGGATCTAAAGACATAGTGGCACAACTAAATTTATTATAAGCACATGATGTATAAAATCAATATCTACAAAATCTTCAAGAGATTATTTTTCACCTTCAATAAGTCTTTTAGGAACCAAAGGGCCTACCTCTAGTCAAAGATCATGATCATGAAGTTGAATTGAGTCCAAAAAGTATTTCTCCTAACATCAAACCTTACTCTACCCCTATAAACATAGTTTATAAATTGAAAAAGTGGTCAACAAATTATAGAATCATGAAATGCTCATCCCAAAAATGTGTGTATTCATTTCTAGTCGTTATGATTAAAAAAATATGAGTCATAGATAATCTTCCCAAACTACAGAGAACTCAATAAGATCACTCTCAATGTAAGTTTCCTATTCCTATCATTGATGAATGGAATGGTTTTGTTTTATGTAATAAGTTAGATTTTCCTTTGGAGTATCATCTAATCTGATTAAATGAGGATGATGTACATAAACCTACATTCAGGACGTATGAAGGTCACTATGAGTTCTTTTTGGTGCCATTCCATCTCACTAATGCTCCATATACTTTTCTTGGCCTCATAAATATAGTTTTTCACCTAATTTAAAAAAAAATTATGTTAGTGTTATTTTATGAAATCTTAGTCTTCATTAAAACATGGGAATAACATTTGTAACATGTAGAGAAGATATTACATTTATATGAATATAATCAAGTTGTGCAAAAAAATCCAAATGTTCCTTTAGGGTGAAGGAACTAGAATACTTAGGAAATGTGGTGTCATGTGAAGGTTTTAAAGTGGAACCTAATATTATTATAGCTATCAAATATTAGCCATCACCTAAAAATATAATATGGGCCTAGAAGGCTATTACATAAGATTTATTTGAAACTATGCTCGCATAATGGCATAGTTAACAACATTATTGAAGAAGGATTATTTTTCATGGTTAGATTTATCCACCCAAGCATTCTAACAACTAAAAGAAACTCTTACTTCCAACCTTGTGCTAGTTACCCTAAAATGTTATAAAACATATATGGTAGAGTGTAATGCTTTAGTGTATTGCATTGAGGTATTATTAATGCAATAAGTGCATCCCTAAACATTTGAGAGTCAAAACCTCAAAGGAAAGAACTTGTTAAGACACACATGAGAAATAAATGTTAGCAATCATTTGTGTAGTCAAATAGTGGCCATAATATCTCATGGGAAGGCATTTAAAAGTCAAGATATATCATGAGAGTCTAAATTGTTTTTTGGAGAAAAATAGTATTTGTTTAGTGTAGAATAGGGCTAATAAAATCACAGAGTATATCTATTGGACATGTGTGTTATTTGAACTCATTTTATCTTTTATATAATATTTTTTATGTATTTGACCTATTTAAACATAATAGCAGTATAGATTATAGAATGTGAAGATTGACTCCTTTTAGGCATATCAAAAGGTTGGAATATAAAGAGACAATATTGGGTAAAACTCTATATATAGTGCTCTATTATATTTGTATATGGTTATAATATGATATAGATTAATAATTTTTTTTCTAAAATGGTTTTCCTATGTATATTTTATGATTATTCTATGCATAGTTAGTACTATGTTTGCTTTAATCTATTAATTATATGAGTTTATGTCGTCTATTAAGATTCTAATATACCTGTGTTTATTTTTGTATCTATTTCTTTGGTCTGGTTAATTAATATATTTAGTCTAAATATGATATCAACATTTTACTTTGTTACTCCATGTGTAATCTATCCCTAAATTAACATGTTCTAAAGGGTTTTTAGGAACCTCTACTAACAATGGTGTGATGAGCATGAAACTTTGTTGAAACATGTTGAGATAATTTCCAAGACAAAGATATATAAAGAGATGGATCGATGAAACAATTAAAAAAAAAATTGAATAGGAAGCAAGAAGAATAAGAAAAACTATGAAATAAATTATTAAGGAGCATATCTACAATGAAATCTATGAAATCTTTTGGTGTGAATTACTTGAGCTTTTAGTTGCTTGGTTATCCATATTGGAGTATTATTATTTTTAGCCATGAAAGACACAACTCATAACCTATTTGGAGGAAAAGATATAAAACATGTGAAACTTAGACATTGATTAGACTCATGCAATATACTACTAGATCAATACTACCATTGATGAGTATATCACTAAATTTTGTGTACAAGGCTATTTAGATTTTGAAGTTGTGTAGGACCAATTTTTCAAAGGAATCCACAAGAAGTTCCTTCAGTGACTACCTACTCTAATTAAGATGTTGGATGTGGAAAAAGCCATGATGATTACTCTTACCGACATGTATTAGTTACTTCAGGTTTTATTAGGATGTGTGTGATGTAGGATTGAATGATGTAGAGTTGAGTAGAGAAAATTGAACCTGAACCCAAAATATGGAGGATAAAAAGAGCAAAAGTTAAAATAAGATTATGAGATTGGAAATAAAACTACGATAATAGAAAAAATGGAAAAAATCAAATAATCTAAACTTCACTATGAGTATGAGTAGGAATAAGGTATAATATGTTGAAGACATGGAAGCCCTGAGAGAGGCTTCACAAAGTGCAAGAACTAGAGTAGATGTATAACATGAAATAAAAGGGCCTGAGGAGGAGGAATATAGATTTGTGAGTAGAAAGGATATGGAGTAGAGTGAAGAATAAGAATAAAGTAGAATAAAAGTATAGTAGTTAAAAGATAAGAGTAGTTCACAGTTAAGAGGAAAAGTGTTTGAAGCAATGAAAGAATATTCATAAGAAGAGATTTTGCAGAAGATAAGAAGTATTATAGGTTTAGTAACATAGTTAGATAAAGCCAAGGACAAAGATCATTAATTTCTTGAGTATGCATCCCCTAGCCCAATTTTTATTTAGTAAAAATGATGAGTGTAAAGGAAGGGAAGGGGATAAGTTGGTTTGAGTCATTTATAGATAAGTTTGGAAAACTTAGTGTAGAGACAAAGAAGTCCATAGATAAGAAGAGGTTGGTAGAGGTTGGATTTTATTTTGAGGATAGTTTTATAACACCAATAATAAGTGTGTAGAAGCCTATAGTCACACTGACTAGTGCGCATCAACCTATAGTCACACTCTCTAGTGTGCATTATCTGGTATTAGCCATTATAAGTATACAAAATATACAATTCAATCTAGGCACATTTGTTGTGTTGATATAATATGAGGGGTCTATAGATATTGAGTAGTATTTATTAACCTATGACATGAAATGGTAGGTTAGGAGAATAACTTATGATGATGTAAAGAAGTGTGAGATCATAGGATCTTTAGTATGTTATACTTTGGAATTCACTTTCAAGAGAGGTTAGTGTTCTAGATCTCCAATAAGTTAAATAAAAGTTAGTGGTAGAATTTAAAATGAAAAAGTGTGTAAGCCAAATTATTCATGACCTGAAGGAGATCTAGCATCAAAGTGGAAAATCTATGTGCGACTATGATCATATATTCTTAGAAGTGATGAATAAAATTGATTTAAACATGGAGGATAAGGATAAAACTACCTTATTTAAAGAAGGATTGTGATCAAGAATCAAATTTCCTATTACACAGTCTCAATTCTTAGTGAAGGTTGATGCTCGATCAACTACCCTATAAGTAGAGTAAATTGAAGATTATGGATATGCTCCAATAATTAGATACAAATTAGAAGCAAATATAGATGTTTTCATGAAGAGGATATATGTGATGCATGAAAGTGATAAACCTAAACACAGATTATGGTGCATAGAGTGTGGAAGAGAAGGACATCATATGAATGATTGTCCTAAACTCAAGTCATAATTCAATAAACTCTATAGAGTAGTATGGAATGAAACTAAAAAAAGTCATCTACTACAATATTACATTCAAAAATCTTAGAGTTTTTACTATAGATTTTGTAAATCAAATAACCATGATGAAAATAATTATCAAGCCTTGTAGTAATTAAAGGAAGATATTACATAGAATGTCTTCGTAGTTGTAGCATAATAGTTACTAGTGAAGCAAGTACTCTCAAGATTAGAGATAGAAATGATGAGTGCATCACAAGGTATTTCTAGATGGATACCTTCATCACCTCACTATCAATATCAACCCTAGGGTTTGGTTGGATGGACACCATTATTGCCACAATACTAGTATCAATCTTCATGGAATATTATGAGCCCACAACAAAAATGATCAAATTGGGCTCCCACATCACCTCAACATTAGTACAACATATACAATTCATAGAAATAGTAACAAGGAGGATATTTTGGATAGTAGTCACACGATTGGGGATATTAGCATAATAGAGGAGGATATAAAGGATAATACATAGGGGAATACTAAGGGGTATATCAGGTGGTTGCATCAAATGTAATTGACTAGATCGCCAACCCATCCAATGTCATTTATGTGGTGATTATAATAATTTTTCATGAAATTATCCCACTAACCCTTAGAGATAGGTATATTGCATGTATTTTAGAGTGGAAAGACAACATCAAATGGAAGACTACCCAGTATTGGATAATAAAATAAAATAAAATCTTGTGCACAATGTGAACATGGTTAATGTGTAACCTAAATAAAATGCATCTATGTAAGTAGTTACTAAACAATAGTACATAGAACAAGGACTGCCTACATTAAAAATGCTACATGATTAAGGAATCATAAAGGTACAATGGAATAAATATATTGACCCTATGATAGAGAAGGGATTTATGTATCAAGTTACATAGGTCCTTCAAGACATACAATAGTAGAGTACATCATAAAGAGATGTCATTGCCATTAATGCATACATGTATGGGAAAATTGTGTGGATTGTGAAGTAGGAAGGTGTTATGGCAACACTAACAAATTTATTACAATTACTCATCACTTTATGTAATGAAGATATCTCCAAGAAAATTAAAAATCTCTTGAATAATAGTTTAGAATGTGTATAGAGAGGACAATAGCATACCCACAAGGTGATATGGTATGTTAAAATTAAGAAACCATGGGATGTGAATTCATGAAAGGACATTGAACTCATAGGATATGAAATACCTAATGAAGTATTTAACTTCAAGAATACTATTAATATGATTTTGATATCTACATGAGAGTATATTGGTAGGCCACACTTGAGCTATAGTCCTATCACCCTTAGTCTTGTAGACTACGAGAGGGTAGAACCAATTAGTCACCTCAAAGATGTAGTGATTAGAGTTATTGAGCTAAGTCTATGAGATGATTTTTAATTCATTGACATGAAAAAAACTAAGACCAATTAATCCACCTTTCTTGGTAATAAATAGGCTTATGATCATAAAATGACTATTAATATAGTGCGTAATAAACTATAGGCTCATCAAGGAGACAAGATAGTTGTCATCCTTTTGAATAAATTGGAGCATAATCCCTATATGATTCCAAAGGAACCAGAGTCATCATATACCTACGATGATAAAAATTTGTTCAAAATAGGCACATATACATAGAGAAATGCCTTGTGAACTACAAAATGTCAATTTTTAAACCTACATTTGGAGCAAAGCATACAAATTTAGACAATAAAATAACCACTTTATAAGTTAGTAATAACAAAATCTCTAACTCCCCTATTTCAACTTCAAAGTTGTACCTCTCCATCAATGTGATTTGCTACTAAGTCAGAGGTATATTTACTATATAATACAAGTATAAAAATAATGGATTATACATAACCTACTCCATAGAGTGTCTTACCATAGGAAACAATATCTTCAATAAGTGTTGACTAAAACACTAATATGTTGAATTGGGTTAGGGGAGATCATGAGAAATGACCTCTGCACATGTTTTTGACCATTTAACATCAATTACCTCAATAATTTTTGATAGAGTATCTTAATCCATTCATCTTAAGGTTGGTAAACCATGTGTCCGATGTGGATCAAAGAGTTAGGGTATTCAACTTTGTGTTGAAAGTAATTGTTATGACTTGGTGGGTAGTGCATAGATAACAAGAGATATATTTGGAAGAAGCATGTGAATTTTTGTGCACATGATTTTAGTTACCACCTATTTTGAAATCAAAATAGCTATTATTTCAAGAAGGTAAATATCCCAAGCTACACATTCGTAAGTTTGTAGATATATTGCCTACATCAAGAGTTGAGCCGATTTTCAATCACATGTTAAAACCATTCCCAACTTCCTAATATATGCATCAAGAGCATAGGAGATAGACCAAACATTGGGCAAAAGTGTAGCAAGACTTTATTCAAACTTTTTTATTTGAGGATGATAATCCATTAGTGCACAATGCATTGCAAAAATTGAAAATATTTCTATGTTATAGCTAAGCAAAAGATTTGAGAGATACAACAAAGTCATCATCACAGTAGGAAGCATCTCAAGTTTTGATTCTTATGATTCATAATTATAAGGCAAATAAACAAGAATAGAATATTATTAAGCCCTATAATATAATTGCAAATGAGTTAGCATAATTTAGTGATAGTGATGGAGAACTAGATTTAGAAGGCTTATTTATAATAAATAAAGAAGCCAAACCAACAATTTCCCAAAGCAAAAAATAAGTTGAAGAGTAAATACCACACAATGTAAATATTCAATAATGAGAAGGGGAACACACTCTACAAGAGGATCTACCTAGTGGATCAAATAAAGTATATCAAAAACCACTGAAAAATATTGAAGAAAATATTAGAATAGAGTTTGTACCCAAACTTGTGACTATGGGATATTTTTGAGGGTAAAATAAGATCTTGGAGGCATTACAGCTACTAAGAGACTATCAATATCTTTTCCCAACCAATTTATCAGAAGAAAAAGTTGTAGATCCATCATTGGGGGAGATGCACATAGAATTGAAATATTTCACTATACCTATTAAAAATCACCCATATAGACTAAATCCCAATATGAAGATAAAATTAAAGGCTAAATTGGATAAAAAACAAGAAGCAGGGATCATTTATCTAGCTAAAAAGTTAGATTAGGTGAGTTCTATAATTGTGCAAATAAAGAAGTCCAAGGAGATTCAAGTTTATGGGGACTACTACACACTAAATGATTCCTACATCAATGATCCATTTACAATAATATTCATAAATGAAGTTCTTGAGTTAGTTATAAGTCATGAGCTATACTCATTCACATATGGATTTAGTAGATACCATCAAATTCTAATCATAAAAGAAGACCAAGATAAAAAAAACCTTTGAAATAGAATGGGGTTCATTTGCTTATAAGTTAATGCCCTTTGGTATTAAAAATGTACCTAAAATTTTCTCTAGGGTTGTGGTAACTACATTTAAATATTTCATTCATGACTTTTTAGAAGTATATTTTGATGATTGGGTTGTCTTCTCCTTATTTAAAGAGAATCTGTTGAAACTATGATTAGTGCTAGAACAATGCCAAACCCTATGCATTGCTTTAAATATAAATAAGTTCTTGTTTTTCAAATATTTTGGTGTTATTTTAGACCAAATAATATGTAGTGATGGCATCTTGATTAACCAAATTAATATTGAATTAATAGTGGGGATGCCAGCCCCAACTAGCTCTACAAAAGTGTGCACCTCTCTAGGTCATATAGGATATTATAAAAAATTCATCAAAGGATATGTAACCATATCTACATTGATGGAAAAGTTATTGAGTTAAGATAAAAAGTTTGAGTGGACATCAAAATTTAAAATAACATTTATTGATCCCAAATAAAGGTTAGTAGCAATGCCTATTTTAGTTTTTCCTACCTGGAAGAAGTTATTCCATGTACATGTGAAAGTTTTTGTTATTGTAGTAAGAGTCATATTAGTGCATATAGGGGATGGTGGGTTAGATCATCCCATACACTTTTTTAGTAGGAAACAATAAATAATAGATAAAAACTATAAGACTATAGAAAGAGAGGCCTTAGCTATGGTGTTTTACTTTTAAAAAATTAGACATTATCTAGTGGCCACACCATTTGAGCTTTTCATACACCACCATTAAGATACCTAGTTAACAAGATAATGTTAGGAGGATAGATCTTTAGGTGGATAATTTTATTTCAATAATTTAAATTTTGAATTAATGTGAATCCAGGTCAATAAAATGTGAAACAAGATCATCTGAGTAGGCTCCAAAATGGGGAAAAAGTGGAGGAAATATATGATGAATCTCTAGATGTGCACTTGTTTAGAGCTACTATGATTCTTGACAACATGAAATATATTACCAATTTCCTTAAATAAGGAACATTTCCTATGCAATATATTAAAAGGGATAAAAATCAAATGGTCACATGAGTCATTCGTTATAGTCTCATTAATGGATTTATGTATAAAATTGGAAAGGATGATGTGTTGCACATAGTAGATTTAGAACATGAGTGACCGTAGCTTCTTCATGAATCACATTAGGTAGTCTTATGAGGTCATTTCATAGGATAATATATTATGAGGAAGATACTTTAGAGTGATATATAGTGGTTGAATTTATTTTAGGATGCACACAGGGTGGCTAAACATTGTGATGTTTTTTAGAGAATGGGAAAACCCAGTCAATGAGATGAGATGCCATTGCTCCCAATCCTAGTATAAAAACCATTTGAACAATGTGGAATTGAATCTTAAGGACCTATAACTCCCTAAGCAAATTTGGTCATGTGCGATATATCATTACTACAACTAACTATTTTTAAAAATGGGTGGAAATTGCTATGACACCAAGTTTCTGTGCAAAAGATGTTGATAAATTCTTGTATGATAATATCATAACAAGGTTTTGATGTTGAATAAATTTAGTTAGTAATATAGGTATTCAATTACTAAATAACACATTCAAGACTCTCACAAAAGAGTTTCTGATATTGTACCATAAGACCATGGCTTAACATCCATGAGAAAATGGACAATCAAAAACTTCGAATAAAGTATTGGGTAAAATGTGGATGAAAATATGCAATGTTTAAAGGAATGATTGGGAGAATCACATTCCTATGATTCTTTGGGCATAAAATACAAAGTAAAAATGTACCATAGCCTTCACTCCCTTTCAGCTTATTTATGTTCTTGAATCCTTTATGCCTAGAGTATATTATTCCTAGTCTACATATTATAATGATTATGAGATTGGGTTATCAAGACTCTGTGAAAAAAATATTAATGGATTTGGTCAAAATGGAGGAAAATAAATAAAGGGCATATTATACATAGGAGATCAACAAGTTAATACAAAAATTATGGCATGATCACAACTTATGATCTAAGGAATTCTATTATGAAAAAGCAATATTACTCTATGATAGCATATTTAAAGATTTTTTGGGAAAGCTACGCATTAGATGGAAAATACCTTATATTATACACAATGTTTCACAATAGGGTATAATTATTTTAAAATATTTCTAGGGAACCATTTTTCCAAGGTGTATTTATGGATATAGGCTTAAGTTGTATAGCCAATAATTTCTATCATACATCATTGTAAATGAAAGATGGTGTTGATTGGTAACACATAGTTAGGAAATTTCTTTAGTGTTTTTTTGTTTTTTGTTGCTTTTATTTAGGTTTAGTGTGTTTAAATAGTGTTATCCTTGGATCAAAATGCATCATAATGAATTTGGAATAGTCAACATCATAGTCTATGATTGATAGGTAGAGTCAGCCTAGAAGGAAGACAACTAACAACTAGAACATGGTGGTTGAAAATTAAGTCTAGAAATGAGGTGCTAACAAGACAAGTATGGAAAAAGGATGGTGAGTGGTCATTTAGAACCATTAATGACAATGTACTTAGGAGATTTCATACTTATTAAATTAGATCATATGGTAAAATGATATGATGGCCCATAAAATAAATTGGATAAATGAAAGGATGATGAATCACATAACCTACCTACCAATGGTTAGATCAAATAACCTAAAAAAATAATAATAACCATCATGTCAAAAAATACATGGTTGATATAAATATTAGAGATACACTTGTGAACAACCAAGTCAAAGAAATTAAACTCGATGACTTGATGGATTTGGATGGTAAATGTTATATAATAGATGGCATGGACAATAAACTGACATTACACACTCTTGCAACCAAGCAAACTTTATGATCTACTTTCAAAACACCTTCTTATGCATAGATTTCATACTAAATCTAAAGTAAGCAAAGTAAGTGTCTAATGCAATCCACAATAACAACCATGGAGAGAGCAAAACTAATGATCCACTTACAAATGTGAAAAAGTAAGAAATGGGGATAGTCTTATGCCTAAGTTAAACTAAGAATCATGGTCCATACACCTTCAATTTCATTTTTGTAGTGAAATCTACTCTATTTTCCCAAGATCCTCAGAAATCAACATAGGTAAGGGAATTGTCACTTTAACATCCATCACAAGGTTCAGATGTTGAATGATGGATCAAATTGCCTAATTTTAACCAACTAGATGAGGTAATGTTGACCTTATTAAGTAGGTACAATAGAGGCACAATTCACTTGTCACAAGATGTGACCATATTCATCAACCTTGAGAGTATGGTGAGAGCAAAAAAGCTTATGGTGTTCTTTAAATATATCCTACCATACAAATCGATAACTCCACCAATCCACTCTGACACTAGGGAGAAATAAACAATAATGGTAGGCAAGGGAATCCCTATTAATTTTATGGACAATTATTTAGTTCATATCCTTACTGAATACATCACTAAAATATTTTGGAAAATAATAAAGTAATTAAATCAATCAATAAAAGGAGTGGTAGGCATTATGTATTGCATGATATGCCTCCATGAGTATTTTAATTGACCTAAGTTTTTAGCCTCTGAGCTAACAATGAACAAAGAGAAGATTCTCGTTGGCACTACACAAGCATTCTAGTACCAATTTTTGGTACTTATACTTTGTTTCACATAATTTAAATCATTATAAATCATATTAAATACTACTCCATATTTTTGGTCTACTACTGCATTCACCAACATTATGTGGATAAAAACAAGGCAAAACTATGATCAATTAGGGAAGTTCAACATGTGATGGATGGAAATCCAATCCGTGATAAAATCATACCAAAGGGTACCCCAAGATGTGATTTTATATCTAGGGAAACATGTGTCAGTGACCAAATTGCATAATGGCATACAAATCACGGTGCATGAATTTCCCAAAGTAATAACAACATAACTACCATTCTTAATTTATATGTTAGATGCAAAAGCAAAAGTGTTTAGATAGAAATACCTTGTATTTAGGTTGGTATAGCCTTTAAGTTCCATACCCTCAGGTATAGATAAACCAATTCAACCATAATCAAAACCTCAATCATATCCATAAATACAACCACAAGTAACATTGTAATTAATAACAACTCTAACATAGGTGGAAAAGGGAAAGTGAAAGGCACCAACATGATGACCTTCACTATCACTGCTAAAAAAGAGGGCATGAAACACAAAATCATGGCTTGATAATAAATGTATTCCAAATATTACATCAAAATGTGACTTGGTAAAGCTTAGAGTTAGAAATAAGGAAGTTTTATAATCCATGCTCACAGACATCAACAACAAGGCTTACAAGCAGGAGGAGGAGAAAGAAATTTTCATTTGGAAAATGGTGTGCACCTACTAGGTGTAGAATTAGGTAAGGAAATACCTATGGGTGGACATTACCCAACCTCTTTATTCTATCATTTTTTATATTATAGTTGAAGAAGCATCAAAACAATGATTTTAGGCCCAGCTATTTCAAAATTATCTAGCTACAGGATCCTCTATTATGGAAGAAGAACCACTAACACAAGAAATCCCAACACCACCTTTATTATGCATACCATGGATGCATGATATAGATATAACATATTAAACCATTAAAGATATAATGGTGCCTTTTATATAACTAGTTGAATAAATTGGTGCACAATAAGAACATGAGGTGCAACCACAACCATAGACACAAACTGTGAAGAGGCAAAATAAGAGACTCACACCACCTCCACCCTATAGAATTAAGATAGCTACACAATGGGGTAATATATTGGAATATTTTGAGTCATTCACAATAATGGAATCATCTACTTCCATAGATACATGTGAAGAAAATATCTTACCATAGTTAGAGCCATAACACAAATCTACATAGGAATAATAGGATCCATTTGAAGCACAAAAGGAGGCTACAAGGAAGAAGAATGAAGTTAATAAGAAGAGGAAGCAAGAGACAAAGTAAAAGACTACATAGGAATAATATTAATACAGATAATAGGATGTGGAGGACAAGTATAGGAAGAAATTTGAAGAAGTAGAGGCTCAAAAATAAAGAGTTGAATAAGCAGAGGCTAAAAATAAGAAATCTAAATAAGTAGAGGTTCAAAAGAAGAGATTTGATGAAGTAGAGGCCAAGAAGAAATGAAAATAAGAAGTTGAAAAGTAATAAAAATAAGTGTAGGTTACACAAAAGAAGAAAAAAGCAATGGAAATTATGAAAGCTCAAGTAGAGTAAAAGGCTAAGCAAGAAGCTATAGAGAAGGAAGATGAAGCCAAATCCAAGGCTATAGTATAATATAAGGGTAAAGATGAAGTGGATGCTAAAGATAAATTTGATACTAAATCCAAGTCTAAGGTTGAAGCCAAAGCTAAAGCAAAGAATGAGGTAGAATAACAAGCCAAGAAATAAGTACTAAAAGTAGTGCAACTGGCACTTACCACACAAAGAGGTGTGTAGGAGGCTTCTCAATATACACCACAAATAACAAGCCAGTGGCTATAGTATTTTCCCACATCATCCACCTAATACACAACCTTTTCACTACCACTGGCATAATTCATGATGATCCCTAAAAAACTATTGAAACATCCATGGATTTGACTACAACTTTATAAGAAACATCTTTAGATGTTTCTTAGTTGTCATTAACCAAGAAAACCAAAGGTGTAGCTTCATTCCAATATTTAACTACATATAATTATTTAGCCTTAGAATAGGAATTCCTGAAACTATAAGAGGATAATACATAATTGATCCATTGACACTAGCTTCCCTACACTGGTGACCCAAGTCTCAAGCAACTAGTATTATCTGAAGACAATCAATTCTCATATTTGTTGGTACAATTCATGAAGAATTGGCTAGTTTCACAAAAGATACAAATGCTTCACACATAAGGGTAAAATATCAAGGTGGAAATAGAGTCCATCTACAAGTTATTGGAGGAGTATGAATAGGTGTTGGACATTGTTGTGATGCAAGCCAAGGAGATAACATGAGGTATCCTTAATTGGAAGTAGAAAATGAAAAACTCTTTGGTCGTAGCTAATCTATAGTTTAACACATTAGATAAAGCAAAAGCTATCATGGAGGATCATAGGCTAATTTTGAAATAATGAGTGGTGTATTCAAGTAATTACTGGATTTAAGTGATGCAGATGAAAAAATTATAGACCTAACACAATGAGACTTTGTGAAACTCATTTTCAAGCATCTGGACATAAAGGCATGTAGATAGGTTGGATGAACTATCTCATAAGACATTCAGGTTAAAATATTAAATGATAAGGCAATCATCACCATCACCGATGATGAAGACATTCATAACCAAATGGTTATTCAAGTCTTATTATGCATATTGATAACTATAGTGTGGGAAATGAGGATTGATTAGAAGATGTTAAAGTAATATTTATCCCATTTTGACATCACCATTGTACAAATTGTTGATAAACCATAATGCATACCCCCATAATACTTATAACAAGTACTTCACTAGAATAAGAGTGCCATAAGTTCATAACTAGCTCTCCAAAAAACATAATATCCTCCACCAGTAGTTTTTATAGGATCAAGTATTTCATCCACTCATCCAATAGGTCCTTCATCACAATAAAGTACTATGTAGCCAACATAGAGTATGTTTCTACCTACACAAAAGGTAATGCATAGTTCCCATTTTGTAATTTTAATAACTATTACACATAATTTTGTAGGATAACCTTAAACATTTGGAGTGGGGCCAGGTTGGTTGAAAACCCATAAAGGGTGGACACCTGGTTAAGCTAGTCTATTGAAACCTTGAAAGGGTGGTATTCTAGTATGCTACTTAGTTGAAAACCTGAAAGGGAAGTTAATTAGTGAATAAAGGGTGAAAATTGGTAAATGACACATAAAGTGATAAATCTAACTCTTATTTGGTTCAAATCCTTATCTCAAGCTTTAGATCAGGATCCTATGTTATGACTTTGTCTCAGGACAATACCAATGTTTAAGTCTGGGAAAGTGTTGAGTGTAGAAAAGGGATAATAGAATCATAGAGTATATCTATTGGAAACGTGTGTGATTTTCACTCATTTTATCTTTTATATAATCTTTTTGTATGTATTTGACCTATGTAAGCATAATGATAGACAACAAAATGTGAAGAGTCACTCCTTTTGGGCATATCAAAAGGATAAAATATGAAGAGATGATATCAGTAAAACTCTATAAATAACACTCAATTATATTTGTATATGGTTTTAATGTGATATATATTAATACATATTGTTCAAAAATGGTTTTCCTATGTATCTTTTATAATTGTTTTATGCACAGTGAGTGCTTTATTTGCTTTAATCTATTAATTATATGAGTTTATGTCATTTGTTAAGATTCTAATAAACATGTGTCTATATGTGCATCTATATTTTTGTTTTGGTTAATGAATATATTAAGTTTGAATATGGTATCAATTTGTTACTTTTTTACTCCATGTGTAATCTATTCCTGAATTAGCATGTTTTGAAGGGTTTCTAGAACCATCTATCAACAATATTTAAAGGAGAAAAATAAATGTCACAAAGATAAAAGGGTATGAATTTGAAATTATTTTAAAAAAATAAAAGATATTATTACACTTGATTCCCTTTCTCAAAAATAATTAGATGACTAAAAAAATTATGTTATTTTTTTATTACAATCTAAATGAGTATAAGTAACATGGGTAGAGTGGAAACAAGACAATCCAACAAGGAAACCTGTACAACAATTCAAGATAACCCATGTTATTTAGATAAGTGTTTTCAGAATGAATACATCTTATGTTAATAAGACAAGCTCTTTTTATGTAAAAATTTAGACTCAAAATCAAGCATCGTGTATCAATTGCATGATTCACCCAAGGAGGATATTTTGGGATCTTAAAGACTAATCAGTGTATAAACAAGATTTTTTCTGGGAAGTCCTTAAGAGGGATCTACATAAAAAAAATTAGTAATGTTTGATATGTCAAAAAAATAAATGAGAAATAACTAAAACTCCAAGGATATTTTAAATAGTTTAACCATTAAGTATTTCATCATAATTCTAGGAGGAAATATTAATGGACTTCATTATAGGTATGCCTAAGTCTAATAAATTAGATGTGATATTGGTAATTCTATATAGACTCACTAAGTATGCACATTTATATGTAATTTCTCATCCATTTCAATTTATTACATTGGTATAACTATTCATGGAAAATGTATAGAAATTCCATAGCATTCCAAAAATAATTGTGAATATCATAATCCTATGTTCAATAACATATTTTGGATTGAATTATTTGTGATATGGAGCACAAAACTTGCACATAGTTTGTCTTATCATATGCAACTAAATGTCCAAACATAAATTATTAATTAATTTTTATAAGGATATATATGTTGATTTTCCTCAAAAACACAATCATAATGGTCCAAATAGATTTCAAAATAAAAATGGTGGTATAACACACCTTTTCACATAATGAAAAAATTGAATCCATTTGAGGCTATATATGGCTACCTCTACCTTATACTACATATTATTTACAAGGTCATCCCAAACCCCATGAATTTTATGATGATATTAAACACCAACCTGAATGCTTCAAGTCCTTACGAATAATTTGGCTTTGGCTCAAAATATGATGAAATAACAAGTATATTAACACTGATGTGAGAGGCATTTTGAGGAAGGAGATTAAGTATTCCTTTGATTGTAACCCTATAAACAAAGGTAATTAAACAACATAAGAAAATTATTTTAGAACCAAAACTTTACGTTCCCTATAAGGTTCTCCACCAAATCATAACTTTAGCGTACAAGTTATAAATTCTACCCTCTTCCAAAATTCATCCTATATTTTATGCTTCATGTTTTAATAAATTAATCATTGCCAAGATTCCATTCTAGTCAAATTTTCATGAGTTATATGAAGGGAAGTTCATCATGGAACTCCATTCCATCATTGATAAAAGAGTGAATCGACTATCGAACTAATCCAATTCTAAATTTTTCATCAAATGGAAGAATCTATCTGTTGAAGATACAACGCGAGAAGATGAATAGAGCATGCAAAAACATCCTAAGTTTCTAAGCATTGAAGGCAAAACAAATTTAATGGGAAGGGCATTTTTCACCCTAAAAATTAAATCTTATTCTAATAACTACATTTGTGGAATGGGGTGCATAACATTTATCTTTCAATTATTAGTTCTTAATATTTAGTTATGCCAACATAATTAGGATGAAAGGTTGTGGCGCTTCCTAATTATACATATAAATATGGATGAGTAAGACTCTCCCAAATCATCATAAGTTTTATTATTGAATTAATTTCTTTATTTATTATAATTACTATAAATTTCCTTGTTGCAGTGGGTTATATTTGAGTGTTTCTTCAGTTATTATAAATAAATATCTTAACACTGTCACTTTAGCCATGTTCTTTGTTTAATCTATAATTGTATAAAGTGCGTAGACATTATTTACCATGCATGGTTATTTCAATATTATTATATGGATGTGATTTTTGTGCTAAAACCCAACATTTCATTAGTTTAAAATTCAATTTGAGATGCAATTTTGGTGCTTTAAAAACATCAACTAGTTGATAACTAATGGCCACTAAGTTCCCCTTAAAAACCCAATCTAGTTAAACTACCTGAGAGATAACGACTACTAAGTTATAAAAAATATCATCTTATTGATCTTGAATTCTCTCTTAATTTTTTTTTTTTTCTAAAAATCACCAACTCTTTGAAAACTAGTGGTTTCTAGGATCCCAATATTGTTATGAAAAATATTCATACATGGATGCAATGTTATGATATATATGGAATATTAATTTTAATAGATAAGAGATAACAGTTGCTAGGTTCCAATAATTTTTATTATGATATTTTTTTAAGATACTATTCATAATAAACATGAAACAAATTTATTATTAAGTTCAAAAAATTAAAATTTTGTTAAACTTGGTGAGATCTAGTAGTCGCTAAGTTCTAATAAATGATCATCTTATTGATTTCATAGTCTCTCTTCGACGTAATTGATTTTAAAATAAATATAGACTCATTGGGAGATATAAATTACTTTGACCTAAACATTTTTATTGAAGTATTAAGACTAAAATACAATGTTGAGATAAATTTGGAGTATCATTCATAATAGTAAAGAGCTAGTGACTACTAGGTTCCCAACATTTTTATTTTATAATAAAGTATTCAAACTTTACATCATGATAAACATGAAAAATAAATATAATTTAAATTTTTTATAGATAATTCTAAAATATTTGGATAAATTACACATCATTCTTAATCTACTAATTCCTACCATGATTAATTTCATTGAAAATTCAAACATAGAATATTGGTTCAATTTCAATAAAAGTGCAAATAGAGAATGTAAAAAATGTGAATAAAACAATAAGAAATTAAATCCATTTCAATCACCTTTTATGATCTTCAACATTAAGTTAATATATTTAAATCATAATTATCCTTCCTTATTAAAACCATTTTGGTTCAATTGTTTTAACATGTTTATTTTAAATAGAAAAAGAAATGCAGGACATTAACTTGATAGTAGTTGAAGGAGAAAGTAGCCACCAGATTCAATAGCTAGTAGACAAGTAAGTATCCATAAATTTCAAGGTGTAATTTTTTAATTTAGTATTCTCATATAAAATGTTGCAATTAATATTTTATACAGCTATAAGAACACCTTATTCTAGATTTGGAAGGTTTAATTATTGAAAACAAACATATTAAATATGATTTTAAGTTAAATGATAAATATATCAGTCCAAGGGGTAATTTTTATCCATTTAAACTATATAAATATCTTTTATATTCAACAAAAAATTTTGGCTACAATCAAAAATAGATAATGAGGTAGAGAAACTAATGAAAATATTATATGTGAAATATGGAATTGAATGAAAACCATGTCATATGTTATGATATATCTAAACCTAATAAACCATATAGTATGGACATTATGGGATCAAATCCCCTTTGGAATAGAGAGTAAATGAACTTTTAGTGTCAAAAATGAAATAGTTTTTAATTACATTCATAAAGGGAAACAAGAAGAAAACTTTGTTCTAGCGAAAAAAGAGTTAATTGGGATTGTGTTGGGATGTGTCACTAATGATAATTATGTAAATCCAATTATCCCTTATCAATCCATATTAAAAACATACAAAGCCTTTATTGAAAATCATGGAACATAAACTTGAATAATAGTTTTTATAAGTTATAAATTATGTAATTAGTCAGGATTGTGTTATAGATGAGTAGATGATGGAAACACTAATCACCTAGTTAGCCCTAATTAAAAATAAATATATTTTTTATATGAAATAATATTTCATTGAATAATAATTTTATAGATGATATTATATATTACATTATTTTCAATTGTTTGAGTAATCTTCAATAATTTTATGTTATTATGAGTAGTTTGTAATCATGTCAGTTTTTGGTGTAAAATTGAATCAAATGATAGATGAGCTAAAACAAATTTGAGTAATTTTCAAGAATGTTGTTTATTTTATGTAAATTTTAATTAATAGATAAATTAAATTCAATTTTAATCCATTTTGATTCTTTATGTATAATTAAAATTAAAAAAAATACTTTACAAATTATTTAGCTTTTATTTTCATATTTATCAAATAAAGAAACTAAAGAATTTTTTTGTGGTATATTTTATATAGTTGGTTTTAGTTTCAAGGGAACTATTAGTATTGGGAGTGATAGGAATTATGTTTAGAGTTTATAAAATTTATAGATTTAAACATTTAACTAATAATAAAAAAAGGATTTATGTTACAAATATTTCCACCAAACATTTAGTCCTAATTCAATAACAATTGTAAAAGATTTTTTTTTATATTCATTCGTTGTTTGTATATTTAGATTAGAGCCTTTGGTAATACTTTATTAACCAAATTTTATGGATAAAAAAAGTTCCTTTCATGTTCACTTGGGGTTGGAATCAACTTAATTTTTACAAAAATAATGGAAATCAAATTACTAGCCAATATAAATAGGTTGATGAGGATATATGCATCAATATTCTATCTAGTTATACATTTGATAGAATCTATGACTCTAGTATAATAATATCTTCGAATGGTGTTTATGGTTAAAAATGATCAAGAAATGCAAAAAATTGTGATGGACATTAAAAACATTAAAGTACATAATTGGTGACAGCGTTACATAATGTTATGATAACTACTCACTGAAATCATTTATGCAATTAAGTATTTTTACTTAATCTCTTTTATGTTGTTGAAATTTGAACTCAATCTCTTTTATGTTATTAAATTTTTATTTAATTTATTATTCAAACAAACCATTACATAATGTTATTGAAATTACTCATTGAACTCTTTAGTCTTATTAAGCTTTGATCATGTGTTATTAAAGAAAGGAAAAAATATTTAATTTTTTATATATTCAAACTCAAATAAAAAATTATTAATATTTAATATGAATAGAATTCTAGTTTATATAGTGTTTTTTAACCCTCTAATGATCTAGATTGGGGTTATCTAGATGTTAAAGGAGTATATAAAAATGAAGTAACATAAGGATGATAATTAAATTTATAGTAGGCCAATTAGATGTTAAACTCAGATATAAGCTTACACTGAATTTATTATGTTGAGATAGTCTAAATATATAAAGTAAAACTATGATAGATATATAAATGATAGAGAAGTGATGTACTTAGCTTGTTCTGATGTTAATAGTGTTCTATATTTAGAACAGACAAAAAACAAGCTAGAAGATGATTCTAAAACAGTCATCATATTTTGGATATGATGCTTCTAGCTCTTTGGATAGTAACATCAACCTAAGATGATTGCATTGACACTATTGTCTAGGTTACATGTTAGTGTCATATACAAAATGTGTATTGAAATAGGATGTGACCACCTGTATGCTTATAGGTTTTTCTTCACCTTCACTCTAGTGCATTTAGATCTGGGTCATGGATAGTCCCTCCTTGTGAAATGTAAAAACCTTAGTTTTACATCCCCATAGTGACCTTAGGGGAAAATTGGGTTAGTGGGCATATGGTGTTAAGTTGCCCCAAATACCATTCTATCAGTGGGTGTTGCCTACATAGCCAATACTCTGAAGAAGGCCTTAGATGCATGTAGTTTTCCACTACATGTTGGATTGTGTGTGAATCATATAATATGTGAAATTAAAGTACAATGTTGAAATATCTTATAGCTTATAGAATTGGGTTATTAGGATACTCCTTTAGTACTTCAAACTTGTATATTTATAGTCCATATGATTGGTATAAAAATAGGAATAAATAAGTAAGCTTTTTTCAATTGAATGTTCTTTGGTATTGTACTAGGTATTTGTAGGTTTCAAATGAATAAGGGTTGATATTGTATTTATATCAATCCATTTGGATTAATAACTTGTTTTAAAGCACTTAGGTCAACCATTAGGATATATTTCATTTACAAATTAGATGAATTTATGGCACTAGATACTTATATCAAGACAAGATAGTAATGTCAATGCTACTGTTTGTCCTAGATATTAGTATCTAAAGAGTAATAAAGTAGGTGAAAATTATAAACATGTAATAATGGAAGATAAGTACAATTTAAGCATTATGGAAAAGATATAATACTTGTGTCATCAACATAATAAAGGCCAGACTAAGATATATAGGCTAAGGGGCACAAAGATAGAGAAGATGTGAGACTTGCAGAAGTGGGAAAGGTAAATAAGTAAGAGGAACAACCAAGGTTTTAATTTTCCAAGTGTGCAAGACTAAGGTGTTATATAATCATAAAATATCATATACATTTACTCACCCTTTAATATAGTAATGAAATTGCTAGTTTAAAATAAAGGAATGCATACATCGGTGTGTGTGCACACCTTATCTCTTGTGTGTGCCCCACTTGAGTGATTTATGGGTGACTGACCTATAACCAATAACATGTTACAATTTAAAATTAGTGCATATAATCTAGGTTGAAATTACTTGAAATAAATTAAAATTAAAAGAGCAAGGTTTAGGAGTACACATGTGTGTCGATGTAACTACCTTGCTTATTGGCAATTTATTTCTAAAAAACATGTATAATTATAAGGCTCTAAAATTGATATTAATAAAAATATAGATAAAACTTTCAAATTCATATATTTAAGGAGATAGAGAGAGATAGATTGGAAGGCACATGCCCCCAACTTTAGAGCAAAAGTGAGTTGCCACCTGGCAATTAATATTATCTCAATCATGTAACCCAATGACACTTATAACCTAATGAGGATGGATGATCAAGTCCAACATAAAAACTTGGAATATTGAGTGATTTGTTCACATCAACCATACCAAAAATGTGAACCAACTATTGTAGTAGATTCACTCAATAAAAGTCCATAAATGTCTAGAGGGCATTAGTATAAAAAAGTTTGTGATGTGGTAATAGTCCATAAAAGAGTTTTGAAATCTAAAATTTATTTGAATTTTTCAATATTAGGGACATGTTTCATAGCATATGCACCTTAGATATGTCTCATGTTTAAACTATGTATAAAAATAATACTATGTATAGAATTCTACCACAAATATGAATATGAATGATATACTTGTGTGATTTGGCTAATTCAGATAACTATGTAAGTGTGAAGGACATGCTTCCAAAGCATGCCCCCAATATATATGAAGAAAAATGAAAACTTATATGAGTATCAATGTGGAGGGCATGTTTCCAAAACATGCCCCCACTGTAAATCTGGAGATGCTGAATATTAAATAGGTATGGAGAACATGCTTCCAAATCATGCCCCATTGAATATGGGAACTAGTATAAGTGTCATTTATTGAATGAGTGTGGATAACATGCTTCCAAAGCATGCCCACACTAAATATGATAATTATGAATGTGTGGAATCCATGCCCATATGACATGCCCCCAATGAATCTAAAAATTTATATAAGTACCATGTATTGAATGAGTGTGGAGAACATGCTTCCAAAGCATGCCCCCACTGAATCTATAAATTATTCCAAGTGTAGAGAACATGTTTCTATGTCATTCCCCCACTAATATTCCTCTATTTGAGGCAAGGGAAAGATAGGAATTGGTACTTACCTTACCTCAAAAGGATAAGACATCTATATAAATTATGAATATAACCATGTAACATATAGAAGGGGACATGTCTAGGTAAATGTATCATTTAAGAACATATAACTAATGTGATCACATGTAGGCCTAAGATGCATGCTATAGTCATGACAACATCTAGATAGTAATAGTATAATCTCAACAAGGAAACAATAACACACATAAGAGCACTCAAAAGCAAGTCAAAATGTAATGGTCCAAGGAGACCACAAATAAGGAGCATGTTCAAATGTTATAGACTCAAAGGGACATGACTTAGTTTAATGTCCACATAAGCAATAATGACATACTCAAATGTCCATATAACAAATAATGACATATGCAAATGTTAATGAAAATATGCATAGGCATAGGGGTCACAAGTAAATGAGCATATTCAAATTCTCAAACAAATAATATATTAGCAAGATAATACACTCAAGGAAGTGAATAAATTAAAGCATAAGAAACTATCATAAACATGTCGTAGTATACCATGGATCCAATGTGTTAGGAAAAGTATGTCAAGTGTATAACATATAAAGTACCCTATGTAAGATATAATCATGGATAATAGGCATCTTTAAGTACATATTTAAGCTCAAATATGATTATGTAGAGTGATAATTGAATAATATAACCTATGTGTATCAAGATCAAATAAGTGAATGCCCCCAATGTCTATATGACATGATTGGAATGAAGGCCCAACATCTAAAATAGGAATGTATCATGTGTCTATGTATGCTTAAATCACACTCATGTAGAATTGTTACACATATGTGTTGTAGCTCCAAGAATATGAATATATCCACCAGTGTTGTGTAGGGGGTACACAAGGTACTTAAACAAATAGTTAAGAGGCTATAAAACTCAAGGATTCTATGGGATACTAGAGATCTATAGTGGCTATCCAATTTTCTAGCTTGTAACAAGCTATAGAAAGACTTGTAAACTAGGTTAGGATTAGAAAGATCAAGTGCATAAATTATGTAGGTATCTCTAACAGTATAACCATAGTAAAGTAATTAGCTAAGGTTAGAAATATGCTTGCATACAAATTACATAAATAATAATGTTGAATAAAGAGAGCTAACAAGTAATTCGTAAACTTAAAAGAGAAGGCACTTTCAAACTAAATGAAAGACATTTTAGGAAGCAAAGACATTTTAAAGCAAGGACTCAAGATCATGCCTAATCTAAGTCTAAGCTAACTCTTTATTATCAACGCCATTATTTCCTAATAATGCAAATTTCTAGTTTTGCATGAGAGGAGGTTGTTTATGCAAATTGTATAGATTGTTTGAGAATTTAAGATTATACTATGCAATGAGAAGTGTTTCCAAACAAAACATGAAAAATAATAGGAGATATTTCAATTAATTAAAGTTATTATTAACCACATACAAATGCAAAAAACTTCAAAAATTGTCTTAGATAGCACCCTAAACAAGCTAAATCACTAAAACAATCAAAATCTAACATATATACCATTGAAAACAAAAAGGAATTTAAACTTGAATATCAAAGTTCCCTCATATCAAACTCAAAATTATTGTGCAGACTTTCTACCAACTTATTATCCAAGCTAGGAAGCAATAAAAGAGGAGGACCAAGTTGTGTGTGAACTAAATCCAAACCAAAATCCAAAACCAATGGAGGAGGTGAAGGAGAAGCTACCAACTATGAGAGAGCCAATGCAAGGAGCACAAGAATAGGTGAAATGTGTTAAGGGGATAATACAAACCAAAAAATCTTTAGGAACATTATAGAGATTAATGTGAATCACCAAGATGAACTACAAAATAGTAGGGCATCCCCTATCACAATCAAAGTTGAGTGTACCAAGAATGAACTAGGTGAAATTCAAGAAGGAAGAAAATATTTGAGTGTGATGATCAAATGGTAATATCAAATTAAAAATGTAGAAGAGAGTGTAAAATGAATGATGAAGTAGCATATAAAATAACCCTAATATACTAAAGGCCAAAAAGTGACCATTTCTATCTATTGGGACCAAACTAGCCCCTTTTTGCACATTCTAACTAGGATGTGGCATAAGCCATGAGTTTCCTTCTTAACTATAACATAGTGCTAGGGTTTGGAGCTAAAAGCTTCACCAAGGAGCATACTAAAATAGGTTCAGGTCTACATAGACGCCGGCATCGGTCAGGAGCGACCGACGTCGGTTAGTAGCAGTTGCAGAGGCACCGATGTCGGCAATATGGTCGGCCGGCGACGGTCACAGGCGAACAGGCAGGAACCGACGTCGGTTACCTGCGTGTCCAGAAAGCTATTTCCGTGGATAGCAGCGAGTGTTTGCATGATAAGTTTGAGTCGTGGACTCAAGCTTGCGTCTCTATTATTAGCAATATTATTTTTAGAGCCCTTGTTCAAGAGGCTTAACTGTTTGTTGTAAGAGCATGCTCAAGTTTCCTATTTCTATATGTAGGAAGATCTTCTTAGCTTAGAATTGTAGTAGTATTGTAAGAGAAGTGTAGAACTGTAATAGTAGAACATTGTGAATGTTTGAAGGACAGTACAGAGTTGCATCAATCCAGGTTGTTGGATTTGAGTGTACTTGAGAGAGAGCTCTTGAGGAATAGAGATCTAGTGAGAGATCTTGTGTGCATCTGAGAGAGGTGTGGAAGAACGAAGTTTCTTCAAATTGTATTCCTATTGTAAAGAGTTTCAATACAAGTTTTCAGGGTGTTTTCTTGTATATCTTGTTCTGTGCTATTTATCATTTCAGTTACTTATCTATCTGATTTATTTTTGCATTTATTGCTTTCACAAGTGTAATCTATTGTTGGTTTGATCCCCCAACACATAGGTCAAAAGACTACTTTAGGTGGTCAATAGTCCTCTGAAATGGTCCCAAGAGGCATCTAGAGGGCTTACCAGTGTGCAAAAAGGGAGTAAGATGCTAAGGATATCTAAGGGATGGATATATGATGTGTGAAATGTTCATGTGTGTGGTAAATGTCTTAAATCAAGATAACCAAGGTTGGTAGTCTACACATGAGCTGATGTGTAATCATAGGGAGGAGTAGGGTCATGAGAAGTATGATTACATATGCCCTTAAGGTACAAATAGTATTTGTTTGAATGAACAAGGAGTGATATGTAAAACTTGGAAGCCACATAAAATCAAAGGAAAGTAAGATCCAAAAAGATAAAATAGAACATTACCTACACTTTCAAGATAAGGATGGAAATATTAGAAGTTGAACGTACAATCCATGAGTGAGAGTACAAATGTTGTATAGTTCAAATCCAACCCCAACTCCAGCTCTAACTCCTACAAAGAAGGGACATAAGTGATATCAAATCAAATCATACAATATATAATAACATTCACTAAGGTGTCGGGCCTCATGTTCTGAGGGATATGGATAACCTAGACATCCTTGAAGAAGGTGATAAAATTACGTGCCTCCTCAAAGAGGGGGAACAACTTAGAGCTAAGGATGGCTCAGGCACTAGTGAGTTGAGACACAACTAAGAGCAAGTCAGAGAATAATTTCACATAGCATGCACCTAACCTATGAGCATTGATCAAGGAACCAATGATTGTGTTATACTTAACTATCTTGTTTGTCTCATTAGTAAGGAGGTAATTAGCTATAACAAGCTTATAGCTACATGGGTCATTGATAATCCAAGTGATAGCAGTGGGTCCTAGGTTGCATCACCTACCACCATCTATGTGAATCACCACTAAGAGCTACATCATAATGGGGTTTAAGGATACAAGAGGATGTTGTAGAAGGATTATCTTGACATAGAGTAGGAGGATAAAGTTACACAAGGGAGACAAATAACATAATCAAGTTGAAATCGAGGGGCAAAGACCAACACTGACTATGGGATGAGGTGATTAAGGGTGGTAGAATATCCATGAAGGGATGAAGATTGGTCAGTGAAGACTAGAGCAAGTCCAAGAGAAATCAAATCCATGAACTCACACCTATAATAACCATAGTGAAAGAGGGAGAGGGAGTCAGTAGGGATCAACTACAAATGATCCAAAAAATTACTAACTGAAAGAAGAGAGATTGACTTCTATCCCAAGTTGTACCCTAACAAGGAGTACATAGGCCTGATAGGCCAGAGGACCTAGGGGTTCAAGAGACCATAAAGGTCCCATAACACACCCAAAGAGGCCTCAAATAGATTAATTAACCCCATAATTACATCTATAATGGACTAAAACCTTTAAGATAAAGATTTCATGGTTCTAAGAGCAATAACGAGATCAAATAGAGGCCAAACGAGGGCAAAGAGAAGGCCTCAAGCCCAGGCCATGGATTTATTAAGAAAACCTACCTCCTAGACCACATCTAGACCATGAGGGCCATGGTTTAACCCACGACTAAGTTGTGGCTTAGCCCAAAAAATCATGACCTAGGCTAGAAAGGGCCAAAAATAGGCTCGAGGAGCTCGACATGGCTTAAAACTTGCCCAAAAAGGAAGGAAAGGAAGAACAATAAAAAACATGTTGGTTGAACATGTTTATCTCATTTCAATACATGCATAACTAATCTAGGTTCATGTTAATCTCTTGTGCATATGCGAGGAGTTAGAGTACTAGAGGTAGGAAAGGCATCTCAACTGGTAGAGCCATTATCATTATGTGGGGGCTAATTAGGAGAGAGTGTCTCAATGCCAATAGTAATGAGAGGTGAGGAGGGGTGTTAAGAGGCTTGTGATAGATGAAGACCATTTAGGGAGAGAGGGAGTGGGTAAGGAGAGAGGGAGTGGGTAAAGGTTAACTATAAGTAGGCAATAACACTACCAACTAAATGAAGTAAAAGACTTTGATTCTATCCTAAGGTGCATCCAAGGAGGAGTGCACAATCCAAACAGCAATGGAGACCCACAAGGTCTAATGATGGATGCCATTAGAGGGGTAATCCACTAAATGGGGGCTTAGGGAGGGTGTTTTGGTAAGATCTAAGGGTCATCAAAGCACTATAGGCCCAGGCCTAAGCTTGCCCCTAAGGGAAGGCCACCACTTCACATTAACTAGAGGCATACCCCTAAGGTAGGCCACTACTTAGCCAATGAAGAGGCCAAACAATAGGGAAAATGTAAGAAAAAGGAGATGGAAAATCCATATCCTTAGGTTCACTAGTCATGACCCGAAACATAGGAGTGTCGAAGGTGGGGTCATTATTGGTGAATAAGACCTTTGAATACAAACAAGTAATATGATGGCAGCATGTATGATTTATGAACATGACATTCTTATATTCTCTCCTCTCATTTATCAAGTTGTGTTTTATATCATGGATGGAATACCACTCAAGATCAGACTTAGAAACTCTATCAATCTCCATGGGAGATGTGTTAAGAGAACTAATACTCTAAGGGGAGAAGCATGCCATAAAGAGAAGCTCAATTTTTAGGAGATGTCTTGAAAGAGGTTTCCAATAAAGGAAGAGTCAACCTAGAATCACAAAGTTAAAGAGTGAGTTGGTCAACATGTGCCAAACTCTAAATGAGTGAATATTGATCGATACTCAGTTGGATCATAATGTTTATCCTTGAGAAAGAGAGACTTAGAAGTTGAGGGCAGGTGGGATTCCACATATCCTCATGAGGACATAGATAAAGCCTTACTTGAGGGATTTATATTTATGTAAAGTAATGCCTAGGTATTTGGGTCAGCCTCCATGGTATGAACCTCACCTTCATGAAAGAACTAAACCATGTGAAACATGGTCGATATGATGGCTTATATGGTAGCAGTCTAGGGATGGACAAGAATCATATTGTATGAGAGATCCAAGTCTAAAAAACAAAACTTGATCCTAACTATCTTGGGATCAAAGTTGACCTAGAGCTTCACATTTCCCACCAGTGCAACTATGTCATTGTTAAAACCAACATAGTTGTGGTGAGAATCAGAGAGCTTCTTCTGACTATTCCCAAATTCATTAAACACACTTAGGGTCATGACATTCAATGTAGATCCTTCATTAATGATGCATATCTTAACATGACAATCATTAATGAAGCTCTTAATGTAAATGGGGAAGCAAGCCCTCTTTTTAAGAATTGCAATATCTGGTAAAGAGGCAAGGTCAAAAGATAACATGGGAGGATGAGGGTGCTCAAATATGTCATAATTGAACAAAAATTTGGCATCATCCTTGAAAAGGCCCTTAAAAGAGAGACCAATCTCATCAAATATGAGGCCCCTTTTCTCAGGGCAAAGGCAAAGAAGGTCCTAAATGGAGATCCCAACTGAGAGGCCATGTAATTCCTCTATGATGGAGTAAGGACATTGTCTATCTTAGAGAGGGATGTTATGCTGAAAGTCAAATCTAACTTTGGGGTTCCCTACTCCTATGGGATGAAAAAGAGGCCCAACACCACCAGTCCATCCACCAAGGTTAGTGACCTGACCCGAACATGTGTTGACAAAGCACTCATACCTAGTAAAGGCTATGTTAATAGCAACAATGACCTTATTACTCTCACACTTAGATTTCCCTCTTAGATCAACCTGGGAAGAGGAGTCAAAAGAGGTAGAAGAATAAAAAGGGGAATGATGGGCCTTAGCCTTGGATTTCTTATTTTTATTCTTCTTATTCTCCTTATCATGGTTAGGCAAGGGTTCCTTGAACATATTTAATTTGTGGTTGGGTTTTGTAAGTGGAAAATTTTAAGATGGAGGTGAGACTTACGTATTGGATTTTTGGGCAGCACAATTGGCATCTTTGTGACCTTTCATCTAATAGAAATTTTAAAACTTGGTGTGTTCATAAGGAAATAACATTCATGGTTTTTTTTTAATTGATTCAAAAGTCTTCTTTTTAGTGGGATTGTTATTCAAAGCATTTACCTCATGGCTATCATTCTTGTCCTTATTCTTGGGAGGAGAATTAGTGACACCATCACTGATCATGTTATGGTTGAAATCATGCAAAGAGGATTAACTTTGGGTTGGCATAGGGCACATGCCCACACACACCTCAAATACTTCAATCTTTAGACACTCATTAATAGCTTCATCATATAAGGTGGGCTCATGCTCGATAACTTCAAGGTGAACCTCCTACCTCAATGCTCACATAAACATGTCATTAAGTTGATCATCCAAGAACCTTATTCTACATGTATAGATGTTCGATAACCACCTATACACAAAATCAATGTTCAACTCAACCTTAGCTTGCACCATGGAGGTAAGTGATTGTATGTCAAGGTTAATTAGTCTAGAGATATCAAAGTACTAGAGGAATTCATCCAAAAGGAGCTAAAAACTAGAGAGAGAATCTAGAGGTGGATTTTGAAACCAAATGAGAGATTCAACTTGTAGAGAATGAGCAAAGAGATTCAACATCATGCTTTCATCTTGTTCTTAATCCATACATTCCATCATAAATGTCATGATATGCTTTATGTGACTCGAGTCTTGAGTCCCATTGATCTTAGGCAATTTAGGGATAGGAATAGGAAGGGGAATAACATACACCCAATGGGTTAGATGATTCCTAAAAAGATCCTCATAGACATAGTTGATAGCAGGTTGGTGACGAGCTCCAGAAGGAGGATCATGATGGTTATGATGTTTTCTATGCCAATAGACTTCATCATAACCCTGATCGTAAAGGGGATGATGCTGAGGTGGCTCCTAAAAATGGAAATGCTCTATTAGAGGTAAAATCACTAGGGGTGAATTAGAGATGCAAGATAATCCAATTCAATTCCCAACTCTTAAACATTCAATATACATTAATCTTGATCAAGCAACATAAACATGAAAGCACATACATATAAAGTATATATAAGAGCATACATCACATGAACACATTGTTATTCCCAAAATCTGTCACTTATTTTTGTGCACAACATGTGGATCATTTTGGTAGGCCAAAATTGTCTCTTTCTTTCTTTCAAAAATGTTCTGAGCATCCAAGTTCTTTAATTATTCAAGCATTTTTAGCTAAATAACTCACAGGTTCAACAGGCGGGCTTTCTCAAAGGGAAGTTCAAAACACTTAATGCATTTCCTTAGTGTTTTGAGGCTGGTTCAATGCTGAGATTAAATTAAAAGACTTAATGGTAGGCTTCAAATAAATGGAATAAGCCATTAAACCCTGCCTTCAAAACATTCAAAAGTTTGAAGAGTTCAAAGGTTCAATAGCTTCGACGGACTTAAAACAATAAAAGGATTCGAAGAGTTAAGATTGAACCATTAAACCTTTAACTTCAAAAGGTTCAAAGGTTCAATGAGTTCAATGGAAAAGGAAAGGATCCAAAAAGTATGAAGCTTCAAAGGATTCAAAGAAATAGATTGAACCATTGAACCTTGAACCAAAATGGTTCAAATGGTTCAAAGGTTTAAATAGTTCAAAGTCTGAACAAAATCTTTGAGCAAATGAAAGAAGTGGAAGATTATAGAAAGAAGTTCAACCAAATGGTTCAAAGAAATGGTTCAATAGAAGAAAAAAGAGAGCAAACATGACCCTTTACAAAACATTGAATCGATGAATTGTTGAACCATTGAACCTTTAAACCAAAATAGTTCAATGTTCAAGGTTCAAAGTGGTTCAAGTGACCAAGTGACCAATGATGTCCCCACAGATGTCAAATTTAGGGTAATAAAATATCTATTGATTTTCAAAGATGCAAACCTGAGAACAAACTTAGCGACTGGCCAAAAAAGGAGCTGAAAGAGCCAGTAGAAAGTGAGAAGATAGCCTGAGAGCTCAGATCACTAGGAAGAGATGAAATACAACAAGGAAAGAGGGAACTATACAAAAAATCTAGAAATATCTATAGGAGAGTTATTCCAGTAGGTGGAACAGTCCACCAGGTGGACATCAGAGAGTATAAACATTCAATGGCACAGCCCATTTTTCTTCATTGAGTAAAGGTGAAATGGATAGCTGCATAAGTATCATAAAGAGGACCAGGGAACCCATGCTTGGGAGGAGACATTTTACATAATTAGAATGCCAAAGTATAGGCTAGTAAACTACTCTAGCATGGCCCTTTTCACAAAAATTTCCTCTATCTGATGCATTGAATGTAGCATGGGTCATTTTGTGAAATAAAGTGCCAAGTCTTTTTTAGAGCACTATATATTATAATCTTTCATTTTGTAGAGGGGGAGCTCTCAGTTATCAGAATCAAAACTCTACACAAATTGAAAGGCATACCTGAGACTTTGAGCTCAGATTGTTAATCATATTTATTCAAATGAATGAGAAAGCAAGTGACCTTTTAGACTTTGTGTTGAAATAGCTTATGTTATCTAGGAAATTTTTCTTATGTATGTTTCCTAAATAT